>OX346245.1:97939094-98438577 GCA_947049315.1 Epistrophella euchroma | reverse complement strand
AATGACCCGGATACGTGGACAGAATAATATAGTTGATCTTTGGAAACAGAAACCAATTCATGGGAAGTATCCCCACCATTTGGGACACCAAGACACTGATAAAGAAGCCTCAACCATATGGTTGAAAAAAGGACAGCTATTTCCCGAAACCGAAGGATTCATTATGGCGATTCAAGATGAAATAATATCAACACGACAGTACCAACGAGCTATACTACATCAAGATATTGAGAGCACTTGCCGCCGTTGCCGGCAAACCCAAGAGTCTATTGACCACATCATTAATGGATGCTCTACATTAGCGAGCAATGACTATCTGAACAGGCACAACAATGTAGCTAAAATCATCCACCAAGAACTTGCAGTACGATCTAAGCTAACAGTTATAAGAACGCCTTATTACAAATATCAACCACCTAGCGTTCTGTTGAGTCCGGATTTCAAGCTCTACTGGGATAGAACAATGATTACAGACCGCACAATAATGGCTAACAGACCTGATGTAATATGGATTGACATAATTAATAAAATAGGATTCCTGATAGATATAGCTGTACCACTGTCTTCAAACGGTAGTCGAACATTTGCTGAAAAAATTGGAAAATATATTGAACTTGCACACGAAATAAAGCAACGAGAAAAACTTAAAGTAGTTCGAATAGTGCCGATAATTATATCCAGTACAGGAATTATTACAAAAAGAGTGACTGATGAACTAAAAAAAATTGAATGTCAACACCTGATTCATCCTATTTCAAAATCAGTCATACTTGATACTTGTAGGATCGTCCGGAAATTCTAACAACAACCGTAGTAAAGCCTGAATATATCTTTCATCTGCATAACTCTACATCTACATAAATGCTAAATAAGTTCCGATACGACTTGCAACCGAAATTGCCGTCGTACTCGGAGAAAATGGACCACAGCGCGAGCGGTATCTGGGGGGGAAAGAGGCGTGGGAAAATAATAATAATTTTAAATGAACGTGACAAAAATGTATCTTTTTTTTAAATGTATCCCCGAGTACCCTCAGAAAAAAAGAATCCCCCGGGATATTATAGTATCTCAGTGGTAACTCTGGAAGGAATCGACTAAATTGTCTTTCTTTCTCGTCCAGTGTTGTGTGGGTACCAATCTAGTGTATAGAGGATTAAAGATCGGGCTGCAAACAAAAGCTTTTAGTAATAGCCCTTCCACACTATCCCATCGAGTATTAATACATGTCAAAAAAAAAGTGTGATAGAATTACTTACGACTGCCAAATTTGTATGAAGAAAATGTTTTCATATTTTGCTTCCACACTTGTCCAAACAAAACAATTCACGATAACCTCAAACCAAGTGGGATAGAATGTGTGATGGTTTTAGAACCAATCCTAAAAATTTTTGTGTATTAAAACATGTCAAATTGTGTGAGATGGGCTGTCAAGTCATGTGGGATGGAATTTCATATTTTGTGTCCACACTATTATACAGGATTTACTTCCCACTTTTTTGACATGTGTTAATACTCAGTGGGATAGTGTGGAAGGCCTTTAAAGTGTTTCGGCGACAGATATGCATTGCTGAGCGGGTTTAATTCTGCTTGAGAATTAACTTTTTGGTATTAAATTGTTAGTGAGAAAGCATCACATAATCATCATCATCATATACATAATGCTCTCGTGGTTAAAAAAAAAAATTTGGTACCTTTCAACAGAAGAAATGTTAAAAAAATCAGAATGGAACATGATTTTTTTTTATATTTTAACTTAATGTTTTCTAAATTTTCAAAAGCAATATTTTTTTTAAATATTTAGGAGCACTTGATTACAAAATTTAATATAAAATCGTTCGAGCCGATTCAACCAACTAAATAAAACGCACGACTGGATCGCTTAAACTTGCTCTAGTTGTAAAAGTTTCTTCGAAATTCAAAGATGAGCGTAATTAAAGTAAATATTTTTTTTTATGCGAGCCTTAAGTTTAAACTAATATTATACATTATAGAGCTTAAATTGAAAAATTATTAAAAATCAACATAATTCGAAACAAATTTATTAAAAAAGTCTTCTTAAGTTGTTTTGAAAGCTAAAACAAGTACATTATCTCATTTTATTAACTAATCTTAGTTTTGCAGAAAAAAAAATTAAAATCGTAGGAGCGGTTTTTTTTAAATTAATTTTTTATATATAAAATTTTGTTAAAAATTTTAAGAACAAAAATTGGTACACAATTTTTTAGTATTTATTTATGTTCAATTAAAAATTGAATTTCAAAAAAAATTATCTACCCGTTTTTGAAATATCAAATTTTCAAAAAAAAAAAAAATTGAAATTTTTTTTAAAAATCCAAAATTTGTTTTTTTGAAAATTTTGATATGCAGTATGATTTCAACTTTTGAGAAGCTTTTGCATAAAAATATTAATTTAAATCGGTTACACACATAATGAGATAGTCCAAAATAAAGAAAATGGTTCTATGAGAGGTACTGTTAATGTTGGTTAACTGTAAATTTTGTTTTCGGTAGATCGTAGACCATACTAATATTAGTATTTATAACAATTTTTTCGTAGTAGTCGTTTTCGAGAAAATTTATATTTTCTGTAACGGGTTTTTAACATTTATATTGAATTAATATTCCGTTAATATTATATAATATTAAATTTAGTTTTTTCAAAATATTTTAGATAATGTTAAAAAACCTCTTGTTTCCAAGTTTCATAAAAATCAAGTCGTTTTCGAAATATTTGGTTTTCAAAAAAAAAATTTTTTAACTTTTTTTGAATATCCAAAAAAAAAATTTTTGGAAAATTTTGGTGTACATAACTATTAAAATTTTTCAGAAGATTCTCCATAAAAAAAAATTATCAAAATCAGTTTATTCCTTTCCTAAAAAAAATGGTTCTATGGGAGGTACCATTTAAAACCATTTTTTGGAAATTTAATTTTTACAAGAAGGTACCATATACCTAATAAAATTTATTGATTTTTTTTAGAAAAATCTGTCGAGCCATTTTTGAGAAAAATAAGATTTTCCAAAAAATGCTAAAAAAAATTATATGGCAGGTACCGTTATTGTTGGTCCTAAAAATAAAAGGAAAAAAAGGTGTTGGGGTAATGTCCCGAAAACACTTTATACCAAGTTTAATTAAAATCGGCCCATGGGTTTAGGCTGTAGGCGAGTCACAGACAGACAGACAGACGGTCAGAATTGCGAGACCCACTTTTTTCGTCTTCCCTATCATCGTAATGTCAAGTTTGATTGTTATCTCGAGTTATTTTTTTCAAATAAACAAAAAAAATCGAACCCAAATTTCCGTAACGCGAATTTTATAGACATAACTTGAGGTGAGCTTTTAATTTTTTGGTAACGCCTATCCTACAGACCCTTATTATTTATTGAACAAACAATAGAAGATACTGAACAAATTATGATTTTTATGAAAAATATAAAAATATGCCAAAATATGCACGTTAAACGTAAATCGTGTTATTAGAAAAAAAGTGCTCTGGCATATTACATTATATCGATTTCAAGCAAGCTTTACTCCTACTGTATCGCTGGCCTTTTCTTAAAAACCGCACTGTATCGAATAATGTCATTTTTACCTACCATATATATGTACATACGAAAATCCGGCGAGTAGCTATCCACTTTTATTGGTGTGCTTGCCTTGTCTGGTCATTTGTCTTCCTCTGAGTACTTGTTGTTTTTTTCTCTTTTTGAATATTCATTCATGACCATTCTCCACTGACGCTTCTCTGTTGACGACAATTAACTTTACTGTACCTACTTTTCTTTGTTTTTCCGGTATACCTACGCCTCGCCTGCTGAAATTAATCGCTTTTGTTCGTTTGTTTATTTTTAATGTCCCTGAAGTTAGCAGAACAAAGTCAGCAGAACAAAGGTTTAATGATTGCATAATTAGATGCTAATTAAATGCTAAAGAAAAAAAATGTAATGCTCTTACGGTTTTCAAAAAAAACTAATGTTCTGCTAACTTTACAAGAAGTTAGCAGAAATGTTAGCCAAAAGTACATTAAATTTAAAATAAAGAACATAAATTTGGTCCCCGAATTAAATGCTAATTAAATGCTCTACAAACAAAAAAAAAAAAGAAAAATTCTTGAATTTGCCAAAATCTGCTTTTTCATTTAATTGCTTGTTGAATACGAACTAATGCTGCATTCTATACAAAATTTTGAAATCCTTATTTCAAAAAACGAAAATTTAAAAAATTTACAGATTTCACTCATAGAGTAACCATGGGGACATTGAAAATGACACCTGGCTAATCTTTTCAATTTAAATTAATTAAAACGTAATAAGCTGTTTCAGACACCATTATAGGTTCTGAAGTTTCTAGGTACCTTTATGCACATTATGTATTTAATGTCACTTTCCATTTCTTTCTTGTTAATTTTCTTTAACTAACCCATCAACTTTCCTGTTCAACCAAAAAATCGTTTTTTTAAGATCTGATATCAAAACTATATGTACTTATTAGGGCAAACACAAATATGCCCTAAAAAACAGTTTTAAGCGCTTATAATTATGCCCTTAAAAATCAATTACATACATATATGCCCTTAATAAATTATTATATTATGCTCAAAAAAAAAATGATTATATGCCCTAAAAATATTGCTTAATAAATAGGCTAAAATAAATTTTGTGGTTCAATTTTCTCAAAAAGTATTTGACCGATTTCGATAAATTTTATATGTATAAAACTTTAAACTATTCTTTTCGCGGACATAATTCATTTTAACTTTAAAGATTTTTTCGGAACTTACCACGTTAAATATAAGAAATATTATATTTAACGCGGTAAGTTAATATCTTTAAAGTTAAAATTTTATATGGTTGGAAAGCCACAATTGCGGAGATGTGCAGAATCTACTTGAAACACGCATTTACACACTGTGGGTCATTTTTGTTTTTTAACTGTCGAGCACTGCATATTAAAAAAAAATATGTTTTTTTCCTTCAATATTTTAAAACAAATTTAAATTTTTCTGGATTTATTTAAGACATTAATTACATCAAAAATATAAAAACAAAATTTACACGAGTGAGCCCCACAAGTTTGCTCTCGTGGCTAACAAACATTTTGGTACCTTTCAACGAAAGAAATGTTTAAAAGACAGAATTACTGGGAACATGATTTTTTTATTTTGGGTCAATATTTTCTAAATTTTCAAAAGCTATTTATACATATTGTTTAGGCCGTGTGTGAATTGGGTTAAAATTGCGTTAAATTTTATCCGAAGATTAAATTTGACGATAGTATGGGGTGAATCTGTATACGTAGAAACTTCAAAATTTTATTTCGAATTAAATTTAATCGAAATTTTAATTCAATTCAAAATTGAAATAAAATCGTTCGAGTGGATTTAACCAACTCAAAAAAAGGTAAATTTTCTCAAAAAAAAAAAAAAAAAACTCCAACCCAAATTTCCATAATGCGAATTTTTTCGACATAACCTGAAGTTAGGTTTTAATTTTTTGGTTATGCTATAATGCTGGTAATGCTACCCTATAGACCTTTTTTATTTATTGAATAAACATTATGCATTTGATAAACAAACAGCACATCTCGACCAGTGACGTCAGTGGTCATAAGTAGTGGAATGTGTAGTGCATACGACTTCGAAGACTGGGCAATGTGTTCAAACCTCATGGTGTGCATGTAGAAAGTTTTTCACAATAAAATTGGATTGGAGCTCAGCATCACTAAAAGTAGACTGATGATAGGACTTGGCACCCTCTGAAATAGCTATATCTCCAGCCAAACAAAAATAAAACAAATTAAAATACCTAAAATTAATTCCTAAACAATTGGTGGTAGCGCCTTTAAGTTGTTGTTGTTTGTTTTTCAAAAATTCAATGAAATAAAGAATGGTCAAGTCTAATAAACTGACATTCTAGTATGAACAATGCAATAATAATAATAATAACTGAACAAACTATGTTTTTTTTTTATGAAAAATATACATAGGTACCTGAAAAAATTGGCATGCCAAAATATGCACGTAAATCTTAAATATACAAAAATATGCATTTATGTACTTATAAAACTGATTTCTAATCTAGTCTCGTCTTAATCGTGTTACTAAAAAAAAATATGCTGTGGCATATTTTTGGTTGTCCTACATATTACATACCTACATAAATCGATTTCAAGCAAGCTTAACTCCGGCTTTCACACTCAACTGCATCACTGGCCTTTCTTATAGGACCGAATTGTATTCTGTATCGAATAAAAATAAATACCTACATTTTCAATTTCAAAAAATCACAACCTACCTACCTCCATAAGTATGTTGATGCTAGCATTTACATACATATATACCTACACTACATACAAAAATCTGGCAGAGTACCTATAGATACACTTTTTTTGTTTTTTTCTCTTTTTGAATATTCTTCATTGAATATTCTTCCACTGAAGGCTGTTTCACAATGCGACGAGAAAACGAGACGTCAGCGTGACGAGACCTCTTCGCAGTTGCTCTCTCTTAAAACAGAATTTAAAACAGTTAAATAATACATAATAAAGTATTTCTCGTCGTCACGTTGCGTCTTTTTTTCAATTTTTCGAACTTTATGACGTGACGAGACGACGAGAAATGTTTGATTATGTATTATTTCACTGTTTAAAATTCGTTTTTAAGAGAGAGAAACTACGAAGAGATCTCGTCACGCTGACGTCTCGTTTTCTCGTCGCATTGTGAAACAGCCTTGAAGCTAGTCTGTTGACGACGACTTTTCTTCGTTTTGCCCCGCATACCTATTACCTACGCCTGCTGTAGTTCATCGCTTGTGTTCGTTTGTTTATTTTCATCATTCTAGTAATGTTTTAGTAACACCAACCAAAAATTTGATAGTTGTCCCCCTATACGCTGGAGTTCATTTTTCATATTCTAAATTCATGTGTTCATTTCAATCATTTCGGTCATTTCCTTAGTAACAAAATTTCGTTGTGATGCCCTATACGCTGGAGTTCATTTCTGATTTATTAAATTTATTTCATTCAATCATTTTGGTAACACCACAACTCTGTCAAAACGATCCTATAAACATTTTCAATGTTAAAACTCAATTTCTGTGTTCTGCTAACTTCATCGGCCATTTTGGCCACTTTCTTGAATTTTTTTGGCCAACATTTCTTTCTAGAATTAAGTGCTCATTGAATACGAATTCTGAACAAAATTTGAAAATCCTGATTTCAAAAAACGAAAACTGAAAAAACTCGATTTCCTTGCTCTGTTAACTTCAGTGGCCACAAGCCATAACCGCCTAAGTCGATTTTTCATACTTTTCAGGAGAGCAGATTGAAGTTTCAAATCATCTCTAAGAACAAGATAATGCTAATTTTTAAAGTTTGTAAATGCAAAACTAAAGTAAATGCACTTCTTTTTTGTTAACTAAAAGTAAATTAGTTTCCATCGGGTAATTAAAGAGTTATTAAAGAAAAACATACTTAAGCTGTTATGGTTTGTTGACCGTTAAAAAATTAAAAATCTTAACTCGAGTTAGGCTGTTTTGCCTTATTTTGATTTGATGAATAATATTTCCTATGTCTACTTAGGTCGTTATTCCTTGTTTAAGATTGTGAGATAAAATTTCTTATGTTGAGTTAGGTTCTTTTTCCTCAACAATAACTGATGAACTTTATCGACTTAGGTCATTTATTTTCCCACGGTAACGATATTAGTTCTTCATTTTATTCATTTTAATATGATACTTAACAAGAAATGACGGTATTTTTTGTAATAAACCTACATATTTTATTTTAGACCTGCCTTTTTTTTAATTTTATAGGTACAAATAAAAAAAAATGTTAAAAAATTTTCTTAAGAACTTTTTTTCTTTGCCTAACATTATATCGATTAAGTTACTTTACTTTAAACAGTTCAGGGTGAACCACGTTCTTTACCAACAAGCCCTCCGCCTACTGCCATCTCGGTCTCTAACAAGCTTAAGCTGCCCCCACTTGCGTGCACAAACTTGGTTAAGGTCATTCTCGATTTGTGCGCGCCACTTAAGGCGACCGTTATGTGTTGCTGTGCAGCCCGTAGAGCTAGTCGATGAATCTTCTTTTGCCAAGTCCAGCGATACACTTTGACCAAATACCACCCAAAGAAATTGTCTGGTCTTACAATTAGTCGTATACTTAGTGACTTTGCAAGCCAATAGTGGAGCCCGAGTATACTTGACTCTTCGTCGAAGTTATATTTACGATTCATGACATTTCGTCTGAATTGACAGTGTCGAAATTTGCCTCCACTTTAATACTTGCAAATGGGCACGTTTCAGCTTACGACCTGCCGATAATGTCAAGAACATCTGCATAAGCAAAGTTAATTGAACGAACTTTTGAAAAATTGTACCTTTGGTGTTTGGATGTGAATTGCGAACAATTTGCTTTGAGACCGATGGTAAGTAGGTTGCATGATAACGCGTCATGCGTTATACTTTTTTGGGCATCAAAGTTTTGGGGGTGTTCTTGCCGACTTTGATGGAGAAGCACGATTTGTCAATCGGGACTCTGCATAAACAAGACAAGCCTGGCAAGGATGTCGAGACAAGGAAATTTCTGCAATCATGATTCAAGTTGAATTGGAATTCCGCCTCTGCGATATGTTAGCTGTACCTGTTTTGTTTCTGTATTCCCATTCCTATCTCAATAGACTGGCATTTTACACTTGGCTAGAACGTTTTCATCTTTCGATAGAATGTTCGTAAGAACAACCTTCTCATGTTTGTCCTGAGAGTTCAGTTCTCCTTCCTTCTCTTCTACCCGAAGATCCCCTGGCTGCTCTTTTGGCAACTATTGGTTGTCCTCAGCATTCATTAAGCTTCGTTCTTGGCCGTACTTTTTGTTGAATCAAATGTATTGTTGTGATCAATTGATGAGATCCACCCAGTCACGGCACTAGCGACGGTATTTTGGCAGATTTTCCGCTGGTCCTTTTCTATTGGTTCTCAGCAGGTCCGAGAGCTTAAGAGGTACGAAGTCAGAAAAAGTTCTTCGTATATTTTAAAAATGTATAAACCGACTAAAAATGTAGAAATCGATAAGTCGCTTAGACGATTCAATTTTATTGGTTCGTATACATATATCCTGAAACTATCAACTACGATCGTTTGAACGTTTGATATTTTACAACCGTCTCATACTTATCCCATTGAATTTCCTTAAGATAATCTTAAGAAATAAACATTTCAACCAAAATTTGTCTTCAAAAACGCAATAAATAAATGGAAAGTAAGTATATTTTTGGTTCAACATTATAATTTTAATCACCATTTACTTTGTATTATTCAATAATAGGTGTCTTTTGTTCAACTCCTTAATGTGCACATTCAAAAATTATTCACATTAAGCTAAGTCTTCACATGCAAATTCTACTAACAACAATATTAACAGCACATTAGCTCTTCGGCTCAGTTGTTATATTTTGAGGTATGTACCTATCTACATACATACGTTTTAAGTCAATCCATCAACAAAAATAAAAACTTGAAAATTTTATACTGAAATAAATATCAATTTCTTGACATTTTAAATTAAAACGACAAGGATTTTTAGTTTTAACATTCAAAATTTGAATTTCCGTCTATTTTTGTATGTTTAACCGTACACAAAACGACACGAATGTGATATTACACGAAGTAAAATATTGACGATTCGTTCACTACAATCGTTCATTAAACAACGATCGGCTTCAAATTTACGCGACGAGAGCCCAGGATTCAGGTGAAGCAATCGAATCGTTGCTAGAGGATAATTTGACCCGCCACGCCGGCCGCCTCAAAAATCTGATCAGGCAAAGTGTTATCGTGTAAGTTGTACCTTATGGAATAAAAATGCCCTCCTTTCCAATGTGGAATTGAACAAGAATAATCTTCACTTCATACTTACTTAGGGTACTTATTATACTACTTATCTTAACGAGAAGATTAGAAAATGCTTGCTTGTTGAATGTTGAGTCTTCAAATCGACCATTTTAACTGCTCTGATACATTTTTTGGGAACTTTTAAACTCAAAAATATCACTTCTAAAATGTACTTACACTAACTCTTCACAACAAATACGACGGTCCACAACAGCCTAAGTCAAGTTGTGACTCTGCTTTTCCCAATTTTTGCAAAATGTATATTTTGGAAAAACAACCTAAGTCGACTTAAATCTAAGATTTTGTGAATCCAAATACGCCATAACAGCCTAACTTGATATATGATTTTGAAAGTACTTTAGTTTGTTTTGCAAAAAGAACCTAAGTTGAGTTAAGTTAATCCACAAAGAAAAGAGTAATTTGCCATAACAGCTTAAGTTGACTTAAGAAAAAAAGAAAAATTACGGATGTAAATAATTAGAATATAATACATTTCTTAACTTGAGTTAGGTTGTTATTCCAAATTAATTTTTATTTATTTGAAGAAAAATCTAAGCAGCTAAAAGGCTTAAGTTGAGTTATGAAACGGACGTTGAAAACAAAAATATTTTTTACGAGTTAGGTTGTTTTGCCTTCTCTTTATTTAAAAAAAAGGACTAAGGTCATTAGGTTTTTCGGTAATAACTTCCGTTTTAAAAAAGATACGGACATACAAAATTGAGTGGAGGTAGATTTTAATATAAAGAACAAGATTATTACAAAAACTCAATTTCGACATAAGTCGACTTAAGCGGTTATGGTTTGTGGCCACAGACTTCATCGACCATTTTGGCCACTTTCTTGAATTTTGTTTGGCCAAAATTTCTTTCTAGAAGTGCTCATTGAATACAAATTAAAAGCTGCATTATCTCAACAAACTTTTGAAATCCTGATTTCAAAAAAACGAAAATTTAAAAAACTCAATTTCTGTGTTCTGCTAAATTCATCGACCATTTTGGCTACTTTCTTGAATTTTTTTTGTTCAAAATTTCTTTCTAGAATTAAGTGCTCATTGATACGAATTAAATGCTGCATTATCTCAACAAAATTTTTGAAATCCTGAGTTCAAAAAACGAAAATTTAAAAAACTCAATTTCTGTGTTCTGCTAACTTCATCGACCATTTTGGCCACTTTCTTAAATTTTTTTTGGCCAACATTTCTTTCCAGAATTAAGTGCTCATTGAATACGAATTTAATGCTGCATTATCTCAACGAAAATTAAAAAATAAACTCAATTTCTGTGTTCTGCTAACTTCATCGACGATTTTGGCACTTAGTTCTAGAAAGAAATTTTGGCCAAAAAAAATTCAAGAAATTGGCCAAAATGGCCGATAAACTATCAAACTTAGACAGCGACCTTGGTTCACAAACGATATATCTAGTGGTATTGATCATAACGACGACGATGATTATGTTCAAGATGAAACAATTAAAAACTCAAGACAAAGCCCTATTAACCTAAGACCAAGGAAAAAATCACCAGATGCTAAAAATGCAGTTTCTTATTTATGTCAGAATGTCTTAAAAAATGATTCAGATAATGTTAACCAAGCTTTAGCTAGTGAAGATGCCATGAATGCAGAGTATAAGTCGCTTATTGAAAATAAAAAATAACGGTGAAAGCAACGGTGAAAGAAAATGAAAGAAATTGGAGATTTAGATCAAACGGCTTACATAGAACGTATACTACAGAAATTCAGAATGATGGACTGCAATATATCTAATTCGCCATGTGATCCCAACAACAAACTTTTAAGTTCAAGAAATGAAGATTTGATTATAGATGTACCCTACCAGGAAGCGATTGGAAGTTTGCTCTATCTGTCACAGGGAACGCGACCTGAAATAAGTTATTCGGTAAACATGCTTAGCAGATTTAATTCTAAACCTGAACCTGAACACTGGGCTGCAGTTAAGAGAGTTATGAGGTACCTTAAGGGGATTAAAGATTATAAGCTCGTTTTTGCTAAAAATCCAATTGGAAACATTACTGGGTTCTGCGATGCCGATTGGGCATCAAATAGTGAAGATAGGAGGTTAGTACAGGCTATGTATTTATGTTCCAGGGTGTTGCAATATCATGGAGTTCAAGAAGGCAACAAACGGTTGCTCTATCAACCATGGAGGCAGAATACATGTCTTTAGCTAGTGCCACACAGGAAGCAGTTTGGCAAGACGAAATATGGTCCAATATAGAGAAAGTTCCAATTACTCTATATTGTGATAACCAGAGTGCAATCAAGCTTGCATCAACAGATTCTTTTCACGCTCGTAGCAAGCACATCGATGTGATGTTTCACTTTCTACGCGACATAATAGGTGCCAAGAAGATAGAAGTCAAATTTATCGGAACTGATGAGATGACTGCGGAAGTTTTAACAAAACCTACTTTCAGGCGAAAGCACGAATACTGTACAAGTAAAATGGGTTTGTATTTAAGAGGGAATGATGT
Source organism: Epistrophella euchroma (assembly GCA_947049315.1). Taxonomy (NCBI): domain Eukaryota; kingdom Metazoa; phylum Arthropoda; class Insecta; order Diptera; family Syrphidae; genus Epistrophella; species Epistrophella euchroma. The sequence goes on along the minus strand of OX346245.1, from coordinate 98,426,194 downwards.
TAATAAATGCTACACCAATGAGTAACTACCCATCACTAATTAGTTACAACTAACATACCTAACACTTTATACCTTTTGTATTTTTTATATTATATATTTGACATTTTGTAATTTTTATACTTTTCCTTCTTCCACTTCCTTTTTATAACTTGAATAAACCACACTGAATTTAATTTAAAGTCTTTTTTGTTTTATTTAATTAAGCGTAATAAGTTTCAAGAAATAACCACATAGTTTCATCATGATCCCTATACAAGTCGCTTTATAGTGTCTATGTCAGTCCAATTTTGGAATATTGTTGCATAATATAGAATCCATATTATGCCAATAGAATAGATATTAGAATTCACTATTAGCCCAGGAAAGTTAGATCACTACGAAAAAAATTCCGACAAAGCTGATTTTTGGTGGAGGTGTTTGTTTTTGTACCTTAAGCATTTTCCAAAAAGTACCCTAAATTTGGACCGGGGCTAAAATTTTTACGGGAGGTGAAAGGGGTTGAATTTCAGTTTTTTGCTAATTTCTCAAAAACTATCAGTGTTTAAAAAAAAATGTGAAGGCAAAAGTTGTAGCTTATGTAATTTTACATTAAAAATGTTATAACACCCCTCTCGTGTGAAATTTGTTACCCCTCCTCAAAAATTTGTATTAAAAAATGTAGCCTGATATTTTGGCTCAATTTAAAGACTCTAATCTTGAAGATCCGATTACTAGGACGAAAGTTATAGCCAACAATATCACTCGATGTTGAATTATTTTTCACTTCAGAAATAATTAAAAATAGAGTAATATGGTTGGCTTTCGAAGCTATAACTTTCGTCCTAGTAATCGGATCTTCAAGGTTGGAATTTTTAAACTAAGACAAAATATCAGTCTATATTCTTGAATACAAATTTTTGAGGAGGGGTAACAAATTTCACACGAGAGGGGTGTTTGAAACCGCCATCAATGTGATTTTCGATTTTAAAAATGCAAAAGTTGATGAACGCCATTGCATATCTTATCTTATATCTTAAAGATGAAAAAAGTCCCAGAGATTGTTAATACCACATTTTGTAGGTATTTTGATTCTCTTAAAGTTTATCATTGGCCATTTTGTTACAAAAAAAATCCAGGCGAGTTATTTAATGAAAACAAAATGGCGGCTGTTTCAATATGGCCGCTTTTTCCTAGCCCCTACCACCCCGACAATTTTTTTTTTATAATATGGAGATGTTCCCAAACACATACGATAAAAAAATATTTGCCCGTCAAAACATGCAACTTTTCAATAAATCCTGTACACTATAAATTTTGTGTACGTTTTTCTCAAAACCTTTTGATTGTACGAAAAAAAGTGTCATAACACTTTTAATATAAAATTACATAAGTTACAACTTTTGCCTTCACATTTTTTTAAAAACACTATTTTTGAGAAATTAGCAAAAAACTAAAATTCAACCCCTTTCACCCCCCATAAAAATTTAAGCCCCGGTCCAAATTTAGGATACTTTTTGTAGTAGCCCGTGGCGTAATGGTTAGTGCCTTGGACTGTCATGCCAGAGGTCTGGGGTTTAATACCAGCCGCTTCGACCTTAAGTTTTTTTCGGAGCTACTACCTCTTGCGAAGAAGTGACAAATCCTCCAAGAGTATCTCTTGTCATAGAAAAGTGCCGCTCACCTTAGCCGTTCGGATTCGGCAATAAACTGTAGGTCCCCTCCATTCCTGCAGACACGCACACAGGAATGGTTGAGAGTTGTAAGTCGCTAGGCCATGGTTCTTCATGAGCCGTTTGTGCCACCAAATTAATTTTTTTTATTTTTGGAAAATACACATCTCTACCAAAATTCAGCTGTGTCGGAATTTTTTCGTAGTTTTGCCATTTTTTTTTGTCTAATTTTCCTGGGCTATATGTTTGTCATTTGGAAACTTGGTTGGAACATAGAAAAGCCCATTTTTTTGTCTTGGATTAATCTTGTCGTCAGTTTAGAGAGCGTTTCTTTTTTCGTGAGGATGGACATAGAGTTAACTATACACTCAATGAACCAATAATTCGCTGTGTCAGGGAAACTAATCGTATATCAGAAGTATTTGATTTCAATTTCCAATATAGTAGATTTTCTTTAAAATACAAATTATTGTTATATTTTTTAACCATTTATTAAAACTTGTATATATTAATCCTTTCTATTTTATTTTAATTTTGATAGTCTAAAATAATTTATATTTGATTGATGAAAATAAATAATTAAAACAATATTTTATTTAATTTCAATACAGTTAGGACTTAGGTGGATGTCTCTAAAATATTGAATGCAACTTGTTTTTTTTTTTTCCAGTTTATTCAATTTTTACTTGCGATATATGTAGGTAGTATAGTTATGGATTCGTGCAAAAAATCGAACTCGAGATAACGTCAAATTTGACATTACGATGATAGAGAACACGAAAAAACCCCTGAAGCGATTTTCTTCAAAATTGAAGCATAAGATTTTTTGGTGATTCCCTAGAGGGGAAATCGAGAATTTTTTTAAACTAAAAAAATAACGGTACTTGCTATACAATCGTTTTAAAAAAAAGTTATTTATCCCAAAAACGGCTTTAACGGTTTTTTTTTTAATTTTTTGTGTATACTAGTAGTGGTATGGTACCGAAAACCGTTATTAACGGTACCTGCCATAGAACCGTTTTTTTGATTTTCGATTTTATCGTTAACCGCTTCACCGATTTTGACCAAAATTTTTATTTAGGAGGTCCTATCAAGGTTTAATAATGCTGCATACATAATTTTTTTTTTTTTGAAAACGGGTTGATGAATTTTTTTGAAATTTTGGTTTTAGCTGTACATTGTTATAATCTTAAAAATGGCATAACAATTTTTTTTTTTTTTTTAAATTTGAAGAAATTTTTTATATAAAAAATTATTTTTTAAGAAAACCGCTCCAACGATTTTTAATTTTTTTTTTGCATAAATTCACATTTTTGTCAAGAATAGAGATGGCGTTCTTCATTCTGAGATTAAAACATTTTAAGTACTTGTTTTATCAATTCTCGATTTTATTAGATGGACAAATACATATACATATAATTATTAATTTTGTTTTATATTACGATCAATCTTTAAAATTCGAAGAAACTTTTACTACAAGAGCAAGTTCGTGCATTGTATAGATTTTAGTTTTCAGATATTCTGGAAGTGGAGGTTTGAGCCCTCAAAAGATTCAGTATGAATGCCACTAACACTTATTAGGTATCGCATGGGAGAGTTGGGTTGTCATACATAATAGGCAAATGAAAGGCTTTACTATCGAAGGTTATAACAAAATTAGTACTTAAAATATGGAAACATCTCGAAAAAAATATCATAGTTAAATAACTAAAAACAAAAGCTTAAAGGATGAGTTCTTGGCTTTAAAAAAAGCTACAGCATATCATTCATTAGGCGTTGCAGTTGTTTTTTAATTTAGTTCTTTTTTCTATTTTATGTGATTTCTTTTTAGAATTGTGCCCCTTTTATCACAAAGTGCACATATCTTCAGCTTAGCCGCCCCACTATAATAGTCCTTTAGGCTTAAAATCGCCAATAACTCAAAAATCGGGAACATTTCGCAGATTTATTTTTGGAGTTTTGTTAGTGTTGCGTTCGGCGCTAGAGTTCACAAAAATATCAGACAGAACTACCAGATCTGACGCAAGGTCTAATGTATACAGTTCTTGGATTATATTTTCTCATTTCAAATTTCAACGAAATTATCTCCCTCCCCAATTAAAACGTAGTATTACATAATATTGATTTAACATTTTGTTTTCTCTCAAAGTTTGCAACAACATCGAATTTGCTCGTATTCCCACTTCGACCTCGACTTCTATAATATTCCTCTGTTTTCGTTCTTTCGTTGTTTGTTTTTGTTTCTGTTGGCGTGACGACATGGCACAAATTGTGTTAGTCGCGTATACAGTTGATATAAACGACAAAACCATATACCAACACTGGCAGCGAAAGAATTTATGATGTCAATTCGATTGTTGGACAGTTTCGTTTTAGTTTCGGAGAAGAATACAGTTATTACTATCGGGCCTATCGATGAAAAAAAAGATACCTTAAGAAATTATAGTTTTTATTCCCATATCATACTTTTTTATATTACCCCATTGTTATGACTATTTTCTAACGTTATTCATGGCCTGATTGGTGTTGTGGGGCGTAAACGTAACTTGCTTATTCGATTTTTTGCTGGTTTGAAATTCATTTAATCAATCTCTTTAACTTAAAATTATGAAATTAGAAATTAAAAAATCAATGGTGTGTTGTAATTTTTGTATATGAGCCTTCCGTTCGTAAGTTTCCAAAATTTTGTTTTTAATGCAGTGTGTGGAACAAATGAATTGTACTTGGGCCTCAATCGATTAAGAAATGCAAGTAGGTATCTTAAGTGAAATGTGCTTTTTTTATGCATCGGTTTTGCATCAACTAAGTTGAGTAGTAAGTAGGTTCCACACAATGTTCCGGTGAGATTTCAAACTGGATTACGGGGCCGATTGGAAAGTTGGGAGGATTTAGAATCTTCTAAAGCATATCACTGACTATATTTAGTAAATAGACAGATACATTTCATTTTAACTTAAAAATGCGCATACGAGCACTTTGGTCCAATTGCTTGAACAACATATTTTAACTTCTGAAATGTTATGGGTTGGTGGAGAAGAGTTCTTATCGATTTCAATACTATAATGTAAAATTTCTCACCGGATTCATTCAAAAATTCACTCGAAGAAGTCTCTCGCAAATAGTCCAGTGATTCTTTTTTATATTTGAATGCCTTAATGAAACAGTCAACTTCGTTGAACTAGGTCGAGTGAGGTATCATTTCCATGTATTTTTTAATGCTGATTGCAATGGCGTCATTTAATTTTCAGTTAGGTCACTTTTTACAAAAGTTGCCATTCAAATTATTAATGTTTTACATATCAAAGGAGCTACGTTTAAGCGGAATTTTATATTTTCTTGTAGGTATTGTTTTTAATTTTCGTATAACTGATTTATATGTATTCAAAAGTACATGAAACTCTTAGAAATTATAGCTTATCTTATATACTAAATTTTATTCATATACAATTCCATTTCTTTTATCAAAAATACAAAATTACTCTAAAGGTTATTAAGTTATTATACTAAGATCGCCATAGAGTTCATTATCATCATCTTCACTAGGTATTTGTTTCCAAAATATTTTCGCATGAATTCAAGTATTCTTTAATCTTAGAACATTTACAAAAAGCTTTAGTGGATACATTTACATGTTTTAAGGTAATAGTGTTGTAATAAGTCTTATAAGTGTACAAACAAAGTATGTAAGATGCACAGTTGTCGTCCTTCCAGGCACGAACTTATAGGGTTTAACATTTTTTTAAAATGTTTCTGTAGTTTGTTGAAGAGTCGTTTAGAAGCATGGCTGACACATTCCGACAGGATATTTGCTTTTAAGCTGGAGGAAGAGTCAAACGGCGGCGCCGCGGGGCAATGAAAAAAGCTATTGAGAATAAATGGGGCCTTCGAGCCAAGCTTCTATCTAACTGGCTATATGCATTTCGGTTATTAGATTTATTGTAGTAGTATGGTGAACAGTTCTGGATACACCGACAAACCACGATAAACTGAGTAAAGTTCAAAGATCACCCTGTCTGTACAAAAGAGGAGCGCTTCGTTCTTATCCCTCCGCTACACCGGACACTGGTTCATCTGATACCCCTGGGCTTAGATCACGTAAGACAATCGATTGAACGATCATCATTTTGACAATGGATGTCTCTATTACATCTCAAGCAAAATATAGAGAGAGCAACCGTCAAGAAGATGATCGTTCAGTCGATTGTCTTATTCATTTGGATAATTTTCAATTAATTAAATAAACATTGACAACACCATCCCCCAATTACATTTCAAGAAAAACAAGTCACCATATCTTCTGAATAAACTTTATAGGATGGGACATTCTTCGAAGAATAATCAGTGCAGTTTTACTTTTTACACTGACGGATCAAATAAGGATCAAGGGATTGCTGGAGGCGTGTACCCATCAGAAAGACTAAATTTAGGTCTCGCGTTTCGCTTTCCTAATCATTGTAGCATGTTTCAGGCAGAACATCTAGTGATCAAAAAGTCTTATCTTGACTTAAAGGAAACGTGATATCCACATCCGGTATGCGCATCTTCTCACTCAGACAAACAAGCTATTCAATCTCTGGACTCATGACTCTACCATTTCTTAAAAAGTCCTAAATTTTCGATCATCTCTGATGGGACATTCCAGAAGGCTCAAAAACTTGCAAACCACTTGTTTTGTACATTAACAGGGGCATAAATTGGTATTCCCATCGCTTCATGCAAACTTATCCTGAAGCAGGAAGAAATAGGGAGAACATAGCTTAACTGGAATACCATCATCACTTCATTGGTGAAAAAGCCAACGATGGATCTGAAGCATTCTAAGTGTTTGATATCTTTTATAAGATTGCACACTAGTTCCGTAATAGGTGCGCCATTCCCAGGCACTGTCTAATAGGGAAGCCTGAAATGCTACTGCAAATAGTTTTTTTGTTGTTGTGTCCTCCTCTATCATTAAGAAGTAGGATCTACTAGTGATCTGGCAAACATAAAAATAAATTTTATTTAAAAGGTGTATTGCACTGCAACCTTAAGATCAATTATGCCGCCATCTAGAGCTAGATGAGATGCTCAAACTACATAGCTCTTTCTGTAAATTTATCTTTCTAAGAAATTTGAGTATTTGGAGTACCTTCAGAGAGGATAAGTCGATACGGTGATCTTAACCGTACTGTTGTACTCTTGATAAAAGAAATGGAATTTTTATAAGGAAGTTTAGTAAACCTATTACATAAGCTATAAATCAGTTAAAGGAAAATTAAGAACAATACTTACAAGAAAATATAAAATTCCGCTTAAACGTAGCTCTTTTTATATGTAAAACATTAATAATTTGAATGGCAAATTTTTAAAAAATACATGGAAACGATACCCCACTCGACCTAGTTCAACGAAGTTGAGTGTTTCATTAATTACACCCCAACCCCTTCCCCACACTTATCCTTGCCCCCAGAAAATTGTAATAATTTTTTTATTTGGAAACTAATAATATCTGCGTTTTTTAGTGTAAAAAATAATGTGTATCCGACTTTTTATTAATGTAAACCAGTTGTCGCCTTTTTCTCTGAGGTCCTTTTTTGATGACGTCATATCTCAAAACGCTCAAGGTTCCTAAAGGTATACCCGGCATTTTCGGAATCAGCACATTTTTTTCGTATAGAAACCATCAAAAGTTGTTGTATATACCGAAAATTTGGGTTCGGCCAAAAAAGGCCACTTATTCCCTAGACTAATACATACATAGTCTGTTACATTTGTCGAACAGCGTAGACCATGGTCAAGTAAAATGCAGCAGGATACATTTTTTCTATCGACACTTTTTTTTTTAAATCCTTTTAGAAGTGGGTATTCAGTATTTTTTGCTTTAATTAGAGCTGAATTTATTTTCTATTTGTTCATTATTGGGCATTCTAAAATATGGTCACCGTACCTATAGCCCATTATCTGAGAGATTCTTTGGAGCATGATGACCCTAAAGACGCATTTATTTTCGAATGGTTCCGCTGTCTTTGATTAAAATTTTGATTAATTTAAAATATGCACATTATAAAATACATGTGTCAAAAAATTGAATATATGTATGTATTATTAATTTTTCAATAATCTAAATGCACAATGGTTCCCGTTATATGGAGAATTGAGCTAAGTTTTTTTATTCGTTTTAAAAACCATGTAAACCCTATATACAAATCATACAAAAAATTAAATTAAAACGCTTTTCCTAAATTGAGTTTTTTTTTTATTTAAATTTTATTTTCATAACTAGTGTCATCTTACATCAATTGCATGAATAATTTCATACTAAAAAAACATAATTTGTTCAATTTTAACAATAATGACAGTTTTTTACGTTAAAACGCCATGAGTATTCAGGATTGCGACCAATCCTTGTAGTATTATTTTGATTAATGATTACAGATCAAGAGCAACAAGGAGTTATAATTAAAGGAAGAACTTTGACCGACAAAAACGTAAATATCGCCAAAGACCATACAATACCGAGTCCTTTAGTGTCAAAGTGCTATAGTACTATGGTGACCCCAATGGATGTGTGCGTGAAAACACCATCTATGTATTTGTTTTACAATCGTCGATCTGCGGCGATTAAAGGTTTACACACTAAGGCTAATGTCATACGAGTGTCTTTTTCTGCGCGTCCATTTGGTAGTACGTCCTGAGAACCAAGAAAACTTATAGGAATGGACACACGAGCGTCAACTTATTGGTTTCGTCCGCGTGTCCAACTTTGTCGATTGTTTGACTTTGATGCCGCGCAGATTGTAAAACGGCATGAGGGGTACTGTCGTAAATTAGTATGGGCGTCCAGTTGGACGCGCTTCCAGATAATTTTCAGGTGACGTTTTTATTTTATTTATTTTTATCTTTTTTTGTGGCGGTAATATACCTAGCTGAACTTTTCACTTACAATAAAAATAATGTAACTAAAATTTAATTAAAAAATTGAGTTCCTAAAGTACCTTTGAGAGGAAATAACGACAATATTAGAAGACTTGTTCTTTGAGCTCATATCTTGTCAATGCATGCATGGTTTAATTTGTTTTTTTTTTTTTATTCCGATTGTCAGTAAAACAACGATTATGCCATCAAACTATATTTTACCCTAATCCCATGCATCTTCCAAAAACATAAAACCATCAATAAAAATTGACCCATGATATATTGACTCGCAAATGAATCGTCACTAGGTCAGCATAATGCTCACTCGCCATAAGTACTACAAAAACCCATAAACTGCTATGAGTAACGAGTATCCAATTTCCAACGGATTGTAAACAAATCCTATGCATCAATTACAGGCATTGAGGGAATACCCATAGTAAATGCTGAGAATGCATCTTAGCAAGCGTTACTATGAGCGAAGTGTATGTGAAATATGATGCGGCGGCACTTTTGTAATATTGTTTTAAAAAGTTTTAGAGGAGAGGTACCTCCTTGCACCATCAAAATGTGATGGAGGAGCAATTTGATTGTTGGAATTCTAAATTGAAAAAGTGATTTAAATTTTCAGAAATTTAAAAACCTTATTATGCAAAGGTATTCCCCGAACCCTTCCTTAAAATTATACTCGTAAAGATATAAGCATACACCTAACAAGAGAGGCAATTTTTACCAAGATTATAAAATAACTCAGGTGCCTCAAAATAATAACGGATTCTTGTAGAGGGGTTTAATACAATCATGTTTTATTATTGGAGGAGATTCTATCTTCCTCCGGTTAGGCGTGAGGGGCAATTTTGAAAAAAAAAAAAGATTTAAAAACAACGGCAACACTTACAATACAAATATGGGTTTTCTGAAAGCGTTTCAAGTCAGTATGTTGTAAACTGTGGGGTTCCACAGGGCTCTGTTCTCGGACCACTGACTGTTATTCTCAATATTTATTAATACGAAGAAGAGAATAATAATGATCTACCTGACATCGTTTTAAATTACTACAGACATATATATGCAGACGATGTTTGTTATACAGTTTTTATTGAATGGGTTTGTTAGAAGATTGTATTGTTAGAATAAATGAAGATTTAATCAACATTTAAAGATGGACCCACTCGAATAAAATCAATTTAAATCCTTCGAAAACTCTAACGGCCATGTTATTGACTTTCTTCAAAGCTATAGTTCTGCGGAAAAACTAGTTTTAAGTTTTTCAAAAAAAATTATTGATCTGATTTAGATGCCAAAATATGTATGAATATTGATTGATTAAAGATGTCAAAGTAATAATAATTAGTGAAAACTTAAAACTCGAAACCCCAACAGAATTACATTTGAAGAAAGTAAATAATATGGCCGTAAGTATGTTATTTTCTAGATGTCAAGTCAATCGACTCGATTTTCCTAACGTTGTTTTTAAAAGTACCTAGGCTTTCAAATCAATAATAAATTAAACTGCTGTAATGTTGTCTGACACAATAAGAACAATTTTATTTTTGACTTCGATCCTTAAGGTCTTCATCAAAGTGTAGAATTTTTTTGGCGAAAAAAATAGCCAACACTTTAATTTTTTATCTTTTACATTGATTTATTTATTTTTCGGATGAAATTTCATTTTTCGTATCAGCTGATTGCTTTTTGACTGAAAACGGAACAAATCATTTCACTGATTTGTGTTCCAATTTTTTTCTGTTCCGCTGAAAGAATTCCATCCGAAAATTTTTACTTTCATAATCAATTTTTTAGTTTCATAGTGTTTCATGTTTTTCGGATGGTTTTTTCTGATCGCTATAACTGGCGCCTTAGCGAAAACTTAACGTTGCTTTAAATAACAGCTTGCGCTACCCGGCTTCGCACGGGTAGAAAATCTTAAGAAAATAGCAAAATAAATTGATATATGTATAACCAGCCCTATTAAGCTAAATGTTCGTGTGAAAGTTTGTATTCTGTTCTCCGTCGCAAGGAAACGAATGTTCTATATTTCGTATAAATGTCAACCAAAAATAAAATTTAAAAAGCAACTTTTTTTTTTAATTTCGAAAAAAAATATCGGTTATGATTTGCACTCTAAAGACAGAAAATTTTAAAAGAAGAATTTTAAACATTCACGCGAATCGAAAGTTTCGATCGAATCGTTTAGCAGAATAGGGTTGAACATAATTATACGATAGGTAGTCAATTTTAAAGCCAAAATTGTATGTTATTTTTTGAAGATGGTTTACATCTCGTTGTTGTAAAAAATATATTTCTGAATTTGTTTGATACATTTTTAAATTATGTATGTTGATTTTTAGCAATTTTTTTTGTTCATTTTTATACTCACATAATACTACTTCAATATCGCACTGTCATCGTATATACATAATAGAAGTATTTGGTTCAAAATAAAAAGAAACAGTCAATAATTTTTTTAAAGTATTACCTTCTATTCAAATAACTTCTGCATTTTCATTTATATTTTTCAAAACAGGAAACAAAAAATTTCTTTATCATCATCTTTGAAAAAATGAAAACCAATACAAAAATTGAAAAAACTCACGAAATGACAAAATGACAAAGCTCAATTTCAACAGAATGTCGAAATGTAAAAAGATCGAAATCAATAAGCAGTGTACTCTCTTCGGACACCTCCCATAAGCGGACACTTCTCATAACCGGACAGATTTCACAGAACGGAATTAAATTTATGAATTTTCACTCTCCAAAGTTAACTCTTCTATAACGCAACATATTTAAAATTTTTGTTCATATTTTTGACAAAAAAAAAACTGAAATTTTATTTGAGATATAATGTTCATGTAACTGAGATTGCTGGTAGTAGCCGTAGCGTGATGGTTAGTGCGATGGACTGTCATGCCGGAGGTCTAAGGTTCGATCCCCAGCCTCGCCACCTATTTATTTAAAAGAAAAAACGGCTACTGCCTCTTGCGAGGAATTGACAAATCCTCCAAGAGTATCTCCTGTCACAGAAAAGTGCCGCTCGTTAGCCGTTCGGATTCGACAATAAACTGTAGGTCCCCTCCATTCCTGCAGACACGCACACAGGAATGGTTGAGAGTTGTAAGTCACTAGGCCCTAGTTCTTCATGAGCTGTTGTGCCATCAAATTTATTTTTTTCATTTTATCAAAAATACAAAGGTACGCTAAAGGTTATTATACACATATATTATGTTCGCCATAGGGTTAATTATCATCATCTTCACTACTTGAACTCATAACTTTTAGAACATTAACAAAAACCTCAACATGAAAGATGTGTTGTAATAAGACACTTAGTCTTAAATGTCCAACCAAAGTTTGTAAGATCCACATTTGGAGTCCTTGCAGACACGAACTTGTAGGGTTTAAAATTTTTTTTTAAATGGGTGACACATTCATAAAGGATATTTGGAGCATTCCATGGTCACGTACAGACAAATTCAACTATTTTTCTGTTATTATAAGGCTGTTATTTGCAAAACATTGATTAGATAGGTCATGTATTAAATTTTTTTTTAAAGTTTGTACATCAGTCTTCGATTATTTGCAAAAACTTTAATGGTATTCCTTTAAATTTCTTAGAAAAAAAAATCGAAAATTTGTAAGAACCGAATAATAAGGAAGAATCAAAGTTAGTATTTATGATAAAAAAATGTTTAAAAGGCTCATCCATATATATTTAGAAATTTTTTAATGGGTTGTCACGTACAGACAAATTGCGTCAGGTGTCTGATAGAGTTGAAATTAACGGTTTTTATAAGTAGTTATTTAATAGTTAACAGCCGTTTTGTCTTCTGATAGGCTATGAATTCGGTACTCTTCCCTTTTTTTTGTCAATTTTTATGTATTGGAAAGTCAAAATTCCGGGTATTGGTTTGGCCTTTTTTCGATTGGAAAAATGTCCTTTTTAGTGTCTTTTTTTTGTAAGATATTCATTAGGCTAAAAGAAAATTCAAAATTAAAAGTCATCTGATGTTATCGCTCCCAAAATAAATATGACTAAAACTCAAACACATCACATTAATTTTATGTTTAATTAAAATTATTGTTTATATGCCGTCATCGCTTGTGTTCGTTTGTTGATTTTTTTTTATCATTCTAGTAATTTTTTGGTAACACCAACCATAAATTTGATAGTTGTCCCCCTATACGCTGGAGTTAATTTTTCATATTCTAAATTTCGTACTAACTCAATCCATCAATTGAAACTGAAAAGCTATCTCCCTTATACTGCGTTTTCATTAGAGCAAATGATGTAATTTCGTTGAAAATTTTCTAATTCAATTCAAAATCATCTCATTTCTCATACAAATTCAAATTTCAAAATGTGGTAATTTCAACCAAATTTGCACGAAATTCGGTAGAAAATCACGTTAAACATTTATGAACACACCCAAAAAGATTCCATTCAAAGTGGAACCTGTTTAAAATGACAGAATGCAATGTAAAAAACAACAAAAACAAGCGATTGACAGACTGGATCGTCAAACAAAATTAGGAAATTTAAAATGTGAACCCTTTTTTTGTAATTTGCCAAATTACCTCATTTCAGCTCTAATAAAAACGTATTATTATGCTGGCCATACGCAATCTAGTAATTTGGTTTTGAATCGGTGCAATAAGACAAATGGCTCGGCCGGACATAATCATATGATGCAATTTGGCCCGGCTGAACCATTTGTCTCGATCATGTATGGCCAGCTTATGACAAACGACAGATAGTAATTCCCTTGTGAGTTCAGGTTTGAGTTGTTGTTCATAATTGCCTAACCAATCAAGCCACCTAACGACCATGCCAAAATATTCACTTCTACGTATATAGTTAATTAATGTTGTTAAGCGATGCAAATTTAGTTTAATTTAAAGGAATACAAAATATGCACGTTTGGGTCGCACGAACTTGCTCCTGTGGCTAATAACAATGAAGCTTCATTTTAACCAACAAATTTAAGAAAAAGGACTAAAAAAGAAATATATTTTTGAAATTTTTTATTTAATTAAGTTAAGTTTTAACACAACATGTCAAAAAAAAAAGTGAGATAACAACAGATTTGTATCAAAAATCCCCTCTTTACGAATCACAATATGAATGCTCTGTACCAAATTTGAATTTGAAGCAATCAGTTGACTTGTTTAGGCTCTAGCTCAAACAACCAACAGTTGACGCACGGACGCACACGTCGGACGGTATGACGAAATACTCAATTCTCCATAATCGTAGTGTCAATTTTGATTAAAACCTTGATTTTTTTTTACAAAATATCAATACTTGCCCTATGGAGCAAATTAAAAGTGTTGCTATGAAAGAGTTGTGGTTCTGAGATATTTTTAAGTATTTTTCTAAATTTTTGTTTAAATAAAATATAAGATGTTTTGTAATTAATTTATCTAATCATGTTGTTGTTGTCGTTGTTACTGATCACAGTACACACATTTAAGGCATAATTACATATTATAATGTCAGAATTTAGAAAAACAAAACACAAATGTTTAAGAATCCCCCTCGTTGTCAATTTACAAAAACAAAATAAAAGCAAAGTGAATACTATATATTTATTACTAGCTGACCCAGCAGACGTTGTTCTGCTTATAAACGATTTATGTATTAGGAAACACAAATAATAAATGATAAAACATCAATGCGCATGTCCAGGCGGAGTTTTGTCAGCTCGAATCACAACTTTATAGTTGTTAGATGGCATTTGATCCAGAGCAGTCTTGAAAATTCGAATTAGTTCATTGTGCTTATGTAGCAACACTTGTAACTGTCGTACAATTTCTTGTCTCGTGGTGGAATGATAAGCGCAACGTTTCTGAGCTTCTACATTGGAATCTCCTATAAAAAAAATTTGGATTGATTAATTGATTGATCTCCTATAAAATAAATTTGGATTGATTGATATTATTATGGTCTTTGATACACGTAAGTTGTATAAAGTAAGTTTCCGTTTTTCAATATTTTACGCAATAAAGTATAACTATTAATTGAGTTTAAAATTCGATGCATTTATTTATTTTGTAAGGAATGTTGAAAACTTCTTTTAATCTTATATCCAAACAAATCATCTTATTGGCAAAATTTTTTTTTTTAATTTGCAATACAAAAATCTTGCCCCATAAGCTTTGTTCGATGTTTTTTGCTGGGCAGTGTCAATCAACTGTCAAAAAACTCAGGGCTGCTCGGGTTTTTACTTAACCCAACAAAAAATTTTATAGTTGTCCCCCTATACGCTGGACTTCATTTTTCATATTCTTAATTCATGTGTTTATTTCAATCATTTCGTTTATTTTTTTGGTAACACCAACCAAAAATGTCGTAGTTATCCCCCTATTGGCTGGAGTTCATTTCTCAGTACATTTAATTTAATAATTTTGGTAACACTATCATACATCTCTCCAAACGATTTTATAAACATTTTCAATGTTAATATGTGTGTGCCTTTTAGTAATAAAATAAAATAAAAAAGTGCCTCTAAAGCCCTCCTAATGTCGAAGACACCATTAGGATCGGCAAGCAACCGGTCGTGTTATAGCATTGAGATGCGTGCTGTCAAGCAACATAATTCGTGGTTCCGTCATTCAATGCCACCGATGATAAGTGGAGATTATGAATCACTTGAGAGCATCACACAATCATGTTCTATTAATAATACAGGAATTCCCAAAGCATCCTCCACCAAATCGGATAAAATAATGCCAGTTTCTGTGTCCGGAATATTATTAGAAAGTTCCAAATCATCTGTAACCCAACAATCACTCCCAGTGATTTGCAGATTGAATAGTTGCAAAGGATCCAAATCTTCCATTTTTTCCAAATTAAGTGGAACCAGTACTAAAAGTCAAACATCAGCTCGACGGCTTCACATAACAATATCGTTTTTAAGAAAGAAACGAAAAGAGTATGAAGGTAAGAATTTGATTAAACAGATTGAGCATTTGAACATTTTCTTAAATAAAAGAAAGCATTAAAATTTATTATTTACTTAAGGGTATGTGTCCCTTGAAAAAATAGGTTGTAGTTCTGCGCTAATCGGTATAGCGTTCACAATTTTGCGAATATTTTAATGAAACAAACGGTCATCGATTGGAAATTAGTTAAGTAAAATATTTGTGTGGCTTAAAAAAAAATTAAAAAATATTTTATACCTTAAAGCCGCCAGACAGATAGAAAAATCATAAAATTTAGTACGATGCTTACGAAAATGGATGGGAAATTGGGTAAAAATAACTTCTTATTTTTTATACATTTTTTTTCTGGAGAAAATTGATCTCAAAACTAAGCAATACCTTTTTTTTCTTTTTATTAGTTTATTTATTCACCCAAAAAAAATGCACAAAACTATGAAAAATAAAGGAAATTCGTTAAATTTTATGAATGCATAATTTGATAAAACTTTTGAAGTATATTAGGTAAGCAAGTCAAATTAACGTTTTTACAAAGCTTATATGTATATGCAGTTACCTTAATTTTTATTTTATTTTTTTAAATTTTTTACAGTTACTTTTTAGAGACAAAAATAGAAAAGATATTCCTTTTTCTTCAATTATTTTGCGCGATTGCCTGGGAAATTGAATGTTATATTTTTTAAATTTTCTAAATGTTTTTTAAATCAAAGTATCATGTGTTCTGAACTAAATAGTACCTTTGAAAAAAAAATATTTGCCTTACAACATGCTTGAAAACGCAATGCAATAGGCATTATTTGTAATGCCGTTGTAATGCAAGGACAGCCAATACAATTACCACATATTTTTTTTATTTTTTTTTGGTATTTTTTTTATTAGATTTAAAAAACAAAATCGTATTTTCTTTCATGGTTTTTTTATTTCTAATTTTGAAAAAGTTGTCAATTTTGCAGTTTTTTACTGGAAAAACATTTTTGCTCACGCACACAAAGAAATTTGGTTCAAAAGAAATCCACTGGGTTGTGCATGCCCAGTAGGAAATTTCTAAAAATTCACAACTGAATAAGCTGCTTCTTCCTCGAGGAAAAGAAGCTGCACCCGCCACTTTTGTGCTCTTTTCTCTGATGAATTTAACATGGGCATGTCATTGGCGGTAGGCACATGCCACTTTCTAGATGAAAATTCAACAACGAAATCACTGGTTCATTGGAAGTTGATTTTTCACCAGCCTGGAATATGATGAAAAATATGAGGAATATTAAACAGTGAAATCACTGCATAAATGTAACATGCTGATTCATCTGCTTATTTTCATCGATTAAAAATGTGATGAAAATTCAATACTGAAATCATTAGGTAACTGGGAGTTGCTTATTCACGCCCGATGAAAAATGTGAGGAATATTCAGTAGTGAAATCACCAATTACAAACGAACTGGCTTTTCACCACCTTTTTCAATAGTAGAATGTACTTCCCTCATTAAAACAAAAACTGATTTAATTTATGTGGTACCTGCCTAATTATTTTCTTTTTATTGTATTATTATTTACATAATATAAATTAAAAAAATCAAGAATCACAACAAATTATTAATTACTACAAAATTATTGTGGCTCCTCGAGTAACCTAGGATTAGAAAAATGTTCAGTTTACAATAATTATTCATACATATGTAACTATAAAGAGTTACTAACCTTTGGCGTTATTTTCCACATAAATGTAGCACTCTCTTCCATAGAAAAAGAACAACTAACTTGCAATGAAAATATAAAACAAAAGAAGATTTCCAAAATGTTTAACAAACCAACAAATAAAGCACGCGCCACAAAAGAAATACACAATAGAAGAAACAAATTCAGAGGATCACGTGATCACGGCCTGTTAAATTGAAATGGTACATATTTTTGCACTACAGAAATCCTCACATTGTTTGTACCAGGAAAAAGAAAGGGTAATTTTAAGATTATCGTTACTTTTTCTCGAGAAGAAGGTTATGTAAAGCAGACGACGCGATTAAGAATACAAAACTGAAAACTACTTTTCATTTGAAAACGTCGACGTTAATTCAGCATCAATTTCATATTTGTGGACGAAGTAAGCCAGAGAGACTTTTCAGAACTTTTTTTCTCTCGCAGAGTATCCTTTACAAAGCAGACGAGTGGATTTAGAGAATGAACTGATGAACTTATGCATGACTTTTCGTCAGTTGAATCATCGGTTAATTTTTCCTATTTAGCTACTTTTAATTCCGTATTGAAATCAGTTCGATTTTTTGGAACAAGTAAAAGAAGGGGTTGTTTGGAAATGGTTTCCCAGTACAAAGCAGATAATGTGATGAAAATCATAAACTGCTGAAACAATGCATTACTTTTTACTGATGTAATCAGTGCACACTGTTTCACCTATGAAGTGGTACTTGAATTCAATGATGAATTCAGCTTAATTTTTCATTGAAGACGAAATTTCCTGCTGGGACCCGCTTCCATAGAAAAAGAACAACTAACTTGCAATGCAAATATAAAACAAAAGATTTCCAAAATGTTCAACAAGCCAACAAATAAAGCACGCGCCACAAAAGAAATACAGAATAGAAGAAAAAAAAAATTCAAACGATCACGTGATCATGGCATGTTGAATTGAAAGGGTACATATTTTTACACTACAGAAATCATCACATTGTTCGTACCAGGAAAAAGAAAGGGCAATTTTCAGATCATCGTTACTTTTTCTCGAGAAGAAGGTTATATAAAGCAGACGACGCGATTAAGAAATAAAACTGAGAGAGAATGAGAACTGACTACTTTTCATTTGAAAACGTCGACTTTAATTCAGCATCAATTTCATATTTGTGGCCGAAGTAAGCCAAGGAGAGTCTTCAGAACTTTTTTTCTCTCGCAGAGTATCCTTTACAAAGCAGACGAGTGGATTTAGAGAATGAACTGATGAATTTATGCATGACTTTTCGTCAATTGAATCATCGCTTAATTTTTCTTCTTTAGCAACTTTTAATTCCGTATTGAAATCAGTTGGATTTTTTGCAACAAGTAAAAGAAGGGGTTGTTTGGAAATGGTTTCCCAGTGGAAAGCAGATAATGTGATGAAAATCATGAACTGCTGAAACAATGCATTACTTTTTACTGATGTAATCAGTGCACACTGTTTCGCCTATGAAGTGGTACTAGAATTCAATGATGAATTCAGCTTAATTTTTCATTGAAGACGACATTTCCTGCTGGGTGCATTCTCTTTTCCCCAATTCTCTTTTTCCTTACAAGAGAAGTTCCGTATTGACTCTTTACACCTTATTTTTTTTTTTTTTATAGAAAGCATACATAGTAATCCTGTTCATCATTTGGATGTCAAGTGATCTTTGTTTAGGTAAAAAAAAAAGAAGAAGGTTATTATATATGTATGTGTATGGCAGTCTTTTTGTTGTCAAGGGGTAGACGTGGTGGAAGTTGGTGTTCACTTCGCGCGGGAGTTATATATGATATAGCCACTACAAACATACCAACCAAACAACCAATAAATGCAGTGTCAAATGCAACATCAGCACATTTTGGTCAACAACTTATTCAACCAATAAATGCAGTGTCAAATGCAACATCAGCCATAAAGGGTCAACAACTTATTCAACCAATAAATGCAGTGTCAAATACAACATCAGCAATAAAGGGTCAACAACTTATTCAACCAATAAATGCAGTGTCAACAAACAATACCTAAAAAGCAAAGGTATTACAAACAAGAGGGGCCCAATAGTAAGAGGCCTGTGGCCCAAATGTAATAAGAAAAATAGTTTTTTTTTTTATTCTTTTCGTGGCTACATAAAACATAAATCGGGCGCGGTGGGATCTTTCTAGGAGATTTGGTTGAGTTTTGTGTACCTTGTACGTACATACATAAGGTATGTATTTTTTTTTTGTTGGCTCATCGTTGGAATGGAAGTTTTTTTTCTGCTTCTTTTGCAAAAGGGAATCTATGATATTGCGATTTGCGTGTAATAGTCATGCACTGTTTGTTGTTTTTTTCTTTTGTTCTTATAGGTAATGTCATGTTGAAATGTTTAGAATCGTTGCCGAAAGATTGTTTTGATTTAATTTTGCGACAACGAACAATCATACCCATTTTTCAAGATTTTCGTGTAATTTTTTGATGAAAACTTTTTAAACTATTGTGAGGGTTGTGTAGGATGTAGAATATTGGTTGAGATGTCAATTTAAACGTTAGCTTTCTAAGGTGCTGGTAAAAGAAATATTAAATTTATAGATGCATCCAGTAAAAAGTTGTGAGGGCATGAAAAAAAAGCATTAATTTTGTAAATATCTGGAGTTGGGGTTATTGAAAAAATTTAACAGTTTTAAAATATTTATAAATTAACAATCTCTATTAGCTGTAGAAATTTCAGATTTTTAGATCTACCCATAAAAATATAAAAAATCAAAAACCACAAAGAAATGGGTAAAAAAAATGTGTCATCTTCAAAAATCAAAAAGTGGGTGAAAGAAAATTCCTAGCAAAAATTCCTGAAACATGAGTAATTTTTATTTTCATTATCTTTCTAATGGTGTACAATGGTGTATCTCTATCTGATACCCCCGATTTATAGCGAATTATTTGTCAAAGGCGTATTATTCAAAAGTCAACTTTTAACATTTTATAACTCACTTCGTAGATTTTTTAGAATTTTTTTTAAATTTAAAAGTTTCTTGCATTTTAAAGATCTATCAATTAAAATAAGAATTAACGTTCTAACCCCTCCTGTTTAGAAAGTAGTTTTTCGACCTTTAATCAAAAAAAAACCCATTTTACCTTACTTAAAATTGGAATTTCAAAAAATCCCGTCTTAGTGCTCCTTTACATAAAATTCTCTATCAAATAAAATTTATTTGATATTTTTATAATTTACAGTATAAGCTGTGCAATGATGAGTCAAATGAATGAATGAGTCATTCATTTTTTTTAGGTATCCAAAAAAAAAATTAAAAAAAAAAAATTAATAAGTATTGCAAATTTTGAAAATAAAAAAAAAAATTTACCGAAGTTATAAGCCATTCCGGCCATCTTTTCTAAATACCGAATTTTAACGACCAAATCCATTGGATTTTTGCTGGATTTGGCGTTTAAAAATATTCAAAAATTCGTATCTCAGCTTGTGGTTTATGTAGAAAAATAATTTGTATACCAAATGCTGATTAGCCAAAAAAAATAAATAAATTATAATTTTGAAAGTCGTATGAAAAATCAATGTTTAATTGTCAATTAAGTTGAAAACGTTCCTTTTTTTCGTTTGGAACCTCTAATTTATTTAAAATGTATAATCATGTATATTTTTTTTATATATATTTGTGACAAATTTACCTATCTATTGACATCTTAACTTTAAAAATCAAAGTATTATTTCTCGACTTATAGCCGATTTTCTACAGCTGAATCGTTAATTTTGCAATTTTCCATGCATTTTGCCTTTGAAATATCACGAAATTTCAATTGCATAAAATTTGAAATTTTTGATTTTTTAAATATATTTTATATCATTTAAAATGTTATTTTGGAAGATTTAAAAAGAATAACTGAAGTTATAGATCATTTTCGATAACTCTTTCAGACAAGAAAATTATTTAAAATATTTTATCGCAATTTTTTTTAAAAGAACATTTATTGTAAATATTAAGTCTTGTATGGGTATGTTTTATACATGAAAATAAGCGCTTATTTATGCTTAATATAAAAAAAAGTTATTTAAACAAAATCCGTCAACTTACTAAAAAGTTATGAATGATTTAATCGGCCAAGCACTGTGCCGAAAAAAGCAAGTTTTAAATAAATTTAATTCAAAAAATAATTAATATCAGCTCTCCTGTTCAATAAATGGCTTCATTATGTTCTGCATATATTTAAAAAAAATATTAGGCAATAATATTTTGGTAGCATTTTTTCTCTGCGATCAAGTTCATATAGCGTTTTTAATTTTTTAATCAGTAAAGTGGGTGAGAAAAAAAAGTAAACTCAATTTGTTTTTACATTTTTTTCAAAGTTTTCATGCAATTATATGAAATTTTTTCCACACATTTAATGTCTGTTTTAATGACAGTATTTTAAGACTTTAACTTTTAAAATCCGTTAAGTATTTTGGATGTAAAAAAATAATATATAAAGCCGTGTCTCTTGAATTTTTTAATGAAAATCCTTAAAATCGCATTAAATTAATTTTAGTGCCTCCACTGTTGAACTAATCTTAAAACATTGTTCAGCATTATTGTGGACCAAGATTTTTTCAATTAATATATAGTAAGAGTTTTAAAAAATTCTGAAATTTTTCATCAACTTTTGAATTTAAATCAGCTTTTTTGTATGACTTTTTTTACGATTTTGAAACAATTTTTATACAGAAATTTAGCTTGACATTTTATCTTTCCATATTTGTTTACCTCAAGAAGATCCGATAATTATTAGCGAAGTTATTAGCCTAATAAGATGGCCTAATCGATAATTTTATATCATTTTTATAATTTAAAATACTTTTTTGGTCATTAAACCAATTAAAGGGCCCCTACAGCCTCTCCTGTTGAATTTACCCCTATACAACCACTGACATTTTTGTAGATGAGAAATGGGGCTATAACTTTGTAGTATATTATTTTTCGATATTTTGAAATTTTTCATCATGTTTTGCATTTTGAAAAATGAAAATCGATTTGATGACGGCTTTCCGACCCCTTTTCGTATAGAATGCTTCCCCTTCCCGCAATAATTTTTACACACAATTAAAGCTTGACATTTCATGATTCTTTTAAGACCTTAACCTAATCGATCGGACGTTTAGTATAGAAATTATGAATTTTTTAATCGAACAATATCAATTAATTTTTGCGATTTTCATAAAATAACTGTTATCTCCCACTGGTCGATGGTGGTTGACAATGAACGAAACAGGCAATTTTAATGCAATTTAATTGATTTCTTGATTGGCTTTTAATAAAGATTGTGAAGCTTCTATATGTTGTACAGATTCAAATGAGGTATCAAAATTTTTTTCGTTAAACGGACATGCGATTTAAAGATAAAACCAAAGTTATTGATGCACTCAGTGATAAGTAATTAACGAATTTATTCAAGAAGTCAATATTTACAGCTATTTCTGTCTAACGGTATTAAAAAAATCAAATTTTAATGCAAATCGATTACGATTAATAAATCCTATCATATGTGAAAATTTCAACTCCCTACTCTTACTCTATAAAAAGATAATCGATAAAAACCGTACAAAATTGATTTGATCATTTTTTCAAACTCAAATATCTTAGCTTAACGGCACTTTAGAAGTTTGAAATTTTCCAAAAACATCAAAACCTATAAGTTCTATAAGATCCAAAAATTTAACTTTCTAAGTACATCCATTAATAAGATAAAAAATAAAAACCGTCAAAAAATGAGCTGAAAAAATTGCGTCTTTTCAAAAATTCCCCACGCCCAACAAACCACGCCCACAAAAAAATCCCTGATACATGGATAACCTTTTTTTTTATTTTCTTTCAATCGCCGTAATCCTCAAATCAATCAAGCAATCTCCTGATTTATTAGAATTATTTTGTCAAACATCGATTTTTGCATTTTTGAGTTTCAAACAACTTTATTTCAGAAAATAAATTTTTTAGAATTTTTTCCTAAAATATGTCAATCTAATTTTTAAAAAATCTATCAGAAAACCGACTTTAACATACATTTACCCATGTTTACCCTATTAAAAATTCGAATTTTAAAAAATCCCTTCTTAGTGGAGCTCTACATATATAAAGGTATACGAAAAAATTTTTTCTATATATATATCTATAACACACTAACCTGTAGAAAGATGGGAAAAATTATGAATGAGTCAGTGAGTGAGTGGCCAACTTTTCTCTTTATAATATTTAAAATAAAAAAATTCACACATCACACCATATCCATAAGAAAAAAACAAATCCATCCATACCTACCTATCTGGTCAGAATATTGTTTTATTTATTTTCTCTAAATTGTATGTCTGGCACTTGTATTTGCTTCGTCTGCGCTTACTCGCTCGCTACCTGTTTTTTTTCCTTTCTTTTGCTTGAGCGTGCCTGTGCGTGATTGTCTGCTCTCTGCAACATCGTTTGCGATTAAAAAAGAGTACAAGAGTAGTTATAATTAAAATTCGAACGCCGAATTTGTTAAGAGAGCTTACTAACACATTCAAATTCATTTACATGAAATTTGAGTTGGCTGGTCGGGTACACCTACCCTTAAGGTGGCGCTACAGCCCGTTGGCCCAAAGCTAACAATCTACAAGCTTTTTTCAGCCACCTCGTGTCGGAGCCTCTAATCCAATCAGTAGAATTTAAGTTGGGCGTAACGCATTGGACTAAAGGTCGCAAAAAATCTTCCATTTGAATTTAATTCAATACAGTCCACTAAAACAACAACAAAAATAATTTTCTTTTGTTTTTGTTAATTCTCTTTTTCGTAGAATTTAAGTTGATATCAACTCATTATTTTGATTTGTTAAAATTTTCACACAAAAAAATCTTAAATTAAGAGCAGTGTAGACTAAAATTTAAAAAGAAAAATACTGACTTGCTTCGCATCACACTCAAAACTTAACGAAAAACTAGAGTGTGTAAAGTTAGGCCCCTTTTTCTGATTTTGTTAATTTGTAAAGTTGTTCCGGCTTGTTCCCAATTTGTTCCGAATTGCTACAAATTTGTTTTTGTATCGAACGGCGCTAGCTTTTCAGCTTTCGCGTTCGATGTGTATAACACATAAGAAAGAAACTTATCGAGAGAATTATTATATGAGATCATTCGACGGAAGGTTTCGGACGGAGAAGGTCGCACAATAAAGACAGTGGTTTTTTAAATATTTGTCCACTTAAAATTCTTATTCTTTTATTTCGATCGGAAAGTATTTTTTATTTTTAATAAATTTATGGTAAAGTATACTGGGCTACGATACAGTTTTCAAAAAATATTCAAAAATGGAGGTTTTATACCCCAAAACATTTTTGACCTAGCCCCTCTTTTTTTCGAAAATCAAAATTTTTAAGGTTTTTCCAGGTTGTTCATAACATTTTCCAACTTTTTGGGCATATATGTTCAAAATTTCAAAATTTGTGGCCAAAATTCGAAAAAATTCTAGCCCCCCTTTTGCCAAAATTCTCATTTTTCAATATTTTTTTTGATTCAAAAAAGTGTTCTGAACATTGTTCCACAAAAAATTAAAATTTTAGAGCGGGTATATTTAAAGTTTTTTTTTTTTTTTTTTTTGAAAAAAGCAAAATACGGCTCCAATATTAATTTTTTTTAAATCTTTGATTCGGAATATTTGACAATACACATATTGACCACACAATAATTGGTCAATAATATCGATTGAGGGCTTATTTGAGAGGTAATTAAAAGTACTACAGATGAATTTATGAGCATTATTCCAAAAAGTCAAAGGTAAGCGAGTTATCTCAACAAAAGTGGCATCATCACCAAAACGTGATGCATAGGCGAACTTTGACCCGCTATAACTATAACCCGCTAGTCGTTTATATCTTATTTTGTACATAATTTAATTCGTTTTCGTTTGACATTTTGTTGTAAAACAAAATGGGAACGAGTTATTCGATAAAAACCAAATTAATCTCTTTTTTAAGATGGCGGCTCTTCCCTATTTACAAAAACTAGGTCTTATACTAAGGAGGTGCACCCAATCAGATCCCATAAATAAAATTTTGTCCATCGAAAAATGCAATTTCATGCCCTTTTTTCAACTAATTTGACTGTACTATATATTAATACAAATTTTTGAATTTTCCTTACAATAATTTAATATTTCTAAAGTTTTTTTTTTTCTATAGCATACCTGTATAAGTCGGCTCACTTATCACTTAAAAACTTATTTTTAAATGAAGTTACTCACATTTTTTTTCTGATGTGCCATTTAGCTTTATTTTTTTTTTAAATAACAAATGTCACAAAATTGATTCTCTTTTTGAAGAATGTTAATTGTTGTCAACTTTTTTGTTATTTAAATAAAAATTAAAATAATAATTAAAAAAAAAAAAACAAACAAAAATTGGCGGTCGATTATCTCTCATTGCAAATATTGGCCACAGTCCACTAAATTGTGCACCCTGATACAATGCATGAATATTTGAGTCCCAAAATATGTCTCATCGGAGTTACGATGGGTGTACTGATAAGCTCCCTGCAAGCTCGTACGGAATGCATATGGGTAACGGTTTCGTGAAATGAATCCACAATTAAATAACCCCCGAAAAAAAATTATAATAAATCCCCAAGATTTATATGGGATTCGGAAGTGTTTTGATATGAAAAACTTCACAAAATTGGGTATTTATTAGATCGATTTTTGGCGACTTACTGCATTTTTAAATTAGGGGTATTTTATGAGTAAATTAGTCCCCAAGTTCAACTATTAAATTAGTCCCCAAATTTGGGTACTTATTACATTCTTATATAAATTTGCTGCAGTCGTACAGTGGTACCTAGGTTAGGTTATGTGAATTTTTTATAATGCATTATATTTTCATGTCTGAACATTTTTAGCACCCAGTATAACGCCGTTTAAACAGTGAGGTATGTATGGGGGGTATGCTGCCCCCTGCAACCCCCCTGCTTGGCCCACTATAGGATTTGGGGTAGGTGCGAGGTTGGGTGCATGCAAAGTTTCTTTTGCATATAAAGAATCCGGATTTAGGGGCCAGATATAGCTATCATTAAAAACCATAATTGAAAATTGTTAATTTTGGGACATTTTTAAAGTCAAATCAGTGAATATTTTGTTGCCAAGATATAGGCCATGACTTGAATTATTATTCTAGTCAAAAAAAAAATTAATTCCAGCCTAAACTTCGATGTAAAATTGCTTTGAATTTTTCAATGACCATTGGTAAAGTAGTTCAATCATTGAAATAATAAAAGTCGTTTTAAGTGGAAAGTTTGGCCAAATTGAAATATTTTTTTGACTAAAATAATAATTCAAGTCATTATCTATGTTTTAGCATCAAAATATTTACCGATTTGACTTTCTAAATGTCCCTAACTTAACAATAAAAATTTTCAATGATGGTTTTCAATGATAGCTATAACTGGCCTCTTAGGCGCCAGTTATAGCTTTCGTTGAAACACATCATTAAAAATTTTTGATTTAAGTTTTGAGGCATTCAAAAGGCAAAATTAGTATTTATTATGATCCCAATATGAAGCTGACGACTATATTAATATTTATTGCCAACAAAAATTTTCATTTGAGCCCAACCTTTCATATAAATCGACTTTAATTATTTCATTGATTGCACTACCTTACCAATGATCATTGACAAAAATAAAAGACATTTCTTGGGAACTGTTTGGCCCAAATGAATTTTTTTTTGGCCAGATAAGTATATTAATTAAGTTATAAGCTTTATTTTGGCATCAAAATAATCATATACATCCTAAATGTAATAACATACATCATCAAAATTTTCAATGATGAGAGCCAATGATAGCTATAACTGGGGCCTTAAGGAAAATTTGAATGAATAATACATACATATGTACCTCAGGTTTATACGCCGTAATTTTGTTATTTATTTGGCGACTTATTTCATTTTTTGTTTGAGGACTTATTTTATGCGCTTTTGGGAAAATCTGCTCTGATGAACCACTATATGACGGTGGCTCAGCAAGCAAGCGCAGCAGCAACAAATGGAACAACAGCAAAAATTTTGTGCAGGGAAATGAATTGAAGTACAGGGTGTCACGGATAATATTTGTATTTTTCTGATGATTAGAAACATCTCTTATGTCAACAACTCAGATCATGAAATTTTGTGGCGTAATGATTATTATTTGTTAAGGTTATCTAGAGTGAAAAATTATAAGAAGACCTGACGTAGAGCGTTTTTTGTATCCATCAAAAACTAGCTTATCAATTCGTCCCGCAACTTTCACATCATGATACGGGATCTCATTTTTTGTTTCATCAAAAAAAAAATAAAACTATGAATTGAATCAACATAACCACATTTTTTTTTATATTTGTATGTCTTATATACTTTTGACTATATGTATTTTATTATATTCAGAACCCATCTCATGCCATCCTCACAGCTCCTGTAGATTTTCTTACATGCGTTCCCATGGCTTCCCAATTGTTTGGCGCGCAAGAAAGTATCATCAATATTTGCTACCGAAGGGCTTTAGAACGGAAGAGATATTAAAACAAAATTAATAACAGCGTAAACACTTTTATGAAACTGAATATCTTACATAAATATAGCGTTTATAAGCCCTCGAAGAGAATTTTCCTCATAAAGTGGTAGTTGTGAAATTTCACAAATTGTTCGAAGAATGCATTTTTCTCCTGAAAATCCATTGCTTTTTGTTTGTTTTGTTAACCATGAAATAATCAAAATTTTTACTAGGAACACTTTTGTGTAAAAAAAACTAAGCTTGTATATTATTACCTGTTGAAAACTTTTTCAATTGCTTTATACACAGCAAATCGGCTTATATCGTGCAAAATCACTTGTTGGTGATATTTCCGTTGAACGAATTTCTTATGAAGACCAAAATATTGATCGTTGTTGAAGTCTTTAGGACTTTTTTTGCGACGGCTTTGTACATTTCTTTGTTCCACATTACTCCATGCAGTACTCTTGAAAAAGTAAGTCCACCAGTACACCGGAATCGTTGGTGGTGAGTACTGTAAATGAAATGCGTAGTTAACAGCTAGCTGCCGAAATGGAACTTTGTCTAAAAAATTCACTTGCTCTGAGAACCCTAAGACCATCTGGAGCGTATTTAAAAGATTAAATTTTAATAATTGAACGTTATATCAAAAGATTTTTCACACCTTCAAAACTCCCGCACCTTGAAAAATCAAAAAACGTTTTTTGCGGCTGTGAGCCTCAGATAAACTCACGTTAGCATCTGAATTGTAGAATAAATTCTTCTGCACTTCCGATTTCGGAAGTATGCTGCACGAAATATAGAAATTGTAAATTATTGTTAGTATTAAAACTGAGATGATAAAATGGAAAAATAATGATTGAAAAATCATTTCTAAACACGCGTGGACAAGTGCTTATTTTGAATGCAAAACTTCCAAGTGAGTAGATATCCAATTTTTTGCAAAAAAAAAAAAATATCTGTCCACCAAGACAACATGGTCATGGTCTAATTTAAAAAGCATGCCAATGCATACAATATGTAAGCAAAGTGCATGTTGTATATATATCAACATTTGTATAGTCTATGTAAATTGACATCTCAGATATTGGTAAATATTTACGCAATGAATGTTTCCATTGATATATTGTCAAGACTTATTTATACAATAAAATAAGTTATTTGCTAACGGCATTATCATCTCCTAAGCATAGCCACTTTGAATAAATTATTATGTAGATAATATACAATGCTTAATCTTTGTGGACTAGTTTAAGATGAGCACGCAGCTTGCACTTAAATTTAGCTCCCACTTTTCTCAACAATACCAAACTTAATCTAAAACAAGATCATTTTTGTGGGGTAGAATATGTCACAGTAAACAACTGTTCATTTAGAAGAAGTTATCTCAAGCATTTCAAAGAATTTTATTTCGAATGAATTTAATCAAATTAAATGGATAAGTTTTTTTGCCTTCTACATTTAGAGTTTTATTTTCACAAAGCAAAGTTGACACGAAATTCTGGAATATTTCAATATGTTATATGTATGTATTCATTAAGGGGCCAGTTATAGCGATCAGGAAAACTCATCAGGAAAAATTTTCTTTTTAATAATTTAATGTTTTATCATACGATTTGAAATATACAAATGATACAAATCGATGATAAATCATTTAAAATATTTATTTAATTAACAAAATTTTCTTTGGAGGAAATATTTATTCTATAAAATTCATTTTCTGATGGAAACTCGTTTTCTGTACGAAATTTCCATCAGAAAAATGAATAAGTACTTGTTTTAGACAAAGTATTTCTTACAAATTAAATTTTTTTAATGAAAAAAATATTTCAATCGGTTTATCATCGATTCGTATCCTTTTTATATTTCCAATCTTATAATAAAACATTGAACTATACAAAAGAAAATTTTTTTCTGATCCATTTTCCTGATCGCTATAACTGGCGCCTAACAAAGATAACAAATACTTTTGAGAACAATATAAAAAAAATCTAAAAATTCAATATTAATTATTTTCAATTATTCTAGTTAATACCAAATAGTGATTTTTAAGAACATTTTCATAATATTCTTAATTATACTTAAAAGAAACAACAGAAATACTTACTATTTTTGTTGTTTCTTTTTTTTACGCATAAAATATTTAATAAATTATAATATAATTTTGAATGGCCTGAAGAAGAACATAATCAAATTGGAATCGTCGCAGATAGTAGCAAATATATTTAAAATAAATAATTGATACCTACTACAGCCCACATAACATTAACTTTAATTAGACCTGAAAAGGCTTATTAGTTTAGTGTAGTTAGAATTTTATTTAGCAAGATTTTACACAGTATGTATATTAGACTGATTCAAAAAAATTAAAATGTCTCCGATTTTTATTGCCACTAGCTTTTTAGTTAGAGTTTAGTGAAATTAAAAGCTTGGTAAAATTTCAGCCGTTTAGATTAATATCGCTAATTTCTTTTTCCAATACAAAATGTATGGTAAGTTTTCTTTTGTTTGCTTCTTTTTTTAAAAGCTTTAAAATCAGTTATCGCTTGGAATTGAAACGTATTCCTAAAGGAAATTGAATGTTCTTTAAAAATGTTCTTAACTAATTATTTATTTACAGAACTCCTTCCAAAGTTATTGAAGGTCAAATTTGATGGCTAATTCCATAGTTTTTTGAATTCCCTATTGAAAATATCGTCTATAATATGAGTTTCATGAGATGAAAATATCCCACCAAAAACATTTCATGTAAAATAGTTCGCCAAGACTCACAAGCTCATAACGCTTTCGCTATGAAAAAGTTATGAGATCTCATGAAGATCCAAGCCCTTAACTCTATTAGGCCTAACTCTCCAAGCCCTAACTTTACAAACCCTAAATCGTGGTCAAAAATTATGGCTTGGTCGTTTCACATAGAAGTTTAGCATGGCAGACTTCATTTTACAATAAATCTATGGTAAACGGCCAAGCCATAATGTTTGACTCCGATTTAGGAGTTGTAGAATTAGGGCTTGGAGAGTTAGGCCTAATAGAGTTAAGGGCTTGGATCTTCATGAGATCTCATAACTTTTTCATAGCGAAAGCGTTATGAGCTTGTGAGTCTTGGCGAACTATTTTACATGAAATGTTTTTGGTTAGATTTCATTTCTTTTTGTAGGATCACCTATTATCCATAAGAAAAACACCTGAACCTCCCTGAACTGAACCTGAACTTCACGGTGGGATTCTGATTCCAATGAAACTACTTCCCAATTAATATTGTAGCAATAGGCCTAATACCTCGGAATAAAGTAACTACCTAAATACCTAACCTTTATATTGAGCTAAGTCTCTTAGCAAAGACCAGAAATATGAAAATAATATACCTATGTACCTTACTACGCATTTATTTAGAAAACTATATAAGTAAAAGTAACGCGTATATTTTTATCTTCGCAAAAATTAAGGTAATAAGGTACTTAAACCTTAAAAAAATGATCCGCCAATGTAAAATCTCTTTATTTATTTTGACCGAAGCGAAAAATAAAAGTTCATTATTTTTTCCTATCGCACACCCCTGAATATAAGTACATATACGTACATAAAATTCCAAGGATACGCCATACTGAACGAGACGACAGTTCACCGATCGTGGTGAAAATCATTAACAACCCTTATTTCAAGCAAAGCCATATTGTGCATTGTTTTTTGTGTTCGTGAATATAAAATAAAAAAAAAAACAACCCTCACATCAATATTATAGGCGGGGTTTGTATTGCATTGTTGTGTGTGATTGTGAAAATTGTTGTTGTTTTTGAGGTTTTATTATGAACCTCCACTTTTGGGGTGTTGGAGGATGAAAGTTACAGATTTCTTAATTTTTTTGTTGTTTGTATGCAAATCCTAGTCTACATTCCAAATTTCAGCTTTCTAGCACATCGGGAAGTACCCTTTAGGTTTTGATGAGTGAGTGGTCACTGGTCAGTGACAAAATCGACGTTTTTTGGAGAACTTGATGGCTATAAGTCTTTTAGTTTTAGAGAAAATTATGAAAGCTACTACTTTTTTAGAAAATTATTTCTGTAGAGAAAATAAAATAAGTTCCAAAAATCATGTAGTCTGTGTCTACGTTCTGTAACTCTCACATCGATAAAATTGGTCGAGAAACGATGAGAACTGAAACAAATTATATGAGTTTTGTTCCATTTTTCACCGTTTCTCGACTGATTTTTGCTATGTGAGAGTTACAGAACGTAGGCACTGGATGATTGTTTTAAGTGGTAGGGGTGAGCCCTAGGTACATACAACATACTAAAAGTCCCAAGCCCAGGCCCGCGAGCTTTAGCCAGGACGGGATTGCAAAGGTCCCTTTTTGTAGTATTTCGTATATATTTCGAAAACCAAGCGTTTAAGAAAAAAAGTCTACTACACAAAATGAAAGTAAGTTAAATTTGCTACAGAAAAGGTTTTGTTCATATATTCGCTAAAAGTGTTACTAATTGAGATGGGAAATTCAAAAAGTTTAAAAAATTACTCTCTGCAAATTTAATTTTTCTGGATCAACTTACACAGAAATAAGGCGTGGGCGGGGTCTTAGTTTTCGAAATATTTTTTAAATGATTTTTTTTAAATCATTAATACAACTTCAAATCACTCTAATAAAAATTTCTTTATTCAGAAAGATCTTGCAGATGCGACTCATGTTTTCATACGAAACGATGCGGTGAATCCACCTCTTCAACCTCCGTACACTGGACCCTTTCCTGTTATCAAACGATCAACAAATTACTACACCGTGGAAAAAAATGGAAAAACCATCAACATCTCAGTAGACCGACTAAAAGCAGCATTTGAGTACGCAAGCGAAGTTGATAGAAATCAACCGCAGTCATAACCAACAACAAGTCCAGAAAGTGTTCAACGGGATTACACAACACGATACGACAGGAAAGTTAAATTTCGTTTAAATCGCAGTTGAGTCCAGCACAACTACTGGAAGGGTAGTACTATGGAGCACCCTGTATAAAGAACTTTAGCGTGACGTCATAATCATTCCACATCAACTCATTATATATTCTTATGTAGATGCCAAGACTGACTGTAGTTTATATATAATGACTTTTGAAGTAAAACATTTTTGTCTTAATTGGACTTGTCTTGCGTTTACTTCGGCTTGAACCCACATTAGTTAATCTATGAGTAAAATCTGTAAATTTTTAATTTAAAGTGAAAAGCTGAGCGGGGTGAGGATAATAGGCAATAAACAAAAAAACAAAGTTTTAATATAATCAGATGATTAGAAGATGATTGTGATGCTTCGTAGGTTAGATTAGTCGATGTTGCACTGGGGATGAGCAATATGATCTCAAACCGATGATAGATGGTGGTCAGCTGTGCTGATAAGCTTTTTCGTGGAAACGATTTCAATCCCCTTTTCAAAGTGTTGTTAACCAAATAGATTTGGGTAATGACGTACATATATAGCTACGCACTTGGTGTTTGGGAAATAGCACAGATCTATCGACTTTTGATCTTATCGATCCAACTCTGTTGAGAATAGAGGATAAAATCAACTCTGGTTTACGTCAAAAAAAATTATGTATTCACTGTACCTGTACTTTCTTGATAATTCGAGGTTAGTGGAGTCATGTGATTGTGCGTCATTTGGTTGGCTTGATTGTGTCGTCACGTAAGGCTCGGTTTTGGTTCCCAATCAAGTATAATAACGAATCTTACGTTTTAACTGACCAACACTGGCCAGTAGATAAGTGGTCACGTATAAATAAATAAATAAATAAATAAATAAATAAATAAATAAATAAATAAATAAATAAATAAATAAATAAATAAATAAATAAATAAATAAATAAATAAATAAATAAATAAATAAATAAATAAATAAATAAATAAATAAATAAATAAATAAATAAATAAATAAATAAATAAATAAATAAATAAATAAATAAATAAATAAATAAATAAATAAATAAATAAATAAATAAATAAATAAATAAATAAATAAATAAATAAATAAATAAATAAATAAATAAATAAATAAATAAATAAATAAATAAATAAATAAATAAATAAATAAATAAATAAATAAATAAATAAATAAATAAATAAATAAATAAATAAATAAATAAATAAATAAATAAATAAATAAATAAATAAATAAATAAATAAATAAATAAATAAATAAATAAATAAATAAATAAATAAATAAATACATAAATAAATAAATAAATAAATAAATAAATAAATAAATAAATAAATAAATAAATAAATAAATAAATAAATAAATAAATAAATAAATAAATAAATAAATAAATAAATAAATAAATAAATAAATAAATAAATAAATAAATAAATAAATAAATAAATAAATAAATAAATAAATAAATAAATAAATAAATAAATAAATAAATAAATAAATAAATAAATAAATAAATAAATAAATAAATAAATAAATAAATAAATAAATAAATAAATAAATAAATAAATAAATAAATAAATAAATAAATAAATAAATAAATAAATAAATAAATAAATAAATAAATAAATAAATAAATAAATAAATAAATAAATAAATAAATAAATAAATAAATAAATAAATAAATAAATAATTAAATGAATAAATGAATAAATAAATTAATAAATTAATAAATTAATAAATTAATAAATTAATAAATTAATAAATTAATAAATTAATAAATTAGTAAATTAATAAATTAATAAATTAATAAATTAATAAATTAATAAATTAATAAATTAATAAATTAATAAATTAATAAATTAATAAATTAATAAATTAATAAATTAATAAATTAATAAATTAATAAATACATAAATACATAAATACATAAATAAATAAATAAAGAAATAAATAAATGAATGGATAAATAAATAAATAAATAAATAAATAAATAAATAAACAAATAAATACATACATACACACATAAATGCATAAATCAATAAATTAATAAATAAATAAATAAGTAAATAAATAGATGGATAAATAATTAAATAGATATATAAATACATATACAATTAATTTAAAACAGTATGGAATAAGTAACATGAACAATGATACAAAATATTATAATAATAATAAATAGGTGATACATATAAACTTGCTATGAAACCAAATCAGAAATCAATATATTATCTGATGATTCACAAGAAAGTTTTTACGAATGTTGTATTTTTGTTAAAGTTCAAAGTTCTACTGTTGAAAAATGCCATGGCAATCTCAACATCATTTTTAAAATTTTGCTTTGGCATATTTGAAGCCTTCTAATATGGGTTTGTGCACATTCACCCCAAACTGTTGACCCGTAAAAAATTAAAGCTTGAAATATTGATTTGAAAATTCGAAGTTTGTTTTCAGTACTTATCTGGGAACGCCGATTTATAAATGGATAAAGAACCTTTATTGTGACGTCCACGTTCAATATTATTTGTTGGTTATGCAATCCATATGTAAGTTTCGCATCAAAAAGAGCTCCAAGATATTTAGCACTTGTATTCCAATTTACCCTAGCACCACCGATTTGAAGGCTATTGTTGGTAAGAGGCAAGCTTTCCTTTTTACGTGAAAAATACAGCCTGCGTCTTAAAAGCCTGTATTATATTTAAATCATATTGCAGGTTGGTTTCTATTACGAAACCAACTAAATCTGATGTAAAGATGCAGGTATCGTCTGCATATGATTTCAGTCATAGTTTTTTCAATAAAATTAATCTATATAAATTTTCAAATGCTCTCTTCAAATCAAAAAATATAGCTGCAATTTTCTTTTTCTCATGTATTATCTCCTTTCAGTCCGCAATTACATAGTTTTAAGCTGATTGACAAGAGTTTATCGTCTAAAGCCAGATTATTCCTCGATCATAAGATCATTTTTTATACTCTTTCTCTTATATTCTTCCCAATTTTCAACGTTCCTGTTAGCACAATTTTTAGGTGACTTCTGATTTTTTTTTTAATGATTGTTGTTCTCCTAACTCATTATTAAACCATTAAATTTGGTCGATTTCTCAAAATGACTTTTAAAGAATAAAAGTGTTTACCACTCGTGGCGTAATGGTTAGTGCGTTGGCCTGTCATGCCAGAGGTTTGGGGTTCAATACCAGCCGCTTCCACCTTAAGTTTTTTTTGGAGCTACTACCTCTTGCGAGGAAGTGACAAATCCTCCAAGAGTATCTCTTGTCATAGAAAAGTGCCGCTCACGTTAGCCGTTCGGATTCGGCAATAAACTGTAGGTCCCCTCCATTCCTGTAGACACGCACAAAGGAATGGTTGAGAGTTGTAAGTCACTAGGCCCTAGTTCTTCATAAGCTGTTGTGCCATTAAATGTATTTATTTTTAATACTAAGAGAGATATTCGGGGTACAAAAGTCAGAAAATCTGAATAACCATGTTAATGCGTTAAAAATTTAACGTTTTTTGTTCTATTATTTCACTGCTAAAACAAGTAATTTTAGTTAAACGTTTTTGAAAAAATTGACTTTAAATCAAAAATTAAAAAAAAAGTTAACTTATAATAATTTTTTTCAAATTTTTTTTGTCATAAAGTAGGTACTAGATTTTCATTTGGTATTTGATACTGTTTTTACTACTTATGTGAAAGCTGAGAACTTGATGGCTATAAGTCTTTTAGTTTTAGAGAAAATTATGAAAGCTACTACTTTTTTAGAAAATTATTTCTGTAGAGAAAATAAAATAAGTTCTAAAAATCATGTAGTCTGTGTCTACGTTCTGTAACTCTCACATCGATAAAATTGGTCGAAAAAAGATGAGAACTGACACAAATTATATGAGTTTTGTTCCATTTTTCACCGTTTCTCGACTGATTTTTGCTATGTGAGAGTTACAGAACGTAGGCACTGGATGATTGTTTTAAGTGGTAGGGGTGAGCCCTAGGTACATACAACATACTAAAAGTCCCAAGCCCAGGCCCGCGAGCTTTAGCCAGGACGGGATTACAAAGGTCCCTTTTTGTAGTATTTCGTATATATTTCGAAAACCAAGCGTTTAAGAAAAAAAGTCTACTACACAAAATGAAAGTAAGTTAAATTTGCTACAGAAAAGGTTTTGTTCATATATTCGCTAAAAGTGTTACTAATTGAGATGGGAAATTCAAAAAGTTTAAAAAATTACTCTGCAAATTTAATTTTTCTGGATCAACTTACACAGAAATAAGGCGTGGGCGGGGTCTTAGTTTTCGAAATATTTTTTAAATGATTTTTTTTAAATCATTAATAAAACTTCAAATCACTCTAATAAAAATTTCTTTATTCAGAAAGATCTTGCAGATGCGACTCATGTTTTCATACGAAACGATGCGGTGAATCCACCTCTTCAAACTCCGTACACTGGACCCTTTCCTGTTATCAAACGATCAACAAATTACTACACCGTGGAAAAAAATGGAAAAACCATCAACATCTCAGTAGACCGACTAAAAGCAGCATTTGAGTACGCAAGCGAAGTTGATAGAAATCAACCGCAGTCATAACCAACAACAAGTCCAGAAAGTGTTCAACGGGATTACACAACACGATACGACAGGAAAGTTAAATTTCGTTTAAATCGCAGTTGAGTCCAGCACAACTACTGGAAGGGTAGTACTATGGAGCACCCTGTATAAAGAACTTTAGCGTGACGTCATAATCATTCCACATCAACTCATTATATATTCTTATGTAGATGCCAAGACTGACTGTAGTTTATATATAATGATGACTTTTGAAGTAAAACATTTTTGTCTTAATTGGACTTGTCTTGCGTTTACTTCGGCTTGAACCCCCATTAGTTAATCTATGAGTAAAATCTGTAAATTTTTAATTTAAAGTGAAAAGCTGAGCGGGGTGAGGATAATAGGCAATAAACAAAAAAACAAAGTTTTAATATAATCAGATGATTAGAAGATGATTGTGATGCTTCGTAGGTTAGATTAGTCGATGTTGCACTGGGGATGAGCAATATGATCTCAAACCGATGATAGATGGTGGTCAGCTGTGCTGATAAGCTTTTTCGTGGAAACGATTTCAATCCCCTTTTCAAAGTGTTGTTAACCAAATAGATTTGGGTAATGACGTACATATATAGCTACGCACTTGGTGTTTGGGAAATAGCACAGATCTATCGACTTTTGATCTTATCGATCCAACTCTGTTGAGAATAGAGGATAAAATCAACTCTGGTTTAGATTATCAAAAAAAATTATGTATTCACTGTACCTGTACTTTCTCGATAATTCGAGGTTAGTGGAGTCATGTGATTGTGCGTCATTTGGTTGGCTTGATGCCGTAGTGTCGTCACGTAAGGCTCGGTTTTGGTTCCCAATCAAGTATAATAACGAATCTTACGTTTTAACTGACCAACACTGGCCAGTAGATAAGTGGTCACGTGCCCTTCCGATGGATCAAAGATTATGTGGACAAGAGCTCAGAATTTTCCCACTAGGGTGTCGATTTTTCTAGTTACCCTTTGCCTGACGGAAATATTGTCGTGATATGAGCTGTACAAGCATATATTTAATGGGACTTCAATCGAATGGAGCACTCTAATAGCGCAAAATCAATGTTTTTCTTATAAAACCTGTCCGCCCAAGGTTAGACTGATATTCGTTGAAACACATTCACTTTATGTAATTACGCAAGACTTCTAGAGGTGACCTATTTTTTGGTCCTAAAGAAAACTCTTTAACGTCGAATAGAGATGTGAATCGCGATGCCCGAGTAGATGATGATGGTTGCACTTAATTAATTTGTCTCATTTGAGATTTTGGGTAGCAATATCTATATCTAATAAAGTATCCATATTGTATTTTTATTTGACAACTATTTATATAACGCACCGCCCCGCCGAACCGTCTTACCAAATCACCGATGAATCGATTTAATTCAATAAATCAAAGCACCGAACCGCACTGATCTCTATAATACACTGGATAGCGCATCCATACAAGAAGGTTGATGCGGTTGTAGTAGAATTTTTGAGATTTCAGCAATTTGAACTGGCCTTCTCAGCCTCACTGAACATACCTAAAGTGTTGAGTTGCCTCACTGAACGTACCTAAAGTGTTGAGTTGCCTACGTACTTGTCATCTTCAATTGGAAGTAGAAAAACTGTTATACTTTGTAGTATACGGTGTAGCAGTACACCGATTATCCTCTAGTCTTTTGCTAGGGGCGGGGACGAATCCCAACCTGATTATTCCGAGGCGTTCTTCCTCTAGTGCACACCGGACGGAGCTATCGTGGACAGCTCACCGATTATCTTCTAGTTTGCTACTAGTGAGCTGATACGGGCAGCTCACTGATTATCTTCAAGTTTGCTACTAGGAGCGAGAAGGTAGGCCCCGTGGCGACTACTTGGTTATTCCTCGACTCACTTCTTCTAAGTGCAGTTGGACTGAGACGGAATGCCGTCGTTTATCTATTAGTCTTTTGCTTAGACCGGGGTCGAACCCATTGGTTATTTCGTGGTACCTCTCTTCTAAAGTGTGCCAGGGACGGAGCTGGTGCGGGCAGCTCGCCGATTATCTTTTGGCTTTGCTGCCAAAAGCGATACGGGAAGCTCACTGATTATCTCTTAGTCTTTTGCTAAGGAGCGGGGACGATTCCCAACCGATTATTCTGTGGTAACTGCACCACGGACCGAGCCTGTAAGACGCGTACAGCTAATCCTGCCGTTGATATATTGAGGAGAACGAGATGCAGCCGAGTTATTAGAGAATTTATATATATGAAATACCGTGCTATATTATTATAAAACCCAGAAATACATTGTACAAGTATATGAAATAATTTGTTAGCATTAGTTATCTTATTAAAGGAAATACAATAAAGTTGATTGAATCGGAGTTTGGAAACTCCTAACCCAAGTTTTGTGCTTTCTTTGGAAAAACCCTGGACTCCGACAAGTTTACCTCAGCCTTCGATAAAAAAGCATCACAGTACATATTATCTATTTCTTTTACATTTGTATAGATATAATGTAATAATATAATTCAAAATTATGGGGTATCAGCAATAATTCTTGGACTTATAAAATCAGTTCCAATTTCTACTAAATCTCAGACAAGAAAGAAAGATCGGATTGTGCGCAGATATCAAATTGCCATATTTGACGAACCTCATTTATAATAATATAACAGCCAACCGTACTGAGGAAAACCGGAAAAAGTTTCAAAAAGCTAGAAAGACCAAAAAGGCTCATATTCGACGAACCAAATTTTTGCATGACCGAAAATTAAGTCAAAAAATACTACAAAGGTAGTAAAATTTTTTCGTAAGTATATCATTTATACGAAATACTACTTCGTCTTCGGTTCCTACGCTCGTCTTCAATGACACTCCTTTTGCTAGCTCTCAAGAGAAAGATTTTTTGCTTGCAGCACAGTTGGCTGTTAATTCGAGGCTGCCAGAAAGTGTCATGTCTCCTCCTGTACTTGAGAGCGTAAACGATTCTATGGGACCAATATTCTTTCGCACTCGTGCAGTTGCAAGAGTATTAAAAGATCTCGATGTACCTGAATCCGCTGGCCCGGATAGTATTCCTCCTATTGTTCTGAAGAGGTCATCGCTTGCAAAACCACTGCGTAAGCTTTTCCATCTGTCCTACTCTACTGGTCTTTTTCCGAGAGGATGGAAAACAGCATTTGTCCAGCCTGTCCCTAAAAAAGGCGAATATTCTTCCCCCTCTAACTATCGTCCAATTGCTCTTACGTCCCTTCTTTCCCAGGTCATGGAAACGCTGATAAATCATCAGCTCAAGAAATATGTATGTGTTTTCCGTATTTTTAAGTAAATCATAACGTTACTTCTTGTCACACTATATGTAAAATTTGTATTATAAAAAAATTTCGTATAGAAGCATTACCAGCTCCCGGGCAAAAAAAACTTCAAGCTTTATTGGGTAGGAATTTAAATATTGTTGGATATACCTATGTTAGATTAAATTAACTCAACAGATGTAGCGATTTATCAAGACCCTTACTAGTTAACTGATGAGTGAGATATGTCAAATTTGTTATGAATTGTTGATAAGTGTTGATAAGTTTATTTTCCGTTTCATAAAAACTATAAAAACAGACAAAAATTAATTTATTTTTTATCCGAGGTGGACAATTTTTTTTAAATCCGAAATTAATCCAGATTTTTTTTTAGTTTTATACTTAGATGAAAATATTTATCAAAACACTTCTAGTTATTCTTCGTTTGATCTCAGCGCTGGTAAAGTTGCCTGATTTGATAGCGGAGCCTAGGTTAAAAAATCTTCCATTTGAATTTAATTTAATACAGTCCAATAGAACAACAACAAAAATAATTTTGTTTTGTTTATGTTATTCCTCTTCTTCGTACTCTAGCCAGACCATAGGCATATACAACAACAACATACCTCAATTTAATCAAATTCCCTTGCAAAAATATAACTTGCAGCATATCATTGTAGTAGCCGTGGCGTGATGGTTAGTGCGATGGACTGTCATGCCGGAGGTCTAAGATTCGATCCCCAGCCTCGCCACCTATTTATTTAAAAGAAAAAACGGCTACTGCCTCTTGCGAGGAATTGACAAATCCTCCAAGAGTATCTCCTGTCACAGAAAAGTGCCGCTCGTTAGCCGTTCGGATTCGGCAATAAACTGTAGGTCCCCTCCATTCCTGCAGACACGCACACAGGAATGGTTGAGAGTTGTAAGTCACTAGGCCCTAGTTCTTCATGAGCTGTTGTGCCATCAAATTTATTTATTTTTTTTATATCATTGCTGCAAAATATATTTGTGTCGGTAGACATCTTCAAAAATTATGCGTCTTAGAAAAGTACGGCAGGTACGATAGCATCTAACTGATTAGCCCAACTGTCGTGCCTGGGCGAAACGCGTTGAATTAAACTAAAGGTCGCAAAAAAACTTCCATTTGAATTTCAAACAAACAATATTTTAATAACTTTATTTCATTTCAACAGTTTCTTTACTGTTGTCCAGCCATGCAGATATGCTAATTATTCCTCTAATTTTATTATCCTTGATTCAACAGTTAAACAAGAAAAAATTTATTAAAATATGTTTTTTTTCCTTCCAGGTAAGTTATCGCTTTGAGTCTACTATTTTATTTATTGGTGAGCTTTTTGAGATATTCCTACTTATTTGTAAATAATTTTGACGGTGAAATTTTTGGGGAAAACAACATAATATTAATAGATAATATTAATTAAAATAAAATGAGTTGGTACCCAATGTTAAAATTTTACTAGACACGAGTACGATAACTAGGGTGCCGCAAAATAATACCGGATTTTTGTATAAGGTAAAATACAAGCATTTTCTGCAATGGCAGGGGGGTCTACCTCGCCTTGTTTAGCCGGGAGAGTTTCCTGAACGCCAGGAACTTGTTCTTTAATCATTTTCTTCAACCTAGTTATTTGTAATAATATAGTTTTTGAAAAAAAAAATACTTTTAAACTCAAAATTTATCAAAAAAAAAATTTAAAAAAAATGTTACTGTTTATTTATTCAAAATTGTGAAATTACTGAATTAGCGTTAACTATTTGATGTCCCGAAAAATTCTAAA
The DNA here is from genome assembly GCA_947049315.1 of Epistrophella euchroma. NCBI lineage: Eukaryota > Metazoa > Arthropoda > Insecta > Diptera > Syrphidae > Epistrophella > Epistrophella euchroma. Next base: position 98,383,940 of record OX346245.1, on the reverse strand, counting down.
TAGGACACTGAAAACTAGCTATCGTAATCCCCTTGTACTTTTTTTATTTAAATTAAATTTGACGGACAAAACATTAATCAGATATAGGTAATATTATTTTTTTTCTAACTATATCAAAAGGTCTAAAGTTACTGAGTAGACGTGTTATTTTTGTCGGCAGTTTCATTTACATTTTACACATAACATACATTTCAAAGCCGTTTCTAATTGGTTAGAAAAGGCTTATTTTGTGATTTTAATATTAAAATAAACTCTGAAGTAAACCAATTTTAAATAAAAACTGAGTAAAAAAAAAGTAATTCTAAATCAAGTGGCTAAAATTGTTCTTTCTATCTCTCTTTTGTTTCGCTTTTGTTTTCATTTTGCTTAAATAAGTTCCGAAAACACCTACATAATCTTAAATATGCCAGGAAATAAATGAACCAAACACAACACATCAAAAAATTCACCTCAAACCACTCAAAGATTAGCTCTCCGTAATACTGTCGCTCCACTAGATGACAGTACCTACAATGCGGGAGAAAATGGATGAACGATTAGCAGTGAGTTTATTACCGTATCACATTACTTTCAAATCAAATTAAACAATCGGAAGAAACGTTGAAGAAAAATATTGAAGAATAAATTGCTGGAATTAAAACCGAACTATAAAATTTAAACAAACGCGTTGACACACAATGTCACCTGACGTAAACAAACTCAAATCTGACATCATTTTGTTAGTGTTATCATTAATTCAATGGTTTATTACGGAATAATCATTTACATGGCAAGTTAGTTTCTTATATACAAAAGAGTTGAGTATATAACCATATCGCTCATTGATTGCAAGACCGTCATAACTCAAAATATGATGTTTCGAGATAAATGCGATTGAAAATTTCGTTTTTGTAAAAAAAAAACAAGAAAGAAAAAAGAAACAAGATGGTCGTGTGTAAAATTGAGAAGATATATTACCTAGTTAAGATATCTAGTTTAAGTGCTTTGCGCATGAGACATGACAAGCGAACTGCGAATTGCGAATGGTCGCGTATTTTGACATTTCATTCAAACATAAGCAAGAAAAATGAGAGTTTGAGGTTAAATCCGCCGACTTTTCTATTCGCTGCAAAATATTTCCATTTATAATTATTGTATGCAGTGTTTTCCTTTAAAATAATTGATTCGATCACTAATTCACTTCGTCGTAAAGTTAAAAAAAAAAAAACAAAAGTTGATATTGGTTGTGAAAATTGCTTTAAAAGATTTATTCGCACTCGCGCAGGTCGCAGCTCATGTGTAAAGCAATTTAGAGTTTATTATGAAATCTTATGTAAAATATATTTTGCTTTAATTTTGTAAAATATCATAACAAAATTAAAGCAACAAATATTTTACATAAGATTTCATAATAAACTCAAAGCCATCCGGAGTTCTATCAAATTAGGATATAAAAATAAATTACCTTTGTCAAAATTTTCAACCTCCATTAAAATAGCACCAGTGTAATTTTCTTCTTCCTTCGGTTGCGAAGCTGACCAGATATATTTTTTCTTCCTACGCAAAAAGATTCTCCTACCTTGACCAGATATATTTTCCTTCCTATGCATTTTTGAACAACTCCTTTGTCCTCCTTTTCCTCTTGAAATTTGTTGGAAGTTTCGTTTCATTAATTTGCTTCGTCTCAATTGGAACTAATGTTGAGAGAATGGTTCGATGTATTCTACTATGCAACATCTCTGCCGGTGGTGTTCCATATTCATAATTCAAAAATTATACTTAATTAAATAAAATTTAAAAAAAAAATTAGTTTGAAACTTTTTTTTTCGTTTTCGTTTTTTTTTTTCGTTTTTTTTTTTTCAAAATTTCGAGTTTGGAAATTATTTTTCAAAAACTATTCACTAACACAACTTAATTTAAAATGAAAATCAAAGAAGAGATTTCTGGCTTTCCAAAAAGGTATAGCATGGCATTTTAAATCGTACAGTTTTTAAATATTTTTTTTTCTGTTTAAAGTCAATTTTTTAGAAAATTGCCCCTTCTGCCTAAACGGGGGGAAATATACCCCCCTCGCATACGCATACCCAAACACTTTTAATTTAAACAAAATGATTTCATGAGATAGTTGATTGAAAGCCTTTGAAAAGTCAGTATCGATGCAGTCAAGCTCTTCACCACGTTCTAAAGCCGTTGACCGTCGACCGCCTCTGCATGAAACCATGTTTTTCCTTGCAGATTATATTTTTACAATGAATAATCAAACTATCACACACTACCTGTTCGAAAAGCTGGGAATACATGAAAGTTTGGAGATTGGCCTGTAATTCGTTATGTCTGATTTGTCCCCTTTTATAAAAATTGGTGTTTTATATGCTTTCTTCCATATGTTCCATATGGAAATTTATCGGTGCTTAAGGAAAGAGGAAAAATATTTAGAAGAGATAAAGCTATGACAGTTTTGCACCTTTTTAAAACTATTGGAGGAATACCTTCAGGTTCTGATGAATAATCTTCATGAAGTAAGGAAAGGTAATGTAAGACCTTCCTATCCAATTGAATATTATATATATTAGTTGTTTTAGGACAGCTATTTAAGTAATTGAAGTATTCCATGTCAATAATAACTGGGGTATCAATGAAAGATTGGCAAAAGTTAATAGCAAAAGCCTCACATACTTCCGGAGCACTCCTTAAAATGTTGTCATGTAAAGTAAAATTGACTAGATAGCCATCAGATTTCTTTTTGGAATTCACGAATTTCCAAAAACTTTTTGGATCATGCTTGAGCGAACTTTCTATTTTATGCAAAAATTCACTGTATAAATTATTCGAGAGGTTTTTATGATTTTCAATGGACATATTTTTTATATAATTTTTCTAAGCCCTGTTTCTTTCATTGCGTAGCACTTTAAGCTCTTTCGTGTACCATGGATGGCATATACTTTATATACATTTATACATTTGTGTAAAACAAGATAAAATATGAAACTGCAACGTCAATATCACCTGAGGCAGTAGGGATATTTTCAATACCGGATGTACTTAATCTGTCAGAGAGTTAGCTGAAAATTTGCCCTACGAAAATCAAAGGTATATGAACAGTCTTGAGTATTACTATTTGCAAGTAAATGGCCGCCCAAGTCAAGAATCACATCTAGAGGAGGATAGTATGGGTCTATGTTAGAAACTGCAGAAGTAGATTCTACCACTACAGTATTAACACTGTCAGAAGAGAAAACTAAATCGAGTTGTCGATTTATAAAATTTTTAATACAGCTAACTTGCTGTAAGTCAGTAGAAATGATATTGTCCAATAATTGAAGTTCCTGTTGAGATGAGGACTTGGCTTCTGATGGTATCCAAGCAATGTGCGGTAGGTTAAAATCACCCAACAGAAAAAAAATGGAATTAAAGCTAGCTATTTCAGTAATATAGTCCAGCGCTAAAGAGAGCTCTGAAAACGCTATAGCAGAGCTTTTAGGAGGAATGTATACATTCAGGATAAATATATCGTTTGTATGCAAAGATATTTTAATGCATATAAGTTCTATTGCAAGATTAAAAGGGAAAGTAATTAGAGTTGTACTAAAATTATTACGAACCGCGATTAAGATCCCACCTCCTACTAGGTTCGCATTGTCAACATGACGGTCTTTTCTGAAAACTAAGAACTCTTGATCAAAAAGTTCCGTGCCCAAGATCGAAGCGTTAAGCCATGTTTCAGTAAAGACCTTAATATCATAAGAAAATGCTTGAGAGTTCTTAAAAATAGTTGCAGTTTTACTTCGAAGCACTCTTACATTTTGATAGTAGAGGGAAAGCCTACCAAGTTTTTTGCATCGTTATTATTTCGAGTATTTTGTTGTTTTTGAGGGAGTGAAAATTCTTTAAGCAGTGTATTAGTATTATTAGAACTATTACATATGGGATCAAACAGTGATTGAGAAACTGTTATTTTAAATGAAGATACGAAACTGTTCGGTTTACTTATTTTAGTAAATTTAATGCAAGAAACGTTGGGTATACTTTTAAGGACAACAAGGTATTGTAAAATGTCTTCCGGCGTTACGTCGGACAGGGCAGAAGGCGGGACACAAATATTGTTTTGGGCTTGGGCACCGCTGCTAAAGTTCTAGGACGAGCTAAGTTATTTGGAGGCAAAGGCATCGGGTTTATTATTTCTGGAGCAGGTACTGAAACTACAGGAATGGGAGCAGTATTGATTATTTCTGATCTCCGTGAATGGGAGCAGGATTTATTATTTATAAAGTAGGAGCTGAAAATACAGAAATTGGAACAGGAATGGTGTTAGGCATAACAGTGAGATCGGAACTATTGGGTTGGAGCAAGTTATTGGCTTGATCAAGTTCAGGTGAACAGTTAACCTTAGCCCGGTTGCTTCTTAAGTTAGATCTTTTAGGAGCAGGTCCCATGTTTTTTGGATAATAAGGTTACAGCATCACGCACTCTTTTTTTTTTTTTTTCCTTTTTTGGAAATAATGATCGGATCAGTTGAGGGAGTAGAAGAAGGGTTTGCCCTTACAATCTCCTACGCAACAAGGGACTCCAATATTAATTCAGATTGCGGTGATAATAAATCGATCTTATTCATTTTCGAAACAATATCAGAAAAGTAAAGGGATAACTCCTCTTAAACTCTTTGACATCTTGAGAATTTCAGTCCTCAAAGAAGACATTTTAAGAGCTATATTTGCTAGCGAAAGCTTCCTACAACTGGCACAATACCAAATGCCAATGTCTGAAGAATTAATCTTTTCAATGAAAGCATTTGTAGAGCCAACACATTTGGCATGAAACTGGTTTCCGCAGGATACATAGCATGCAAAAAGAGGTGTTGTTCCTGAATAGTCAGTACACTCTGGTTCGGAACAAGCCATGGTTAAAAAAAGAAGACAAATCAGAAATAAAAGTAAAAAGATAAGAAGAAATAAATACCGGGAGGAGGGCACACAAAATATAAATAAAAATAAAAAAAAAGAAGAAGAGAAAAAAAAGTTACCGGAATTTCCACAGGATTTGAACCCAGGAAGAAAAGAATATGGCAGGGCGTAGACACGTTCATCCAATGTGATCATGGATCTAATTAGTTCTAAATGGGAAATCGGTTATCATAGATAAAAGACTGTACTAGTATTTAAGAACGGTAAAACCAAATTTAATAGAGAAAATATGGGGAAAAAGCTTTATAGAAAAGCACTAAAATGTTTGCGAGGGTATTTGGACTCGTAGAAATAATAGTTTAGTTAATAACAAAAAAGAGAAATAAACTTGCACTTAGAATTTAAGAGAAATATTTTAAAATGATTTATTATATGCCTGCATAAAGAGCAGTAAACAACAAAAAAAATTATATAACAAAATGCAAGGTACTTGCTATGCTTGTAATTAATAGTCATGCACGCACAGGTTCTAAAAACATGAAAACAAAACAACAAAACAAATCAAGCTTTGAAAGCATGCAAATTATGGTATTTTTAAACAAAAATAATGAAACAAAAAGAATGCAAACTATTAAAAAAAGCAAAAATACGGAGTACTAATAACACGCACAACCACCATATAAAAAACCAGCTCAGCACCCCTTAAAATACGTAGCTATATCTCCAGCGAAACAAAAATAAAACGAATTTAAATACCTAAAATTAATTCGTAAACAATTGGTGGTAGCGCCTTTAAGTTGTTGTTCTTGTTCAAATATTCAATGAAATTGACGGAATAAAGTATGATCAAGTAAAAATAACTCTCCATCAAGGGGTCACCAGATTTGATCAAATCTAACGGATTTTAATGGTATTTTTCTACGCATCCAACACTTGCGGTATACAGCCATTTATTTAGAAAAAAATTGTAAAAAAAACAGATAGGTATAAATAAAACTCATGTCCCTATGGCCCGTTTCGTTTATTTTCATAGGATGTCCTATATGGATTATTAGCGATAGAAAATGTCTAATTTCATCAATACAGTGAAATCAGGGGAATGACACAAAAAATATATCAGGGGAATGACTATCCCAAAAGGTGTTTTATGGGAATTAAATTGAAGTTATTGAAAATTTTAAAGTTATATATAATTTGATATACTGTAGGTACTTTAAAGATACACAGAAAAGTAAACTTTTTTATTTTTTAAACCACACTATTTAATAAAAACACTGGTTAGGGGAATGACAGATTCGGTGGACGAAAAACAAAATTGTGGTTTTGACTTTAAATATAAAGCGATACAGAGTTGGCATGAAATTGCATTCTTCGATGCAGAGCTGCAAAAGCTTAATTCATTTCCCAGCTTAAGCTTGGGTTTAATTCACAAGCTAGTCAGTGACTTAAGAATTAAAAAAAAAATTAATTCATAAGCTAGTTGGTGACTAACTGATTTATTTCATAAGCTAGTTAATGATTTATGAATTAAAGCCGATTTAAGTCATACGCTAGTTAGTGACTTGTGAATTAAAAAAAATAAATTCATAAGCCAGCAAGTGACCTATGAATTAAAAAAATTCAGTTCCTAAAGGCATTGTCATATAAATATGGCAAGTTTGCCAAATAAATATGGTTCAAAAATGTCATATAAGTGTGATTGTCATACTTATATGACAAAATATATATGACTTCATATATATGACACTCATGAATTATTTTGAATCATATTTTTTTAAATATTTTATTTTTCGTAGCTAGTGTGTCATATTTGTAAACAAAAATTGACATAAAAAGCTTGTGATCATGTACACTGACAGACAAAATAAAGTGCAAAAGTATTAGATTAATTTTCAAACTACCGCTATTTAAAAGCGAAGAGTGTTTATCATTCCATTTCATGTTCTGGCGTCACATATTCTCAGCTGCTAACTCTTAAAAAAAAAAACAATCCATTGTTATGTCTAATTACTATTAGTTGCGGTGTTTTTGGAGCATATACAATTTAACTCGCGACCAAATAAAGTGCATTTTTATTATTCCCTGCCAAAAAGTTTTAAGTTTTAAAAAAAAATATTTACAATTGATAAAATATAAAAAGGTAGAAGCAAAAGATCCCAATTTATAATAATTTCCGTGTTAAATTTAATTTTTATTACTTAAAGCTTAAGTATGAAACCGTTAACATCTGAAGTGAAGGAATTGCTTGTTTTGGACCGTGAACGTGGATTGATATTCCATAAACTGGCAGAAAAATATGGATTATCCATTTCTATGGTAAGAAAAATCTGCCTCAATTTCTTTGAACGAGAAACTGTTGCTAGTTTTAAAATTTCTTGCGGAAGGAAGCGGAAGACAACTGCAGTTGATGACCGCAGAATTAAAATTAAGGCTAGAAAGAATCCTTTATCTTCCGCCAGAAATATTAAAGAAGAACTACAGTTAAATATAACAGCAAGGACAGTACAAAGGCGACTCCATGAAAGCGGTTTAAAAAACTTTTTTGCAAAGAAAAAGCCGTTACTCCGTCCAGTTAATATTAAAAAATGGTTAGCTTTCGCTAGAAAGTTTTTAGTGAAGCCACAATCGTTCTGGGAAAACATTATTTGGTCTGACGAATCCAAATTTGAATTAAAAAACTGTAAGAGAAGAAAGCGAGTTTGGTGCAAGCAATCCGAAAGACTCAGCCAGAGGTGTATACAAAAAACGTTGAAGCATAGAGGTGGGTCACTTATGGTTTGGGGATGTTTTTCTTTTAGTGGCGTTGGAAATATTGTCAAAATTGAAACCAAAATGACGGGTTCTAGTTACGTGAACATTGTTAGGGAAAACTTAGCTTCTTCTGCTTCTAGACTGTCTTTGGAAAGTTATATTTTTCAACAAGATAACGATCCAAAGCATACAAGCAGAGTAGCTAAGCAGTTTTTTTTACCGAAAATAATGTTGACGTACTAGAATGGCCAACCCAATCTCCCGACTTAAACCCTATTGAGCACCTTTGGTCCATTTTGGATGAAAGGATTCCCTTAGATCAACGTCGCAATTTACAATCTTTTTGGGAAAGCCTCCCAAATGAATGGGAGAGAATTCCAGATCAAATCTTGAAGAACCTGGTTAGCAGCACGCCCAAACGTCTTGCTGCAGTTATTCAAAATAAAGGAGGAGCCACTACCTATTAACATTTTTCTTTTCTGAAGCTGAATTCCTATTTTACGTGATGATCTTTCGAATTTGCACTTTATTTTGTCTCTTCTATTTTCTTTGAATATTGCGATTTTATTTAATTTCTAACCTACATTTTGTAAATAACTTTAAACGATTACTTTTGTGGACGTAAAATAATCTGAAAAACATGAATAAATTATTTTTTTTAAGAAAAATAAATCAGAACATATCATACTAAATAAAATATTATTGAAAATAATTTTTGCACTTTTTTTTTGTCTGACAGTGTATATGGCATAGTCTAATACTACTTGTCATATATACAAATATTGTGCCATATTTTATATGACTAGCATTGGTCATATATATATGAATTTAATTTTTTTAATTCAAAAGTCACTAACTAGCTTATGACTTAAATCGGTTTTAATTCATAAGTCCTCTAGATGACTTGTGAATTAATTTTTTTTAATTCATAAGTCACTAGCTGACTTATGAATTATAGTTCGCAAGTCGGTAACTAGCTAATGAATTAAGTTTTTTTTAATTCATAAGTCACTATACCTAGCTTATGAATTAATTTTTTTTTAAATTCATAAGTCACTAACTAGCTTATGATTTTAATCTCTTTTAATTCATAAGTCACTAGCTGGCTTATGATTTAATTTTGTTTTAATTCATAAGTCACCTACTGACTTATGACTTAAAGATTTTAACATTGAAAATGTTTATAGGATCGTTTTGACAGAGTTGTGGTGTTACCAAAATGATTAAATGAAATAAATTAAATAAATTGAATAAATCATAAATGAACACCAGCGTATAGGGGCATCACAACGAAATTTTTGGTTGGTGTTACTAAAGAAATGACCGAAATGATTGAAATGAATACATGAACCTAAAATATGAAAAATGAACTCCAGCGTATAGGGGGACAACTATCAAATTCTTGGTTGGTGTTACTAAAACATTACTAGAATGATAAAAATAAACAAACGAACACAAGCTATGAATTACAGCAGGCGTTGGCAATAGGTATACGGGGAAAAAACGAAGAAAGAAAAGTTTTGTTCGTCGTCAACAGGCAAGCTTCAGTGGAGAATGGTCATGAAGTTTATTCAAAAAGAGAAAAAAAACAACAACAAGTACAAGTACTCAGAGGAAGACAAATGAACAGACAAGGCAACCAACAAAATTTTATAGGTACTCTGCCAGATTCTTGTATGTTGTATATTTGTATATGCATCTAAATAATTATGGAGGTAGGTAGGTTGTGATTTTGTGAAAATGAAAATGATAGGTATTTATTTTTATTCCATACAGAATACAATGCGGTCTTATAAAAAAGGCCAGTGATGCAGTTGAGTGTGCAAGCAGGAGTAGAGCTTGCTTGTTTGCAAAGTTTATTCAATAAATAATAAGGGTCTGAAGGGTACCAAAAAATTAAAACCTAACTTCAGGTTATGTCGAAAAAATTCGCATTATGGAAATTTGGGTTGTTTTTTTTTTTTAATTAACCTATTTTGAGTTGGTTAAATCGACTCGAACGATTTTATTGAATTTTGTAATCTAGTGCTTCTAAATATTTTAAGGCCGTGTGTGAATTGAATTAAAATTTGAATAAATTTTATCCGAAATTAAATTTTGAAGTTTGTACGTACACATTCACCTCACTAGTGTCAAAAATTAAATTTATCTTCAGATAAAACTTAACGCGATTTTAACCCAATTCGCACACGGCTTAAACAATAGGTATAGATAGCTTTTGAAAATTTAGAAAATATTAACCCAAAAGTAAAAAAATCATGTTCCCAGTAATTCTGACTTTTTAACATTTCTTTCGTTGAAAGGTACCAACATTTTTATTAGCCACGAGAGCAAGCTCGTGGGACTCAGTCGTGTTAATTTTGTTTTTTATTTTTGGTATAATTAATGTCTTAAATATACCCATGTAGATGAATTTAAACGATTCAGCACAAAAATCGAGACTTTCATACAAAAATAGCACAAAAAGAGCACCAAATTCTAGTAATGGTTTCAATTGATTATGCTAATGTGTATTGTATATGCTAGCTTTATAGACGTTTAGATTTATGTCGTTCTTAGTGCAGTTTTAAAAATACATTACATAAGTATACATACCTAATTTTTACAAGCAATATTGAGCATATTTTTAGGGCCCTAATCATTTTTTTGAGCATATAATTACTTGTTAAGGGCATACATATATATGTAATTGATTTTTAAGGGCATAATGATAAGCGCTTAAAACTGTTTTTATGGCATATTTTTGATTGCCCTAATAGGTATGTGATGTGGTTAGTTAAAGAAAATTAACAAGATTAATTTTTTGCCAAATGGAAAGTGACATTAAATACCTACACCTAGAAACTTCAAAACTTATAATGGTGTTTGAAACAGCTTATTACGTTTTAATTAATTTGTAAAGATTGTAAAGATTAGTCATGTTTTTTTGTTTATCTAGCAAAATAAAGTCATTTTCATTGTCCCCATGGTTACTCTATGAGTGAAATCTGTAAATTTTTTAACTTAAAAACTCACAACCCTGCTTCGATGTTTTATTTATGGCTTCTGTTTGGGTACACCTCATAAGTATAAAGTAATAATTACCTACTGATAGCACTATCAACTGCCATCGTTTCAGTGAAATAGGCCGGGAATTACTTAAAAAAAAAAAAAATCGAAAAAGCAAGGTGCCTCCACTTCCAGACATGATAACCAGCATCAATAGCAACTCATCTCCTATTCCAGCTGATCCTTTTTCGCTATTCCAAAGGATGTGCATCACAAAGAAGTATCTCGATGACATGGGAAAATGTTATGAAAGCTGCTAGTTGATTTTTTTCAGAGAAATGATTCCAACTTCAAATATAAACGTAATGACAATACAAGTGTCAGCCAGAATAAACGAAAAAAACAATGAAGAAGAAAAATACGGAAACAAAGACGAATGATTCACCTATACATTCGGGAATGTGAATCTTTATCAGAGGTTACAAATATAAAAAAAATGAAATTTAAAAAGGTGCTACGAAAACATGAAGTACGTGAGGTAAAACCCTCATCTAAACTAAGGTTTGGTTTAGAAGAAACCCGTACAAAAATTCATGTAAACAGTAAGGACATAATAATAGAATACAGCGATAACCTGGACCTAATTACAATCTTGGAGGAGCTAACATTCAAAATGAAAAAAACTATCAATTGCAAATAATGATGAAATAAATAAGCGCATAAGTATAAATTAATTTAAAAAACAGTTAACAAGTTACAGCATGAAACTAAAGAAAATGCTTAATTAAAAACATTAATATACAATCCTCCAATAAGAATAATTAAAGAACATATAATAAGGAATTTCCACGATACACCACACATGCTGGTAGACACTGAGGTATTAAAAGAACGATAAATAAAATAAAACCACGGTACTGTTAGAAGAATTTAACAAAAATGGTAAAAAAAAAATACGTAAATGAATGCACGACATGTGCACCAAGCAAACAAATAAGAACAAAAGAAAAGTTAGTTTTAACTGAAACCCCAACTACTAGCTTCGAGGTAGTATCTGCTAGAGGTCTGCATGAATGTCTTGAAACAAGTAGACATCCCACCAAAAACATTTCATGTAAAATAGGTCGCCAAGACTCACAAGCTTATAACGCTTTCGCTATGAAAAAGTTATGAGATCTCATGAAGAGCCAAGCCCTTAACTCTATTGGGCCTAACTCTCCAAGCCCTAACTCTACAAACCCTAAATCGTGGTCAAAAATTATTTAGCATGGCAGACTTCATTTTACAATAAATCTATGGGAAACGGCCAAGTCATAATTTTTGACCACAATGTAAAATCTCTTTATTTATTTTGTCCGAAGCGAAAAATGAAAGTTCATTATTTTTTCCTATCGCACACCCCTGAATATAAGTACATATACATACATAAAATTCCAAGGATACGTCATACTGAACGAGACGACAGTTCACCGATCGTGGTGAAAATCATACAATATATAAACAATCCTTATTTCAAGCAAAGCCATATTGTGCATTGTTTTTTGTGTTCGTGAACATAAAATAAAAAAAAAACAACCCTCACATCAATTATAGGCGGGGTTTGCATTGCATTGTTGTGAGTGATTGTGAAAATTGTTGTTGTTTTAGAGGTTTTATTATGAACCTCCACTTTTGGGTGTTGGTGAAAGTTACACATTTCTTAATATTGTTGTTGTTTGTATGCAAATCCTAATCTACATTCCAAATTTCAGGTTTCTAGCACTTTGGGAAGTACCCTTTAGGTTTTGATGAGTGAGTGGTCAGTGACAAAATCGACGTTTTTGGCTATTAATAACATCCAAACTATAAAAGCTAGAAATATGAAATTTGGTGTGTTTTATAAGGCCGCGGACTACATCTAATCCTGAAAATTTCAGCTCTCCAACTCTATCCATACCGAAGCTATGAGGGCTTGAAAATACGACGAAACGTTTCGAGAAAATATAGGTAGTGCTCACCGCTCGTCTTGGCGGGCGCACTACCGTGCGCCTAGATTCATTACCTTCTGCTGCACCCAAATCATTGTACTCACTGCTTGATACATAGAGTACCTATATTATCTAGAGAACCGACTCGTACCCCTCTTGCCTAAAACACCCGCAAAATTTATTTGAGATGAGTAAGAGAAAATTCTCTTATTTTACTCTTTTTTTCCTATTCGTGAATCAGTGTGAATCGTGGATTCAAACACAAAATGGCCGCATTAGCTCAGTTATTTTTTTATAGAGTCGCATTTTCAACATTAATATACATGAATATTACTAGATTTGAATGCTAAAAGCAAGAAAACACTAAACAAATTTGTTTCAGTCCATTAAACATTTTGTTTAAAGTAATTTTATTGAAATTTTGTTTTTAAATTTCAATTTTTGAATTTAACGTATTCTTATTTTAAATATCTGAGCGCAGGAACCCATCATAATTGAGCAAAAATGTGTATACTATTTGTTACAGCAGTGGTGGATGGGGTTCCATTTAAAATGCACGGGATCACTAATACGTGCGCAACGAATAGTCGACAAAATGGTCCCATTCTCTCACTACAGCTTGTAGGGTGAAAGAGAACGAACCGCTAAGTCGGTTCTCTAGATAATATAGGTACTCTATGGCTTGATATGTGAATTACCTGATGTTTGAAAACAGTATGATATGAATACTCAATTACTAACAAGCACACAGAGCACTGTTCTCACAAAGAATGAGTACTCATTTGTGAATACTCATAATTTACTCTAGTGTATTATTACGAGTACCCATTTGTTAGTACTTGTAGTGTTTTCTTGCTTTTAGCATTCAAATCTAGAAATATTCATGTATATTTATGTTGAAAACGCGACTATAAAAAAAATAACTGAGCTAATGCGGCCATTTTGTGTTTGAATCCACGATTCACACTGATTCACGAATAGGAAAAACGTAGTAAAATAAGAGAATTTTCTCTTACTCATCTCAAATAAATTTTGGGGGTGTTTTAGGCAAGAGGGGTACGAGTCGGTTCTCTAGATAATATAGGTACTCTATGCCTCTTTGATAGAGTAAGCAAATTTATTATTGTAAAATGTAAATAGACTACACATATATTTAAGTTCCCATAGTTTGTAAAATATATTTTAGTATAAATAGGCTATGAATCAAATAATAAAATTACTTTCTGGACGAGAGTCAACCATATCGGTTTCTTAGCCTTGTATTTATTGTCAGATCGGCTTTTAAGCCATCACTGATTTGGCTTGAGGAAGCCATTTCAAGCTTGATAGGAGAGGTAGGAAAAACTTCGACCCATACCATTACACGTTTTTGACTGGTACTCACATGATCCTGCAATTTCAGGCACCAAAACATGGGAAAGATTCCAAAGAAAAATAAAAAAACGATCTAAAAAAAATAAATTTGGTGGCACAAGAGCTCATGGCCTAGTGACTTATAACTCTCAACCATTCCTGTGTCTGTGTGCGTGTCTGCAGGAATGGAAAAAAAAGGTCGGTTTATGTGAATTTCAATGCTGATACAGTCTCAACAACAGCCCAAGACCCATTTCTTTCTAACCAGCAGAACGAAAATAAGATCATTCAACTCCTTAAAAAGAAACTGCAAGACAAATGTTTCGCAGTTTTTCAGGACGAAGGTGATGTCGATTTTCTTATTGTAACCACAGCCATCAAAGAATCCTATCTGCATGATTCTGTAACAGTCGTTTCCGAGGGCAATGAAAAAAAATTGTAGGTTACAACTTTTTCATACTAATCGAATGAAATCGTATGAAACTAAAAATAAATTAACTATTCTTCAAGAAGGGTGTTTAAAAGACTGCATTATTAGATTTCTTGTACCGTTTTAAATTTCGTTGCTTAAAGTAATTGAATTAAAGTAAATCGGGTCAGGGAAATTAAATTTTCGGTATTTAAAAAAATTTGCGCACGTTCAAAAATATTTGTTGAATTTAACTCCGCTAAATACAAAAAAAATAAATTTTTTTCAGTACGAAAATTTGTGGAATCCAAAATAATAATATTTTGAAATATTGACCCTTAATAATAAATTAGAAGAAATACAATATTTGTGATTTAAATTTCTCACGAGTAAGGCATACAAAAACCAATACTTAAGGAGACTTTATTGAAATATACAATAAAAAAAAAAAAAAAAAAAACACAAACATATATTTGCCAGTAAGTCTTATAAATAGGTCTGGCTAAGGGCGCGTTACAACCGTATCTGGTATTATGTGATCTTTGAAACAAAAAAAATCCAGCTCTTAATGTTCTAGCAGGAACATAAATTGGAACCAGTGCCAGGAGTGATGAGCACTTTACATGATAACTGAGTAAATCTTTAATAAGCAATACACCATGAACTTGACGACGAGATTCCAGTAATTTTATACCTAGCAATTGGCACCTAGCCTTATATACTGGACAAAAGCTCCAGCGCATTTGTTGGAATATATATTTTGAGAATCGACTCTGAACCCTTTCAATTCAGTCTGATTGTACTTTATATGCAGGGCTCCAAATAACATCTGCATATTCAAGAATCGATCTAACAAGATATGTATATATAATAATAATAATGATATAAAACGGCAAACGTGTTTTTTGTGGTACAATTTACGCCGTCTACAAAAGCGGAAGGCATATAAATTATATATCATTGAAAAGGTTTGCCCAGAAGTGCACAATGCAAAAATTTATAAAATAATTGCACCACAAAAGACAAAAAACAATAAAATAAAATTGCATAATAAGTGCGAGCGAGACGGAGCGAACAAATTACTCGCACTTATTATGCAACTTTCTTTTATTGTTTTTTAGTTTTTGTGGTGCAATTTTTAAAAAAAATTTTCCAATGTGCACTTTTGTGCAATAAAACCTTTTTAACGATATAAAGACCGCGTAAATTGTACCACAAAACTAACTAAAACTTAAAATTCGCGACACGACGACGACCGACAAAAAAATAACATAACACTTTAAAATTTACGATGTGACGTTTCGATTTTTCACAATAAAACCAACCAGTTTTCCAGCACTACTGGAAAGATTATTGGAATATGGCAGCGTTCAGAAAATAATAATAATGAAATACAATGAAATTAAGGGTGGGACACAAGTCTGCGCTTCATTAAAAATCCAATGTAAACAGGCACTTAAAGTAAAGAACTCTTGTAGGCACAATTTCGCGAAGAAAAAGAACATAGAAATATTCAAAATATTTTTAAAACCAAATCGTCGTGTATAACAAAAAAAAAATACATTAATGTAGTTGGGTATTGTCGGTTCGGTCAAGGTCTTTTTAAGTTTTAATCATATTATATAAAACGGCAAACACGAATTTTGTGGTACAATTTACAATTTAATTTATTAAACCGCAAATAAGTTAAATTAACAAAAAAATTTCGTATTAAGATGGAGCGAGAGAAAATATTTGTAAAAACACACAATTAGGTGGACGTTTATCGTCCTCGGATGAGCTTCAGCGGAGAATTATCACCAAATACCTACAAAAACAGAATGAAAAAAAAACAAAACAACTACGAAACAATGCAACATAATTATTGTGCATGTGTTTGATTTGGATAGTAGATATGTAAAATGGAGAGCGAGATAGAATACAGTCATAGTGGAGTTGGCAGCTTGCATGTCGTATAAGTATAAAAATCGTCGTGTATAACAAAAACAAAAATACATTTGGTTGGGTATTGTAGGTTCGGTCACGGCCTTATTATAGGTTTTAATAGGCAAATTCACGAAAAATTTTGTAAGTAGGTACTTTGTAGGCTTTTAACTTCAGTCAAAATGTCTGTCAATTAGAAGATAATGTAATTGGCACTCGAATTTCGAGGGTTGGACGTACTAGTAATGATAAAAGGACATAAGAGTTTAAACGATAGGGCAGAATCAAGTATAACATCTAAGTCATTAATCTTTGCGACTCGGTTGATAGGTTTAGATTCAATTGTATAGTCCAGTGTTTCCCAAACTTTCGACCCATTTTCAAATTTTCGTAGCCCTGAGTACCCCCATTATAGAAACAATAATTTATTCTTTTGTAGTTCAAAAACGAAAACAAAAATTATTATTATTTGTTTTGTATTATTCATACTAGAATGTCAGTTTATTAGACTTGACCATTCTTTATTCCGTCAATTTCATTGAATTTTTTGAACAACAACAACTTAAAGGTGCTACCACCAATTGCTTACGAATTAATTTTAGGTATTTTAATTCGTTTTATTTTTGTTTGGCTCATTACTCAAGGGATAGAAGACGAAATGTTATTTTTCACGCTCGGAATGAAGATTTAAGCAAATGTCAGATTTTGGCCGTTTTCGAAAAAGTCAAACAAAGTCAATTTGACCGGAAAATTATCTTCATTTATTATGCAGAAGTTTCAATCGTCAAATATTCAATCAAATGATTTATTTTGCAAGCGCATTTGACGTTTTCAAACAAAAACTAAAACAAACAAAATTAATTCGGTAAACAAATCTTTTTATTTATTGAGATAGTATCAACAATTCAGATTTTATGAAAAGAGATTATGTTGTTTGCAAACTGCATTAACGATTACAGTGCTAATGCAATAGAATTTGTATTACCATTTTCGAACCAAAGACTTTTGCAGTTTGCGTTAAAAAACATTTTGCGAATGCATTTTTGACGCAGATGACGGTTTCAAAAACGGCCTTTGCTTTGGTTGGAACTTACCTGTTGCGATAAAAACTGGATTTGCGAGTCGTTATCCCCTCGTGTACAAGTACGTGTATAGTTACTCAAGTTTTATGCTCAGATAAAAGGTATATTTAGAAGTATAAAGATAAAAGAGCTGAGCACCCTACATATGAATATGTGGGTCCAAGACCTCTTGGGTAATGCCTTTTGTGTCTTGCATACAAATAAACCTAAAGAAGAGTATTAAACCAACTTCTAAATAAATTGTTATAACAATTAGAAATATATTCGCAGTGAGAGCTTCTCTTCTGATAACGAATGTGGAGATCTAAGACCTTTTTAATGGGACCGCTATCTGCCAGACGCTTTCCAAGAATGCAAAAAGTCGATTTAACTATTAAATAAACTAATTTAAACAAAAATTTAAATCTAATTTCTTTTTTACTAAGCTTTCAAACAACTTCGGTAATGCAGAGAGTTTACAAATACCTGATTTATGAATGGGCACGAGGTAAGACCGTTTACACTCATCCAAAAATATACCATCCAAAGGAGATTTATCGAAAATGGTGAGCAACGGATAATAAATAGAATTACAACTATTTTTAAGGGTGCAGGACCAAAATTATCATTTGGCTTAAGTGCTTTAACTGCAGCCAGAACTTTTTCACTGCTAAACTGGATAGATCCCAGATCTATCTTATTTACTAAGTTATTCAACGAACTACTATTAAATCTAGAGTATAAAGAGTAGACTGATTGGGAAAAATCAGCAAACAAGTCAACAGTGGAGTTTAAAGCAGAGGATTTAAAGCTTCTTAAAAACATGGAATAAGGCATTCCAACAGATTTTTATTTGGAGTTCATGTAAGACCAAAACATTTTCCAATTACTTTTGATGTTACTTTCAATATTCAAGATGTAAGCTCTATATAGAAATTTACTGAGAGTAACAAAATCTTTTCGAAGTTTACTAAAGTTTAAGTAATTAGCTTGATTTTTGTATTTAACATAGGCATTGCGTTTTAATTAGATTACCAAGCTGTTTATTAGTCCAAGGAGGTTCAGAAGACCTTTTTTTATGCGCCTTAGGGACGAACTTATCAAAACCCATTACTAAAATTTCAATGAAGCAAATCAAGAAACATTAATTCCTTAGACCAATCAATATCGATGAAGAAATTATTTAGTTTTACAAAATTAGCTTTCCGAAAATTATACGATTTAACATTCACGTTTACATCACTTTTTCAGTAAGTATAATTCTTGATTTCAAAAAAAGTTCTTTATGATATAGTGATTCATTCAAAAGATAAAAAGGAGCATTAGTTGGCTCTACGAACTAACTCCCACTAGCCGAAATGAACTAACTTCCACCAAATTTGTCAGTAGTTATGGGAGTTAGTTCATCTTATTTTTTCGGGCCGGCAATTTTTTTTTTTTAAAGTGGGAGTTGCTGGTTTCGCCAAAAATTTTGTTTTGTAAATTTTTAGTAAATGCAACGAACTTTAGTTGCGAACCAAAGACAAAGAAACCATTGGCAGATGTTTGAGAATATATTGGTGTTGTGTACGAAAAAATGTATGTTAAATAATAAGAAAAAAGAAGAGAAAACAGAGAAGGCTCCTTATTGTCACTGGCGGTGGCGGATGGGGCGAAGGGCGGAGCGCGTGGCACCCCGCGTACGAACACGTGCCCGCCGACGCGCTCGAGCGCCTTTCCGCGATGCGCCCGTTCACCTATCCGCGCCCCGCTTAGTGGCGCGTAAAGGCGGGAGGCGGAAACGCGCGTGAGTGCGTCTGCGGGCACTTGTTCGGTGCCACGCGCTCCGCGCCCACTATTGGGACTTAGTTCATCTTTATTTTGGGACTTGGTTCATTCAGCGTTGGGTTTTAGTTCGAAAAATTAATGGGAGTTAGTTTATAATGTACCAAGTCCCAATTTTGGTGGGAGTTAGTTCGTAGGGCCGCATTAGTAATTTGAAAATAATTACAGCAAATAAAAACTAAATTTGGAGGTGGCCCTGGCGCAGTGGAAGTAGTGCTTGACTGGTAACCTGGATGTGTGGGTTCGAGCCCCAGTCTAGGCAGCATTCTTTTCTATATTCCCTCAACTGAACGCCACCCCTGGGATTTAATGAGATTATCAAAACCTTATTTCTCAGTCAACTGTGCCAACAAAAATCTATCCTATCCTTCTATTCCTTCTAACGTTGCCTAATTTATAAGACCCTAGGTCTTACTGGCAAATATATGTTTGTGTTGTTGTTGTTGTTGTAAATCTAGAATTTTCATCGAAATATTAGGGATATTATAGACTTGCATCAGATATTTCGAATATATATAATTTGTAGATTAGGTTCAATATATTTTTTCATATTCAAATGAATAAACATTTTATCATCTTTAGACCAATTCCATTTTATATTGGACAAATAAAAGTCGCCTAAGACACATATATTATCAGAAATAGAGCAAAGGCTCTTGATATGTTGAATGTTACTAATATGTTTTTAATATACATCAATGCAACTACTTGGCGGTACATAACTTATGATAAAAAATACATTTAATTTTGGAATTATATTAATGCTCGTCGCTCAGAGATATACATATTTGTTCGAAGTCTCCAAAAGAAAGGATGAAGGGCTAAGGTGAGCGTCACTTTTTTGTGACAGGAGATACTCTTGGAGGATTTGTCACTTCCTCGCATGAGGAAGTAAACCTGAAAAACATTTTTTAGTTTAAGGTGGCGTTGGATGGGAATCGAAACCAAAACCACTGACGTGACAGTCCAACGCACTAACTATCTATCTATTACGCAACGGGCTACAACGTTGTTGTAGCCAGTAATAATGTGGAATATTGAACATTTTTTGAATGAACAACAACAACTTATGTGTGCTACCACCAGGTTAGGCTGGAGTTTTATAGCTGTTTCACGTGTGCCACATATATATTAGTAGTGCTTAGTCTGCTTGTTAGTGGTGCTTAGTCTGGTTCCGTCTCATTTTTAATAGAAATAAATACCTCTTATGCCTTCACTGGGAGTCGAACCGTGTACCATGATTGTGAGTAGTGTTAATTTTTACACGAAACCAATACTTGTCCTACAAAAAATAATAGATGTCTACTTGTGCACTAGAATAAAATATCAGTAAAAAGTAAAGTTGAAGAAAAGGACACAATTATATTTTTGTATCCTCATTGACTTGCTGCAAGACTAATTTTACTGCAAAATTATTTCTACGGTGGTGGTCTCGAATTTTATGTTTTTTTCACAAATAGTAAGTGATCTTAATCAAAAATGTTTGATTAATAAGGATTTGTGAAAAATTTTAAACTCGAAAGCGGCTGTAGAACGAGTTTTGCCAAAAAACCACGGCTAAAGAAAATCAATAATATGTGTGTAGGAATACCCAAAGCGTTTGTGTGCTCATTTTGTGTATGTTATTTTATTTTTCATGCTATTCCCAATTCATCCCTCATCCAGCATTTCTTTTATTCTTTTCTATTCCTTTCATTTACAGATGAGGTCTATGTGATTTAACCAAACTTCAAGTCCAAACAATATTTTACGCTGTAAAACAACGTATGGAGTCATAAAATCGTAATTTAGGTTTTCTAAAATGTAAAAACCTAGGTAAAATCAATATAAATTACAAATAATTATCGAGGGCAGTAAAAAAGAAACAGACAATGGCAACACCATTAACATATGGTGAACAGCAAACAAACTGGTTGCAACAAGTGCGCGGTTTTGGAACAATCACAACAAATCAGGTGCGATCCTACTGTCAG
The DNA here is from genome assembly GCA_947049315.1 of Epistrophella euchroma. Taxonomy (NCBI): domain Eukaryota; kingdom Metazoa; phylum Arthropoda; class Insecta; order Diptera; family Syrphidae; genus Epistrophella; species Epistrophella euchroma. The sequence goes on along the minus strand of OX346245.1, from coordinate 98,362,811 downwards.
CGAGGATGGCTAACCTTACGAAAAAGTTTACAAAAAGGAAGAAACTCGCCTGTTTCACTTCATCGACCGTCCACCGGTAGTGGAAATAAAAGTGAGCTTGTTTTAAAATTTAAATCTTTATTCACAAAGTCTTAAATAATAAAATTGATCTCTTTATTTAAATAAAAATGATCATTTCCAAAATATCAGTACCCAGTCATTCCTACACATTTGTGCATTTATTCCTGGTTAAAAAGCTTATTAGTATTCACCAGAATTCCAAAAAAGAGCATATATTTTTGAGAGCGTTTATTATATTATTATTCAACTGAATTAAAAAAACAGCGATACACAGTTCAATATGAATATTATCGGTATTAAGTAAGACACATCCATTGCCCAAGGAGCACTGTAGCAGTGGATATGTATTTTATCTGATAAAGAAACGTACAAAATCCAATAGTTATAACGAAAGTAACCTTAGTTACAAAAAGTGTTAACTTGCCCAAACGTTTTAGAAATCTAAAAAACACGAACATTTTATGAATGTCACTCGTAATGAACACTTCTAATGAAACACGTCAATTGAAAGGACGTGTCCAAAAGTCCGATTTATGCCTTAGTTTTTTCTTTCCAATTACAATTCGTAATTGTGCTCCAAGCTTTTGCTGTGCAAGTTTTGCAAGTCAATAAATTTAATAATAAGACAATAAAAATCAAAGTTTCGTCCTTTTAATGAGAAATAGCCAACTAGGGCTAATTAGTGTGCATTCGAGAATTCCACTTTGACGTCCACCACCTGCCAGTTTTCGTTGCCATCACACAAAACAAAAGAAAATAGTTATTTTTAAATTTAGAAAATAAGGGATACAACAGGCCACAAACTTATCCTAAAGCTTGTCGTATCGTCACTCATCACACATGATACATATTCGTGGCCAGACGCACCCACTGTTCAAATAGAACCACTACCGTTTCCTGGCCATCCAAGAACTCCGTCAGATGTAAAAGAATTCATTAATTGTAGAACTGCATTTGATTGAATAAAATTACATTTTTATTTCACTTCAGTACTTCAAATTAATAAAATAATTAAACCTTAAAGTTAAAAAAATGCAAAACTAAAGACTGCTTTGAATTCTTTTAAAAGTTTTTTACATTAACTGCATTCGTGGAGTATTTTGATTGCAGTTAATCGACTACTTGAGTTAAAAAAGTCTTGATTGTATTAAAAAGACTACTTTCTATGCCATTAAAGAACTCCAAGAATTCAGTTAATGTAAAAGACTTTAAAGAATTCAATCAGTCTATAGTATTGCATTTTTTTAACTTTAAGTCTTTTAGCAGCTTTAGTTAAAGATTGACTGGAAATGAAATGTTTGGAGTAAAAAAAATTACAAAAAGTATTTCATTGCAATCGCAAAGTACGAAAATACTGCATTCTTTTACAACTCTGACGAATTCACCGCCCTCACGATCACTGTCCAGCCATTGCTACTGCCATTTTTGCTACTTAAGCCAAGTACGCAGTTCAAGCTAAACTAAATTTTATCCCTACAATTCTTATCTCTACAATTGTTTGCTAAGAGCACAAATGTCAAAATTTATCTGTGAAAGAATGCGTTATTTCGCGTGCTAAATCAAGTGTAGACTTTTTGAATCTAGCGCGTGAACTGCGTACTGCTTAGCTAAATATCCTCGCTAAAAATTATCTTTGGAGGAAATTTGTATGGAAGATAAATTTTATCGCGATCTGCGTACTAGGCTTTATGGTTGGTTCCACAGCTCGTCGCTGCCGCACGTTTCTAAAGCTGCCATATGTCATTTGGCCACTGTCTAGACACCTACTTGATCAACTGCCGACACAGTGAAAGCTCATTTGTTTTGCCACACCGCACCGCACTGTGGTTCCGCGGTAGGCCAAAATTCTAAAAAAAATCGTTGCAACGTGCATTACCAAAAACCATTAAAATTAGCTAAGAACATCCTAACCTAATTATAAATAAGAAAAATAAGAATATATTTAACCAATCCCATTACATTTTTATCTTCAAAGTGATCCGATTTAAAAATGGCGCAACATTTTAGGCGATTTAGTATGATGTTAAAGCATTTTTAGTATGATGCTAGGTTAAGAACAGGTTTTTCCAAATTTTAAACGAGTTAGCATCGTATTATCTTTTTAACATTTTACTAAAGTTAAAATCGCGAAATGCCTATTTTATCTCTTTAGTATCATACTTAATCCAAGTGTTACTTTGGCAGCTACAATTATTACAAAAATGGGTTGAACTGTCACTGTTTTAGGCGTGTTCAGCTAGAAAAATAGGTTTAGTATGTTAGAAAATGTTTAAAACTAGGAATATTTTAGTAAAGTTAGAAAATTGTTAAGTAGTATCATGCTAATACCTTAACATCAAGCTGTTTAAAATTTTGCGCCATGGAATTTAAGTTTTGGTGCATCAAGAGTAAGCACGAATTTAATTATTTTTTTGCTCTCTTGTGAAATTTTTGTTTGTGATGAATATATTAGTAGAAGGTAAGACTTCCGATCCTTATTTTTTGTAAGACATCCTACAACTAAATATAAAAGTGGTAGCGCCTTTAAATTGGGATAAAATAAATACAAAAAATGCGTTTGTCTTTTGATTTTTGTTCGCGATAACCCTCAATATATCATGCGTGGTTGGCAGAAAGAGCCATTTTGGCAGCAAAATATGTTGGCGTCGCATCGCACAGTGTGGTGAATCGCCAATCTAGCTAAACAAAATTATAAAAAAACACGTTGAATCGACTTCTGAGTAGAGATCGAAAATAACCGTCAACCATTTATTTTCAATAGGTTTCTCACTGAGAGATATTTAATTCGCCAATTCTTTTTTGGTCTTGGTCTGAGATTTATTTTAAAAAAATATTTTTTTAGGTCTTTGCGTGAGATTTATCATTAAATTTGAAAAATAACTCGTATCTGTTGACTTTTTTTATAAAAAATAAAGGGAAACGATCAACCTTTAACCATTTTTATAGAAAATAAATCAAAAATGGTTAATATGATATATTATATTATTTTCTTTATTTTTCAAATAAAGAAAGATTTATTTTATAAGTATTTGACGGGATTTTCACTACCCTTTTCAAAGTATTATTTTGTACTTTTTAAAAAATATTTCTAAATTAATATTTTTTGACAAAGTATTTATTTTTATTGAATTATTTTTTAATTATTCAAAATTTCAAGAAAACGTACTTTAAGCGTTTTGGCATTAAATAACATTTTAAGCGTTTTTATGAAGTTCTAGAGGAAAAATATTGATTTTTTTGAAAATATTTTTGACTAATCCAAAGAAATGGGCAGGGCCACGGAAAAAATGCCAAAACGCTTAAAAGGAATTTTAAGCTTTAATTTTAACTTGACTTGCGGCTAAACTAAGCGACCTAGCTAATTAAAAATGCATATTCGTGATCTAGTAAGTGCCAGTTCTAAAAAATCAAAAAAAAAAAAAGTTGGTAAAAAAAGTTTTTTTCCCAAACTTTAAAAATAAAATAAAAACATAAGTAGATAAATAATAAATAAATAAATTCTTGCTGTCAAATCTTCAAAATAGAGAAGGTACCTTCAAAATTACACACTACCCTACCTGCTCTCGAAGTAATACGGCGGTGGTAAACTGTCCAGAGGTAAACACCCACAACAAAAATTTTACCACACTCTAAAAAAATACCCACCCTTACAAAAATACCCCACTAGCCAACAAACCGCACCACCTAAACCCACACAAAACCAAAATCACAACTCAACCAACCAAACCCACCGAAAAAAAAACATCCCGGCTGTGGGATCTTAGCATCCCATATATGCAATTTACCCAAAAAAAGTATGCAGTCTAAAAGGTCAGTAATTGATCATAAAAGAAAAGTATAGATTCAGAAATTAGTCAGGCTTAGAAAATTTTTAATACAGGAATGAAGTTTTTCAAGGTCAGCCGCGATTTTTGGCACCTCATTTATGGGATATTGGAAAAAAATATAAGTCGATTTTTTTAGTCTTAACTCAACCTACACGCTTTAGTTTTTGTTCACACCTTAAGGCTTAGGTGAATCACCCTATATTCAAAATATTTTCTTACATTACAGTTTGACACTCGCCCCATCGTCACTTTCACTAATACCACGCACTATCACTTTACACTTCTACCGAACTTTGCTTAGCTAAACAATGAATAACTAAATAGTTATCTGAAATTCCAATGGCAAAGATTTCTAACGGACCGAAAAGAAGATAAATCTTTAAAAGAGATTTATTTTTTTCTCTCAGAGATAAGTGGTCAGTGGTTGACCAAAACCTAAAAAAAATCAAAATAAAGGTTTCTCACTGAGTTAAACCAAAAAAAAATTTTTTTAAGTAAAATGATTTTTGAGTGACCATTTTTAAAGATCTGAGCAGATAAGCGTTATTTGAAGACTTTTGAAAAGTGACTTTTACTTTCGATCTCTGCTTCTGAGTGATAATTTTTTTTAGATAAATGATTGCAAATAGATAATAGAAAGATGTTTGTACAATAGCAATGTTAATTTAAAAAAAAAAGAAGCAAGAAAATTTGGTTTTTAGCTAAGGAAACAAGACATTTTTTAGAGTTTATTTCGTATGTTCAGTATTACGTTTAAAACATTAATTATGTATGTCAGTACTCCTACTTGTATATATAAAATCTTAAAAGAAAGTATAGAAAAACATTATTTGATTTAATTGCTTTCATATTAATCGATACTTTGTGTTATAGAAATAAAAAAGAACGTTACGATGTCTTTTCAATGGAATAACACCTTATGGACACTAACTGCCATAACGTACCATACATATTCATTTAAATGTAGTTTCCTTGTTTCAACAATAAATCATTAATTATTATTCCATTTTTCGTGACTTTTTTAGATTAAAATCTTCTAATCCTTAGTTGGCTTTAAGTCTTTTAAATTTATTTCTTGTTAAATAGACGACGAAACAAGAAAATGTTCGTATAGCTTTAAAATCAGCTAAAACTTTACGAACGTCTTTATTTTCTAATCTTAAAAGTAAATTATCAAAAGAAGTTAAATCTAACATCATCTAAAATAAAATGTCTAGGTGATCGAAGATTATGTTGACCTTCTGTTTATGTGGGAACATCTATGCAAAAATTCAAAAACCGTATATCAGGTCATAAATCTGATATCAATAACGGAAATTCACTAAAATCAGCTTTAGCATTACATTGTTAGATGAATATTTTAAATACTGAAAATACAGTTAATAAACGTTCGGACTGTGTCTGGTCAATAGTAGTATACATATATTGTGTTAAACTTGTTTTGGATGAAAATATTTTGAAAATATATTTTATTTTGAATTTATTTTCAAATAAAATATTTGACATTATTATTGTTTAAATTTTGATAATTTGAAACGTCTTTTTCAAGACTTCTAAAAACAATTTTAGTTTTAAAATTTGAATTAATATTAATTAAAATTTCTTTAGAGACCTGAAGAAGTACGTAATCACGTACGAAATGTCGTCTATTTTACAAGAAATAAATTTAAAAAAGACCTAAAGCTCACTTTGGATTAGAAATATCAACAATAAATCTATTAAAATGTATCTTCATTTATTACGTATGCTATTCCGAAAGCTTCAAAAATAAAGCAGAATCGCTCAATAAATATTTAATTAGCGCCTGTGAGTTCGGAACATTTCTGTGCCGAGTTCGTTATTTCTCGAAGATTTTGAAACTTTCAAATTTTGATTTTCACTGGAGTCTTTATTTTTTTTAAAATTTTACTTGCAAGTATTTGTAGTATACCTACCAGTAATTCTAGGCAGTTATGGTACATCTAAAAAGGCTGAATTTGATGTTAACACGCAGTTACCATGACTTCAAATTGTTTCCCATTTTCACTAGGCTTTAACGAATTTAGTCTCCAGGGCCATATTTCATAAACATTGACAATTGCGACAGGTGACAATTTTGTAATTTACAACTTGACAATTGTCAAAATCCGTTTCATAAAAAATTTGACAATTTTGTAGAATTGTCGCAAAATACCCTACAATTGTCAACTTTTCGGTTCATAAAAAAAAAATTGTCATGACAATGAATTGTCAAGTATTTTTCTACAGTTGTCAGGAATTTTCTGACATATTTGTAGTGACAATTCTTTTAGAAACAAAAAAATACAATTTACATATTTGTCGGTATTTAACTGACAATTGTGACAGGAAACTAAGTTACGGTCAAGTGTTGACAATGAAAAGACAGAAGTTGAGCTAATGTTAAATAATATTTATGTTAAATAATATTTTTTCAAGTGAAAGCGTTGCTGATTCTCAGTTTTGTTCCATTTTTCATCGTTTTTCGACATGGGCACTGCATAAAGTTATGTAGACCCAGCAGTTTGTAACACCCCCAAAATTTTTTTCCATCATTCGAAAGGTACTTTATCAGAGATCATAACGCTGAGTTTTCGCACTTGTGAAATTCACCTTTCGGCCGCCATCATGTACTTTAGTTTTCATTGATTATCTCGATTTCGGTTACTCCTACAAAAAACTTTATTAAACCAAAAGTAGGTATGTAGAAATAAATTTCCTATTTTTTATGTTAAGAACATTTTTTCCATATTGTGACTATTGAAAAAAATACAGGCCAACAAAGTGAGAAAATTCAAAACTGTCAAGTATTTTTCAAAATTTAGGACATGAACATTGAACATTTACAAAAAATATGTATGAAAAACTTGTGGACTTTAAGTTCTCTACAATTTAGCAATACATATTTTTTTTGTACTGCAATAAACAAAAAGGATATGAATATTTGTTTAATAAAAATAATCGCAATTTTACAACTCGTGAAAAGAAAACATTGCCAAAAGGAGAATCCGATTTTACCGATGAAGCAGCCACCACGTTCTAAAACGGTATTTTTTAAGAAACAAATATTCATAATCAAAAAAAAATATGTATGGTAAAATTGTAGAGAATTTAAAGCTCTACAAGTTTGTGGTACATATATTTCTTTTTTAATGTTCATGTTTTATGTGCTAAATTTTGAAAAATACTTGAAAACTTTGAATTTTTTTACTTTGTTGGCCTGTAACTTTTTCAATATCACTATATAGAAACAATGTTTTTAACATAAAAAATAGGAAACTTAATTCTGCACACTTGCTCTCACAAAGCTTTTTGTAACTGAAACAGAGATAATCAATGAAAACTAAAATCCAAGATGGCGGCCAAAAGGTGAATTTCACAATTGCGAAAACTTTATCTCCGATGAAGTACCTTTGGAAATGTTTCAAAATATGACAATGACAAAATTGTCATGACAAATATGTCATTGTATTTTTCTGACAAACTTGTCACCTGTCAATATTTTATGAAATACAAAATTGTCAGACAAGTGTGACAAATTTGTAGATTTGTTAATTTGTATGAAATAAAAAAATTTTATGAAATTTAATACATGGAAATCCATGTTTAAGCTATAAATTAAACACATCAAAATGGCGTTTCAATGCGAGTGTTGCCTGTTGTGCTTTTTCATGGTGCATAAAGTAATGCATTAAGTACTTATACAGGGTGATTTGCATAAGGTGTCACAAAAGACTAGGGCGTGTAGGTTGGACTAAGACAAGAAAAAATCGTATGGGAGGGGGTCTCTTTCAATTTTCAAAAAAAATCACTTAAAACAGAAAAAAAATATTAAAAAATAACGGTAATACCTATAGAGTCATGCTTTAGCATTTTGAAAACCAAAAGTCTATTCCTTAATATTATGTTAAAATTAAGTTGTTCGAGTAAATAGTTTTTGAAAAATTAATTTTCAAAGTCAAAATTTTGAAAAAAAAATATTTTTTCTTTTTAAACAACTTTTTTTTTCAAAATTTCACGTAATTAAGTATTATTTTTTTTCCTAATATTCAATGTTCTTATTAATGTTTAATCGAACACAAAAAACCGGATGTCAAAATGTTTTGTAGTTTTTCCAAAAATCAAAAATAACAAAAACTACTTTTTTCTAAGAAAAACCTTTTATTTTTGTTTTTACGTTATTAGATTCTTAAGTAAATTTATGAATGAAAGGATTAACTTTATTTTTCCTATTTTTTTATTATCAGTCCTTTAAGCATACAATAAAGTGACAAAGTACTGGATTAACCATATTTCACACATTTTTTCATTGAGAACACCTGCGTGAGAGCATTCGGTTAAAATTGTCCTCATTTTAAATGATTTAAAATCATGTAACTTACACTTTACATAACTAGTAGATGAAAAATGCAATTGCAAAATAAGCAAACAAATGTTCCTGAATCTTGAAATCAATAAAAATAAGAAATACATGCATATTTAGATAAAAAAAACATAGTTTTTATTTATTTAGTTTTTTAACAATTTTTTAACTAAAGCTTATAAAGCTTCGATATGATCCACATTTTGTAGAAGGCAAAGATTAAAGCGTCTTCTTATTGCTGAACATAAATTTATACCTGATAAATTTTCCTGTAATTTGACTCCAGCCACTTAAATTCGTTGCTTTAGCTGTTCCAAAGATTGAATTTCCACTTCGTACACATAGTTTTTCATGAATCCCCAAGCATAAAAATCTAACGGAGTTAGATCTGGGGATCTAGGTGGCCATTCTGTGGGACCTCCTCTTTCTATCCAACTGTCACTAAAATGTTCATCAAGCCAGTTCCTTACAGCGCGGCTGTAGTGTGCTGGAGCTCCATCCAGCTGGTAGATTAAACTGTCTGCTATGGCCAAGGGAACGTTGTCATTCAAATCGGGCAGAAGGTCTCGTAGAAACTGCAGATAGGATTCTCCATTTATTACTGAATTCAGGAACCGTGGTCCAATAACTGTTCGTCCTACAATACCAAGCCAAATATTACAGCTAAAGCGGTGTTGAGATTTGGTTTGTTTCTTATTATGCGGATTGCTGTTACTCCAGTGATGTAAATTGTGGAAATTTGTTACTCCATCTCTGGTAAACTGGGCTTCATCTGTCCAGAATATTCTTCCAAAGTAATTATGCTCAGTTTCATTCCGTAGCAATAATGTTCGACAAAATGCAGCTCTTTAATAACTTATCGTTTGCGGTTAGCTCCTGAACTGGTGTAGTGTGGTACGGGTATAAATTCTCGTTATGAAGCACTGTTTGGGGCAATTGAAGCATAGTAGATATCCTCCTTGTGCTAAGGGAGGGATTACGTCGGACCATATCCAAAATACTTTCCTCTATGTGTACTGGTGCAGAAGATGAACTTTCTCTCCCTCGGTGCTCCACTACTCCAGCGTAGAGTCTTTGCGCTTCACGACTTCGACCATGACCCTAGCAGTAATGCATATCCGTTAATTCAAGATTGGAGTCATATGACATCGTGATAGTTGACGACTCGGTATTAAAATTACAAATAATTTGTACAACAAAATGTTCTTGCAATTTATTTGTTTTTAGGGAGCACATATTTTTGTTTGGTTTAAAAAATCACGCAATGTTTTTTTCTTGACCTCAACATGTAGACCCCGTCGCCAAGCCCATCGTTATAAAAAAATGGCAGGTCACTTTTAACTCAATGCTCTCACGCAGGTGTTCTCAATGAAAAAATGTGTGAAATATGGTTAATCCAGTACTTTGTCACTTTATTGTATGCTTAAAGGACTGATAATAAAAAAATAGTAAAAATAAAGTTAATCCTTTCATTCATAAATTTACCGAAGAATCCGTAAAAACAAAAATAAAAGGTTTTTCTTAGCAAAAGTAGTTTTTGTTATTTTTGATTTTTGAAAAAAACTACAAAACATTTAGACATCCGGTTTTTTGTGTTCGATCAAAAATTAATAAGAGCATTGAATATTAGGAAAAAAAATAACACTTGATTACGTGAAATTTTGAAAAAAAATTGTTTAAAAAGAAAAAACTTTTTTTTTCAAAATTTTGACTTTGAAAATTAATTTTTCAAAAACTATTTACTCGAACAACTTAATTTAAGCATAATATTAAAGAATAGATTTTTGGCTTTTCAAAATGCTATAGCATGACTCTGTAAGTATTACCGTTATTTTTTAATATTTTTTTTCTGTTTTACGTGGTTTTTTTTTTGAAAATTGCCCCTCCTGCCTAAACGGAGGGAAATAGACCCCCCTCCCATACGATTTTGTCTTGTCTAAGTCCAACCTACACGCCCTAGCCTTTTGTGACACCTTATGCAAATCACCCGGTATATACCTACTCTTATACTAGCGATCTTCATTGCACATCTTAAGAAAACAATTGGGTGAAAAAAATCGACATCGTGGGTGGGGGGAATAAACGATGCCTTTTTAGAAAAATATTGCTTCTTTGATTTCTTTAGGGTTAGGACCAAAAATAACTTAAATAATATTTTGATTGGGTATGCATATTTTAGCCCGTGTGTGAATTGGATTGAAATCGCGTTAAATTTTATTCGAAGATTAATTTTTGAAACTATTGAGGTGAACCAATTTGCACGGCTTTAGTTTCAGTTTTATGATTTTATTATTTTGTTGAAACGACAGCAGATTGTTATTTATTTCGTTTTTGTTAGTATTTTTTAATTGCAAAACTAACAGCCTAAACTATTTTAAACGTCTCTTTCAAAGATAAAAAATAAGCCTAAACACAAACTCCTAAAAGAACTGATGCCTGACAGCTGAATTTCTCAGACTTTCTAATGAGTGGGTAAACAATTTTTCGTTCACCCTCCCGATCGATCAGAGGGAAAATACTGCATTGAAAAAAAGAACCGCAAATCAATTTTTATTATAGGATTTTCTTACCGATATGTTGCGAATGTGATAAAATAATGAAGGTTAGAAAAAGAAAAAGCTGTGAATACTAAATGTGATGTAGTAAAAAAAAAATAAAATAGAAATTGTTCAAACACCTTAAATAGACAAATTACTTTAAGTACCGAAATAGTTACTATTGAAAAATAATACGGCAATACTTCACTGTGAATGTATTCAAAACATTTTGACAGTTCACTTTGCGTTTTTTCATTTTACAGCAACTTTAATGGAAATTGTAGTAGATTCAAGGAAAGTATGGGGATTTTTTTAACCAGAAGGTTAAATTGCTTATTGTTTTTAAACTCTACACTTTTTTTTAACCTTTTATCTTACTAATAGTCGACATTAGTGACTGATTATTAGTAACGCCCAATGTCTTTCAACAGTTATGCCTAAACATGGTCTTGTCGATGAAATTTAGCAGTTTATTCTCAAAGTTTCAAAACTTACCTTTGCAATAGTGAGGAAGTACTTATGGAAAAGTGGAAAAATTTGTATGGGTGTCTCAAAACCCCGTAATTTTGTTATTTTGGTTTTCCTAAGAGACAAAACTCTACTGAATAAAACTTACTAAGATTTTCGAATTTAAATTTTAACGAATTTTTAATTTTTAATTTTCTTTTCTAAAATATTTCAAATGTAATAAATATAAATAAAACATAGTACAAATTACCTACGAAAAAAGTTTATATAAAAAGTAAATATACAAAAAAAAAAAATATTGTAATTGAATCAACCTAACTTTTTTTTATAACCAAGCAAACTAACAAAAAAATCGCTTTTCGCTGTTGTCTCTAAGCACTTGTTGTCAACAACTAATTTTCTAGGCTCTTTCTTATCAGTGAATAAAATCAAAAAATTAAATATGAATTACAGTTACTCAATGTGTTCACAAGTTTACCACATCATTTGGAATCAACTGACTATACTTTTATTTTTTGAATTTTGTCCAGCTAGATTGGCGATTCACCATACTGTGCGTCGACGATTTAAACTTCAGTATACAGCAGTCATTGCCATGTGATTTGGTTATCATACAAATCGATCGATACATTTTGCGATGCCAACGAAGCTGTAAATTATCCAACAGAGTTTTTGAACTCGCTGGATTTGTCAGGCATGCCACCACACCTTTTGCGACTGAAAGTTGGATCTCCGGTTATTTTTCTTAGGAATTTGAACCCACCATGGCTGGGCAATGGCACGTGATTGGTCATTAAAAAATTGATAATTGATGATCATTTTGAATGGCAAATTCCAAGGCAAAAATGCTTTGCTGCCACGCATACTAATGATTCCCACAGACGTGCCAATTGAATTCAAACGCGTTCAATTTCCTATTAGATTTGCATTCGCAATGACAATAAATAATTCGCAAAGCCAAGCTATGTCCCATTGCGGCTTAGATTTCGGAACACCATGTTTTTCACATGGATAATTATACGTGGCATGTTCTCGCGTGCGCAAACCATCGAGCTTATTTGTGATGGCTAAAGACGGACTGACAAAAAATATCGCACACTCAATTGCTATATATTAATATTGATTTGGGTTGGGGTCAGAATCCTGAAAACCCAAAATCCCCAAAACCCAGAATCCTGAAAACCCAGAATCCCGAAAACCCAAAAAATCCAGAAAAATTACATAAAATGAAAAATTTGCGCAAATTTTTCATTTTATAAAATAATACTTAACAAGAAGATTACTGTACGATCCCGTTAACGTTGGTTTTATTCTGATATTATTAAATTGTTATTGTGCTTTCAGTGTTGTGATTGCATAGTTGTGATAACATTAATTAGTGTGAAGGAAAAGATTTCATTAAACTAAAATTTAATAATCTGTGAGTTTTAATGTTAATATTTATTTTATAATTTTCACATTATTATTTTATTGTCATATTTGAAGGTTTAGTTAAGATGAGTACTGCAACCGTATCCGGTGTCGAGTTTCAAAGGGAACCAATGGGAAGTTATCAGTGTGGGTCAAACCCAGCCTTTTTTTAGGGGTGAACCTCAGGTCCAACATACTAAAAGTCCCCAGCCCAGGGCCGTGAGCTTAAGCCAGAGGAGGGTGTTAAAGGTCCCCTTTCTTAGTTTTTCGCGAATATTTTGAAAACCAAGCCTATAAGTTGTATAAGTCTATTCTACAAAATAAATAATAAATTTCCGACAAAAACTGTTTTATTCATTTATTCGCGGGTAGCAACACTAAGGGAGATGCGGGGTAGAGAAATCTAAAAAATGGGTCATTAGCTTACAAAACTTAGTGTTTATTGATCAATTTGACACAGACATAACAGAAAAGGTAAGTATGTTTAGGGGCTTAAAGCAGGTGGTGAGTGTTAGACTAAAAAGACTAGGTAAAAAATTATTTTAAAAGAACGGAAGTACCTACCTGTAATACATTACTACAGATTTTGGAAAATCGAAAGACCTATTCTTTTATTTTGTTGCTAAACTAAGTTTTTTCACTTAACGGTTTTTGAAAAAATTTAATTTTAGATTAAAATTTTGAAAAAAAAAAATTACAGGAAGGTAATGATTTTATTTTTCAAAATTTTTTGTACCGAAGCAGGTACTAAATTTTCGTTCAGAATTTAATGCTGTTATTAATTTTTAGTCGAACGGTAAAAACTAGATGGCTGAAAGTATTCAGTTTATTGATTAGATAGATAGATATTTTTTATTTTGCAAAACAATTTTAAAGGTAATGTAACCGCACATTTTACAATTCAGAGATTTGACTATACTTATCTTACAACTGAAACATTATCTTAATACTATTAATAATAAACATTTATGGGGAATATTGTTGCCTGAAGGAAAATGCATTTAAAAAACCTTCAATTTAAATTAGTAAGAGAGAGAGAAAAAAAAGAAAAGATAAAGTGACTAGAATGCATACAAAAGAATAACCAGAGTAATTGTTAATAAATTAATAAGTCAATGACTGATAAACAAAATCTATATTCAAATAAATTAAATAAGCACAAAAAAAATATAAACAAAAAATTAAAAACGTAAGTGGATAAATTGTTGAATAGATTAATAAACAAATAAATAAATAAGTAAACAAAAACAAATATATAAATAAACAATTAAATAAATAGATAAATAAATAAATAAACAAATAAATAAATAAATATATAAATAAATAAATAAATAATTAAATAAATAAATAAATAAATAAATAAAAATATAAATGAATAAATGAATAAATAAATAAATAAATAAATAAATAAATAAATAAATAAATAAATAAGTAAATAAATAAATAAATAAATAAATAAATAAATAAATAAGTAAATAAATAAATAAAAAAATAATTAAAAAAAAAAATAAATATATACAAAAATTAATAAGTAAACAAGCAAACAATAAATAAATAAATAATTTGTTATAATAAATAATTTACAGAGAAAACAGAACAAAAAATAATAATCATACAAATTGTTTAAGAAAAAACAAAAAAAGGAATTATCACAGTTTTTAAGCATGTATTTGGTGAATGAGTGGGTTATCAGAACTATCACAGCTATAAAGAAAGTTACTTTCAAGTTTTTGAATTCGTTCAGAAATCAATTCAACATTCGCTCTTTGGTGAATATCTATAGTCGAATGACGCCAGGGTAGATTTAACATCATTTTAAGCAATTTATTTTGTGCCACCTGGAGTTTTTTTATGTGGCACATAGCAGCTTTTCCCCATACAGGAGAACCATAGAGCAATATTGCTTGAAATATTACCTTGAATATGATGATTTTGTTTTCATTTGGTAATACAGAATTTCGATTTATGAAAGGATAAAGCATTTTAATTGCTAGACCTACTTTCTTAAGTGTATTATTGATATGATAGCTGAAAGTAAGTTTAGTGTCAAGGTGTATCCCCAAGTATTTAAGGGAGGCTGAAAGTATTCTAGTTTATAAGAAAATTGAAAACTATGAACGTACATATTTTTCAGAAATTTTGTTTGGATTGGATCTGTGGATTTTGGTTTTGCGAATTTTGGATTTGAAAATTTAAGTTTATTCTAGTTTTATGAATTTTGGTTTCTTATTATAATTTATTTTGTATGTCCTAAAAAAACGAAAATAAAATAAAAAAAAAACTTTTATAAGGACTTATGTAAATATTTAATGTCCCAAAAATAATAACACTGTGACATCAGAAGTTTCGGTATGGTCTTAGCGGACCTTGATGGAGCAGCATCTATTGTCATCCTGCACAAAGCCGGTTTTTATTTTGATTTAAATTAACTCATACGTATTTGTTGAATGCTTGACCACCGCGAAATTAGTATCTTGTTTCTCGCACAAGTCCCTGTACATAGGTAAAAGCTTACATCAGTAACATGTGCATAAATAATATTTTTACTATATTTTATAAGGTTTGTGATGTGGGTAACTACATCCTTAATACACAATAAAAAAAACTTCGTTCTAAAAAGCAATTTCGACTTCATAGGAGTGCCGTTCCATTATTAAATTATCTTCATATACATACATACAATGTAGGTAGCCGTACCTATATTATTTGCAACCACCCATTAATATTAAAAACTTGACATTCAGAATATGTATTTCAAAGATACGTTGGTTGACATTTCTAACATTTGAAGCATTATAATGCTGCTAACTGAAATCGCAGGGTTTGTGTAGGTCAGTGTGATAAATTCGTAAAACGCTCTATTTTCTTTTGTAAACACTCATTATCAAGTACAACTTTTTACTAAAAAGCTCTTTTAAAAGGTCAAAGAAATTTCAGAAGCTTAAAGCTTCACGAACAATAATTTCTTAGTCACTAAGCTAAGGAGCACCCGAACTGACGTGATAAATTTTTTCTTAACTTTTTTTTGACAATACACAATCAATTAAAATATTTTTTACTATGGTTAATAATTTTATGAGAAGTGCAAAGCGAATTAAGGTGTTCAAAAATGTAAATTTATGTGCATAAAAAGTGTCAGTGTTTTTGTTTTGTATTCCTACATAGATTGTCCTTTACTTAGAAAGAGTTTCTTTTTGTTATTGTGCATTTTTTCGTGCTTGCGTCATAAATCTATTCATATTAATTTCAATGCAAAGGAGACAAATTAATACTCTGTTGATGTTTTTTTTGTATGTCTATGTGTTTTCTCAGTGTTTTAACACGAGGGAAAGAAAGTAGAAGCTTGGAATTACTTCTATATAATTACACGTTCCGAAACAACACGCATATAAATTGAAGCCACACCCATACCAATATAGTTTTGCATCCTTATTTCAAATGATATAAAAAAGGATACTTACGTGTGGGGCTATGGCTTTTCAGAATGTTTATAAAGCTCTTCGATTGCGCCTTAGTCGTAAGTAAGATATTTTTAGTTGTGTTTTGCATTTATATGTATGTGATGTGGTGATGTGATTGTGTACGTTTAGGAGTGTGCCCATTATTTCTAATTATGTATTTCTTTTTAATCATTGACATATCCTCAATCATATGTTTAGGGCCCAATACAAAATTTACTTTTCATTTTATTTCTCTCTATAACTATAAGGCCAATGTCACATGAGCGTCCAACAAATGGACACCCCACAGTGGGCCCCACATGAAAAGTCATACCCAAAACTAAGAAATGAATGTGTCATGTATAAAAGTGAAACAAAACCCCAGCAAGCTATATTTATATTTATATTTCGGCTACCAACATGTAAATAACTTCACTATCGAAATTTTGTTTATCAGTTTTAAGTAGTTAGATTACCCATAAGGCTTATGACTGGGTCTATGTCGGTGAGGTTATCGTTTTTCTTTCAAACAAAACTTTCTATATGACTTAAAGTCTTTATTGCGAGCTTCTTGGGCCTCTTCACGCACTGTGTTTTTCGTAAAATATTTAACACAAAGTAGAACTGTAGTTATTTTTGTGTACTCTTTAGATTCTTGATTCTTATGATAAATTAAACAAATAAGAAGAAGAAAAACTTCAACAATAAAAGAATTATAGTTTTCGTTTTCGTGGACTATATTGTATGACCTTTAGTTGAAGTGCGTTTTGCACAGGCACGACAGTTGGGCTCATAAGTTAGATGTTGTCGTATCTTTTAAAGACGCAATGTTTTGAATTTAACAAAATTTCCCTAGAATAATACAACTTATATTATCTTTGTACTGTAGATTTTATCAATGTCGATAATCATCGACCAAAATCGTCTTAAAAGGGTACGGCAGCATCTCTGATAAGCGCAACTGTTGTGCACTTTCAAATAAAAGTCAAAAATATTTTTAAGAGTGAAATGAACATTTATTTCAAGTTTCATTAACATTGAATCCAAAAAGTTCTGCTTCGACACCAATCATTTTATTTTATAGGAATTACTTTTTTCACCCTAAAATACCTGTATCCCGAAAAAGCATACTAAACAATATCGGAAAATAAAAATATTAAAAAAAATCGCGCAACCCACTTTTGCTTTCGACTTCAGTTTGGTAAAAAGAAGAAGAAGGCATAAATATGCATGAGCAGTATTAAGAGTTCGTTGCGCAATTTTAATAAAGCGAAATTAATTTTTTTGACTTATGTTCAATTCAAAATGAAATATTTCCCGTTAGAGATATAAAATTGATTACGAAAAATGTTTAATAAATTCATTTCTTACCTTGATCCATATTAAAAATAGCTTAATTCTTGTATTTGTTGCACAACACAATAAATAAAAAGCCTCAACTAAATGATAAAAAAAACTATGGCTATTGTAGGTGTACCTTAAAAGTAATTTAAATGAGACCAAAAGATGTGGGAATATGTAATCAACAAAAGTTATAACAAAAAATTCGAACGATACTGTTTTTCATCTTTGAATTTTGAGCACGGCTCTTGAGTGTAGATATAGTGGGCCCCAGTGTGCGTCCGTCATGCCACACGAACTTCTCTTTGTACGCGTGGATGGAATATTTTCTTTAGTTAGTTCCTCTTCTTTGTCAATTATTATTATTTATTTAATTATTATTTATTTAATTCGTTAAAATCTAACGTTAACAATGTTAGTGGGTGAAAATTAAAAAAAACGGCTCCTACTGCCTTTCCTGTTGTAATGTAAAATAAAAATAAATAAATAAATTTGGTGGCACAAACGGCTCATGAAGAACCAGGGTCTAGCGACTTACAACTCTCAACCATTCCTGTGTGCGTGTCTGCAGGAATGGAGGGGACCTACAGTTTATTGCCGAATCCGAACGGCTCAGTTGAGTGACACTTTTCTATGACAAGAGGTACTCTTGGAGGATTTGTCACTTCCTGGCCTCAAAACCTCCAGACCGATGAAAAAATCATGAAGTTTAGTGCGATGCTTACAAAAATTAATGGGGCATTGGTTAAATATTACTTTTATATTTTTTGTCTAGAGATAATTGATTTCTTAACTTTCTATTTTTTTAAATTCTTTTTATTTATTCCCATACAAATTGTACCAAACTATCAAAAATGAAGGAAATTTACAAAGAAGTATGAATGCATTATTTGATAAAACTTTTGAACTTTAAAAGGCAATGAAGTCAAATTAACGTTTTTATAAAGCTAATATGTATGCGCAATTAATTATATTTTTTTTTTATTTTTTACGTTAACTTTTTAGAGACAAAACGACAAAAAATGGTCCGTTTTTTTCAATTATTTTGTGCGTTTGCCTGGGGCATTAATGTAATATTTTTAAATTTTCTAAATGCTTTTTTAAATCAAGGATCATATGTCCTGAACTTAAAATGTATCTTAAAAAAAAAATGTCTTATAACACGCCTAAAAATTTAATTCAATACGACACTATTTGTAATGCCGTGGTTGGGTCAGGATAGAAAATACAATTACCACATATTTTTAAAATTTTTGTTTGGTATTTTGTTTATTAAATTTAAAAAACAAACTAGTATTTTCTCTTACGGTTTTCTTAATTTTAATTTTAAAAAAGTTGTCTATTTTGCGTTTTTTTACCAGAAAAGCATCATTTCTCTTGAAATCCACTGGGTGGTATGAAAATGCATTTCTCTTCCTTATTCTCTTTCTTACAAAATAAATTGTTTGTTTGGTATCGACTCTTGACTGCTAATGTTTTTTTTGTGTCATATGGAAAACCATAGCTTTTTTTATACGTTAAATAGTATTCGTGAATAATTGTGAAGGATAGCGATTTTTCTGAAGATAAAAAAAGACGTCATGAAAAAAAATGTGTGTATGCTCTGTTTTTTTTTTTAACAGGTAGGTAGACTTGGTGGAATTCGTGTTCACTTTGCGTGATGGGATCTATGATTTTACAATGTTGAAGAACCATGCAATTTGTTCCGACTTACGACTTTAATCATTCGGTACGGTACGGAAAAAAGGCTCCATTTGAAGTTTTACAAAAAAAAATGATAGTCTTCAAAATAACTTACCAAATTAAATCCTCCAATCAATGTTTTGAAGCCAGTGAAAGATTTTTGAAAGTCTTAACAAAGTCGTTTTTTGTTTCTACTTTTTTTTACACCAAAAAAAATATTCGATTTAAAGTTTTGAAGTAGTCTTGTAGGAATAATTCAGGTTTCCAAAACTGTTACAAAATTCAAAAGTGTCTGTCTTTATTCAAAGCCATATTTCTCAGGAAGAAAAATTTTAGAACAACGAAATAACAGAGAAACAAACCAATACATAATAGGTAATAAGATAAAAAAATTCAAAGGAAATGACACTTAAAAAAAAAAATAATTAAATGTTTGTCTCGTGCTGTTTCTTATGATTGCGCAATAACGGTACAAAAAAAAAAAAACATTTGCATAAATTTCTCAAAATAAAAACATAAAGCATTGAAATGTTTTTGTTTCATCTCAATACCTCCATTTTTCACAGAGACAGCTCTTCAAAAAACACAAAAAAACTTGCAAAAATTTTATTTCCTTAGTTGTTTGACTATAAATGTAGATATATAATGTATGCTAAATTGACTTTATTTCCTGCAAGCTATTTAAAATAACAAATTTAATAATAATGAGTGAGTTTACTATTATTTAATCACCTATAAACATGTAGGTACAAATTTTAAGAAGAAGGAAAACATAAATTAAAGAATTATTTTTGCTTTTGTTTTTGTTTTATTGGACCGTATTGAATGAAATTCAATTTAAATATTTTTGTGACCTTCAGTCCAATCCTAATGCGTTTCGACCAGGTACAAATTTAAACAAGATAACGAGAAAATATGGTTTTATGAAAAAAAGCTCCTTGCTCTTTGCCATTTTTTCATCTTGCTGTAGTGAAGACTCTCAGTAGGTATATTCTTCTTATTTTCCAATAAGTTAGCAGATACCCTAAAATTATTTTGCTTCCAACAATAAAATTAGCTATGTAAGTGTAATGTAAGTGGGTATGTACCTACATACATACTGTACATCTCGAATTTATCCATGCTTTAAAACAGTGTTTCCCAAAGTGTGGTACGCGTAGCCCTGGGGGTACGCAAAGAGTTTTTTAGGGGTACGCGCAGCTTTGTCCTTTGTCTATACGTGGACTGGCAAGCAGTTAACATTTTTTGATTAGAAAAAGAAAAAAAAATAGAAAAATATCAAAAAAAAAACTTTTTTACAATTATGGAATCCGTAAAACCGCAGTAATTTGCAATGTAGTGCTCTCTTTTCTCTTCATCGATTTGCTCTGGAAAAAAAAGAGAACAATAAACCTACTTCGAATCGGATATTTCATATGCTTTGTATAATAATCACAATTATTAGTAAAATCGAGTTTTTGCATCCTTTGAAAGCGTCTTGCAGAAAGCGGCCCCATGGAAAAGGTCTTGGATCTCCACATTCGTTATCAGTAGAAGCTTCTATCAGTGCGAATATAAATTGCTTTCACAATTTTTTTAGAACTTTGTTTAATACTTATCTTTTGGTTCGTCTGGCATTCTAAAGGCCCCACCTGAGAGGTCTTGGACCCCCATTTTTAAACAAAAGCGCTTGCCTTTTTTATCAAATATACAGCCTTATCGTGAGTTTCGCCCGAACAACATTTCACCCGTAAAATATTTAATGTTCTGAAAATTTCCCTTATTGTGAAAATTAATTTCAGACAGAATGTATTGCCATCCATAGCTTAAATTTGCACCTATTTTTAGTAGGCAAACGAGAGAGCAATAAGGCGAAAAACGTAAATTTTGTTCGGGCCAAACTCACAATAGCTTTTCAAATTCCGGGCAAACACAAAATTTTACGGTGAAATTTTGTTCGGGTGAAACTCACAATAAGGCTGATAATGTTTTAAGTTCTATACCTACCCACTGTCTGGACTTTCAAAATAAACGCATAAAACTTGAGTAACTTAAGGTACATGTACTACATGTACACAACGGGGTAACGACTCCCAAATTCAGCTTTCACCACTAATACTATGTACCAAAGTAAATCTAGATTTATGTTGAAACTTTTGAGTATTCAAAGCGTTCACACTACAGGAAATAAAATTTCGTCTTCTATACCTAAAAATAGTAATTTTTGAACTACTAAAGTACAAAATAAATAAATGTCTATAACAGGGGGTACTCAGGGCTACGAAAATCTTAGAAGGGGTACATCAATGTCGAAAGTTTGGGAAACACTGCTTTAAAAGCATAAGTACCTAACAAAGTAAGTAGGTACGTGCACCTACATAAAATCATAAAATTATATAACACTAGCCGATAAAACCCGGCGTTGCCCGGGTCTTCTTTAGTAAAACCTTTGACAACCAAATATCGACCAAAAAGATGATTTAAAATCAGCACTCGAAAATGTTCAGCTTAAAGAGCGCTACACACCATCCATGTTACTTGTCAGGTAACATTGACGTTTTTTTTGTCAGGTAACATTGAAAATAAGCCTCCACACGTATCAATGAACATTGACAATTATTTTCCTAAAATTATATGTGTGGGTTGTGTGGGCTTGCATTTGAATAAAAATGTAATGCACCTAATTATGTACCTTACCTGCCTGCCTATAGTGTAATTTTAAGACAACTTTGAAAATCAGACTATTTGTATGTTATGTTATGCCTACCTCCCATTACCCCCAAGGAACGAACGACCGTGAATTTTGTTAGTAACCACTTGACAAAGAAATTAATAATTTATCAATGAAATGTTAAATTTTTTCTTCTTCTCTACCATATAGGTACCTACCATATTCTTAAAACGAAGCATTTTTTCCCAGCAAGGGTTATTGCCGTCTATAAAGAATAATTCCGTGCCAAAAAACCGGAATACATTTTTTACCACCCCACCCATAGTTACTCAACAAAATGAATTAGAAAAACAAATGTATTAGTGATTCAAGTGCCCCCTTACCCCTTATTGTGCACGCTCTTGCCACTAAATAAGTTCGTTTCCATTCACCATCACCAACCACCAACCTCCAAACCAATAAAAATTTCAGTCTTACCTTAAAATCCAACAATTAGAACTCACGTTGTAAATTTAGTCGATTTTCATGTAATAAGCATCCCCCTATCCTATTTACGTACGTCCTTGATTGTGTAATTACTCAGAAAAAAAAATTTAAAATAATTTGTATAAGGGGCGCAAATGCCTCCTTATCCCTCCTTGTGCACGCCTTTGCCTCTAAATAAGTTCGATTCCATTCACCATCACCAACCACCCACCGCTAAACCAACCAATTTTAGTAGATTAGATACGAACATTTTTTTCTGCTGCCTATTATACCTACCTACTCATACCTATACCTACTCCAATCATTTCTTACTACACTATAGAAAATACCTACCGACTGTTTATGTTTTGTTTTGTTTTACCATACCTTCCTATACACAAAAATATCACCACGATTCGTCGACGGCGAAACGCGAAAACAGTCAACTTCTACTCACTATCTCGCTCCCACCTACCAAGGCACATTGCACATGGTTTGAATTGTTTTTTTTTTATTTTTTGACGATGAAGAATAATTCGCTGCCAAAAAACCTGCATACATATTTTTACCACCCCACCATCACTTATCCTCATGAAAAAATTTGTACCTAACCTAAATAAAGTATTTAAAAACCAACCACCCACAGCCAAACCAACCAATTTCAGTCTTACCTTAAAATCCAACAATTAGAACTCAAGTTGTGAATTAAATTAACTAAGCCGATTTATGTAATAACCACCCCCCCATCCTATTTACGTTCGCCCTTGATTGTTTAATTTACTCAGAAAAAAAAATTAAAAATAATTTTTATTAGGGGTGCATTAAATGCCCATTACCCCTCCTTGTGCACGCCCCTTGCCTATAAGTTCGTTTCCATTTACCATATCCAGCAAACACTCACCACCCAACCAAAAAATTTCAGTAGCAAACATTTATTACCTACACTCTTTTTTTTTTAAGAAATTAAATTCCGAAGTACCTACTCCTCCACTCATTTACTATAGAGAAAATCCCTACCGTTGATGTTTTTTTTTTTTTTTATTTCAACTTTTCCTATTACACAAAAAAGAGTGAATCCCTACCGTTGATGTTTTTTTTTTTTTTTTTATTTCAACTTTTCCTATTACACAAAAATAATATCAACACGATTCGTCGCCGGTGAAAAACAACTACTCACTATCTCGCTCCCACCAGGCACATTTATTCTGTTTTTTTTTTTTTCGATGAAGATTTTTTACTACCCACCACTTAATTTTCATCAAAAAATTTCCCTACAAATAAAAAAATAAAAAAACAAAAATATTACCCTACCTAAACTACTTTTTTTTTTTGAGCCGATTCCAAAAAATCTAGAGCTGTGTCAATCGTGATTGATTCGGTCTTTGTGACCCGATCATCAAAATGAATGATTGATTGCAATCACAGTAATCCGAAACAATCAATCTCAACGTCAATCATTTCAGTTTTTGAATAAACTACCGAAGCACGCATATATGCTTCGTTCATTCCACTCATTCTCAATCACATCACAGATCACACAAAGAAATTAAAAAACATAAAAGAAAAACAATGAGAGAGTTCCTCACCGATCCGATGACAGCTATGTCAGTATAAGGGGTCAAAAGTCATAAAAATGAGTTTTTTGAAAATATCTCAGAAACGGTTTGTGCTAGACAAAAATTTTATTCGACAATATCATAGCTGAAGGTATTTCCCATAAAAATGGCATATATTATTTTTTTCGTAACATTAACCGTTAAAAAGTTACAGCAATTCGAAAAGTCAAAAAATCCCTTAAAAGGGGCCAAAGGTCATGAAAATGTGCTGTAACTTTTAAACGGTTAATGCCACGAAAAAAATAATATATACCAAAAATAATATATATAATGTAGGAAATTGCAACAGCTAAAAAATTGTTGAATAAAGTTTTTCTCTAGCGCAAACTGTTTCTGAGATATTCGCAAAAAACTCATGTTTATAACGTATCACAATCACAAAGACCGAATCAATCTGATTGACATAGTGAACGATTTAATCTTTGACCATAGTGATTGAAATAATGATTGATTGAAAAGACCGAATCTTTGAAGCAATCAATCATTGATTGATTCGATCTTTGAAAATGAACGATTGACACAGCTCTAAAAAAATCAGCCCACCAAAAATATGGATTTGACGAACCGGATAGTACCGGAACCAGACAAATCCACATGCCACAAAAGGCAATTTTCCATGGCAAAACAACTCCTCCTTATAAATAATTGAGCTTGAAGTAAATGTGAGTTGAAAATCTATAAAACAGAATTTTGCAAGGAAAATACCTACATGCTTGATTTTAGAAAATTTCCATACGATTTTTTTTGTGGTAAGTTTTTAATTTGTTTATTATTCTGTATTTAACAAAAATTTTCTTTTCTGCTGTATCCTATAGCATACCAGATAAGTGAAATTTGTATTATATCTATTTTTTAAAAGAGTTTTTTTGTTTGTTTGTGAGTTTAGTGCATACATACAGCCAAACTGACAAACAAAAAAAGTTACTCTTTTATATAATAGTATAGATTTTAACAACTGCTCTTGCTCACAGCTCCCAAGGAAAATGCAATTTTAATCTTTTATCCGCTGAAAAGCAAAGGAAAAATATCTAGAAATTACGGGTTTTGGCAAATCGAAACAAAAAAACGGTTTATTGAATATAAAATGCAGCTAAGACTAAAGTTACCATTCACAATACTCTTTTTTTTTTTTAATCTTTTGTTTCTTGCGGGGCTTTTATAAAAACTTTAAAAAAATGTAGAATACTGACCTACAGTCAACAAAATAGGTACCTAAAACAACTTTATGCATACAAAAAATTTCCTTTAGAAAAATTGTGTATTAGGTAGGTAGGTACTTAATTTTTTGATGATCTTAATAATTATCTACCCTTTAAAAGCCACCAAATACAAAAAATTATTATTTCTCAAAATAATAGGTAGGTACCTGCTTTATACCTAATCTATCAAAAATTTAAAATTGGGTCATAGCCTTTTATTTTTGTCATTCATCCTCAGATTTCGACAAAAGATGTTTGTAGGTATGTAGGTTACATGCAAATGATCACACACATAAAATCTAGTAAAACAATAAAATAGAAGAAAACCACCACTGCCACCAAAAATACCCATATATTGCTTCAAAACTATCATATACCTATACCATACGTAATAGACAACACAAAAAGTCCGCCAAAAAAAAAAAACAGAAAACCTGTTTATGATGAAAAAAACATAAATGCGATGAAATACCCAAATATTGCTTCACAACTATCATATCCCTATTGGTACCAGGAGTCACGGCACCTAGCAGTCAGTGCCTGAACTACTAGAGGGGGATAAAATTTTTTTCGATTTGACATTCAATGTATTTCCCATAAGAGAAAACGAAAAAATAGTCTGGAAAACATTAATTTTACTAATTAATTTTATATGAACGGGTATCCATATAATAATTGAAATAGATTAACAATATATGTTAGTTTATTAATCAAGAAGAATATATACCGAATGTAACTTCTTATTTGCTTTATTTTGCCCATAAAAAATGTAAACAAACGTGTATTGTTGTTGTTGTTTTTCAAAATGGATGAACGTCGCCAGTTGAAATCAGATCATGTGCGTAGTGAGGGAAGGGTTTTAAGGGGCAAAATCAATTATGGTTTGAACTGAAATAATGTTTTAACATAGAAGTATAGATATATTACCTATGTATGTATTTGCATTTAGTATGTGAAAGGGGAGAATAGGTATGTTTTATGTTTAGAACATTATAACGTAAAACGTTTTAACAGAATATAAAGAAAAATTAAATAATTAATAGATACAGCTTGTTAAGGGCACACCTTTATAATTCACTTAAAATTTTATTACTATTCTTGCTAAATTTTTGATTCTTTTTTTGCTTTTGGGAGCTTTTTTAGCATTCTTTGGATACAAATTACATTTTGTAAAAAATACAAAACAAGATACAAATATATTTTCGGCATTATTCTTTTTTAAAAAAACAAAAAACTTTCAACTTAAAAATTAATTTCATGTATTTTCATAATTATGGGCAAAATTTCTTTAAAATTATCAAACACATTTTACACAGCACAAAATAAAAAACAAAACATATTTTAAATAAAACTGGCTACGCTCCTGCCTTGCTTTTTACATAACTGGGTATCGTTGTTGTTGTTTCTCGTTGTTAATGTGATTTGTGTACACTTTTTATCTATAAAATAAGGCATTCTAGTTTTTAGTTTCGATTTATTTTAAGCTCGATTCACAAACTCACATGTTTTATTATTACATTGCAATTAAAATACGGATACCCGTTCATATAAAATTAATTAGAAAAATTAATGTTTTCCAGACCATTTTTTCGTTTTCTCTTATGGGAAATACATTGAATGTCAAATCCAAAAATTTGTTATCCCCCTCTAGTAGTTCACGCACTGATATGCAGGTGGTGTCGAAAGCAATTTACCTGGTGTCAATACCATACGCAATAGACAACACAAAAAGTCTGCCTAGAGAAAAATAAAAGCAGAAAACCTGTTTATGATGAAAAAAATATAAATGCGATGGAACATTCTCATCTTTTCTACTTTTGCTCTTGTGCTTGTGCGTATAAGTCTTCTCTCTCTCTGTGGCTCTGAAAGAAAAAAAAAATGAAAGAGAAAAGTTAAAACAATTCGCATTTCTAAATGCTCACTTTTATAATAAAGAGAAGAATATTCTTTCACTTATACATTCAAATGCATTTACATGAATTCTGAGTTCGCTTTTGAAGGGAACCTACCCTTAATCTCAGTAAATACCTAAGTGACTGTAATGAGGATGGACATAGGGTAATTTTTCTTATAAGTCCTAGACCAATTTACAAAAAAGAAACTAAAATATACAAAACAGTGGTTAAAATGAAATGTGAAAAAATTTTTAACGAATGTGAAGCAAGGCGCGCATGGGTTTGCTAGTATTTAGTATTGAGTCATATGCAAAAACGGAAGTAAATGCTTTTACTTGTAAATTTCCGTAGCATTTAATATTTGACATTATGCATAAAATCAAAGTAAGTACTGAAAAACTAGTATTTTCTGGAGGAAAAAGTATTTACTGGTTTTGGATGAATAGCAAGAACTATTTCTTTTTAGTATTTCAAGTTTATAAAAACCAACTTGAATATTTGCTATTAAATACTTTTGTATGTTTAATATAATGATTGACGTTTGTAAATCGAATTTTCAAGGGTCCTAGGAAATGTGTGTTTTATTGCCTAGGAATTCTGTACATTTAATTAATTAATTGTAGGTGCCAAAAGGAAGTTTCGGTCTATCTCTTGTGGATTTAAGCAAAACTAACAATAAATTAAATCTTTTAATTGTTTTCACTTCGTAACTTTGCCCTGTAAAATGTTTGAGACAAATGAAATTTTAAGCTATGAAAATGCCCATCAACCAACATTTGATGGTTTACTATCGCTCTTTCTTTCTATAGCAACAGATAGTTGTCTATGTAATATTTCAGGTAAAGAACCGATTTTACACAAATCACAAAATTAATCACATAAATGCACTAAAAATTACTTAATAAACCACTGTCCATCGAACGAAATATATACATATATGCGAAATGCCTTTCCTCCCATAAGAAAATAACAAATGAGAAACTATATTTTCAGTGGTATAATATTAATTAACTAAAATTGTGCAATTTTTCATTATTTTTGTAAGTGCCGTAAAATAATGATTTTCAAAACGTCAGTTTATAATCGCGATTCAAAATTGCACAACTTCAGTTTGCAAAAAAATCGCGCGACTTTTTTGTAAGCTTAAGTTGTGCAAACGTCACAAGCAGAAAGTAAGTTTGTAATCGACAGCAATAGGGGTGGTGATGTGGAGTGGAATAAACATGAGTAAGCACCAACAAATCGTGCTTTAATACAGTGACTCAAGCGCAGTTTAGTGTATAGCTCGAAGCAATATTCACTTGGCCAATCTTCTGGGCAGTTTTTTTTTTTTTTTTTTAGTTTCTCTCAACGTATCTTAAATGTGCGAGATATACACAAAAATTACGAAAAATGCTGAAAAAGATCTTTAGTTGCAAACTTTACACGAAAAAAACGAACAATGGAAGGATTGATTGTTTTCTGATTTATTATTGAGTTGATGGTTTATTAAAGAACACAAATACAGAGTTAAGTTGTTTCAACAAATGTTTATTTTTTTGAAAATTAAAGTATTTGCAAACCAGTTCAATGAGTGAGTGCATGAACTATAAAAACGATACATTTCACTTTTAAGAAAAAGGCGCAGATTCTTGTTAGTTAGTGCTATAGTTATTAAGTTTAAATTGTAATTTACATTTACAAATAAATAAAAATATGGTAAAAATTTTAATAATAGACCTTTTAAGAACAATATATGCAACTTCTTACTGCGCAGAGAAATAATGTATTTTTTTCAATCAATTCAATTTTTTAATCAAACGATTAATAGCACAAAACTTCAGAACCTTAAGCTGGCCATACACGATAGAGCCATTTGGACAAGGTCCAATTTTGGGTGCCATACACGATCGATCTAGAGCCATTTTGACATTTTGATTCCTTTCATAAGCACACATTTAACTCTAATAAATACGAATAAAATGGACAAGACGGCAAATAAAACAAAACTAGAAAAAAAACCAAAACTGAACATAAATCCCTGAAGGGCCGGTACCTGCTTTTTCTATTTTTTTATTTTTAAACCGCGGCGATGTTGTTTTTGTATTGGATGCCATCAAAAAGTGAAAGAGACAAGTAATACATTTAGCAAAAAAACGTAATTCGCAATTTAATGTGGGAGAGTGAGAAAGTAGTGCGTTGTCATTTAGTATTTAAGAAAAGTATTTAGTTATCCCAGCAATAGGATAAATAAATAACTTTTTAACGTACCTATCAATATATTTTTCCTTTGAATTATAACAAATAGAATTACAAATCAGTGATTAGATAAAATAAAAAGTTTTCTAAGTTCTCTCATTTAAGCGTAATTTAACAATTAAACTTAGATACAAATGGTCGTATAAATAAACACTGTCTAACTTTAGACAGCTGCCCAAGTTTTGAAAAAAGCTTTGTTATTGTTGCTAAAGTGGTCTAACTTTTTATCTTACATTACACAACGTTATATGTATATTTTTGATTAAATAAAGCATATTTCCGACTAATGTTATTTTTATTGATCAATAATTATATTAATTAATTTTGTTGTATTTTATTTGGGCTTTTTTTGATAATTAAAGTTTTAAAGCAATTAAAAGACTAATCCATTAATTTTCCCGACGTTTCGTTTGGTTTTTTGCCAACATCTTCAGGGGTGTTTAATTTATTAGACCTTCAATACATTTTACAAATTACATTTTTTTTAACAGGGTTGTGTTAATTTAACTGTTTACTTACTTTTGTCGTCAAGTTACATTGTATTTTTGGTAATAAATAAATAATTTAACATGTATATTGCACTATGGATTTAAGACGGAAAACTGATAAATATTTAAATAAATTATTTGTAGGTAGGCTATTGAAAAATTGTACCTCTGTTGTTGACTTGCGAGTTTCGTACAATTGCTTCAAGAACGATGTTAAATAGGTTACATGATAACGCGTCATCTTGCCTCAAACCTTTCTCGACATCAAAGGGTTCGGTGGTGTTCTTACTAACTTTGACGAAGCAGCGAGATTTCTCCATCGTCATCCTGCACAAGCGGACGACTGTGCAGTTAAAAAAAAGCTAATTAACTTTAAGTTAATTAGCTGCTTTTTAACTGCTTTTAGTCTTTTTAGTCAGTAAAAAGTCTTTGTACTGCGATGATTTTACTTTTAGTCAGCAAGTCTTTTAACTACAGTCAATTAACTGTAAGTTTTTTTTTAACTTCGGATTAACGAATGGTAGGTAAAAAAAAAAGTACATGTAAAAATCAGATTTTCCAAACTCTAGGGGCGATGTTTTTTATTTCATCTTTTTAAGTCATTTATTTTTAAACAGAATCAAATTATAACAAAAAGGTCATAATACAAAGCAGATAAGCGAAAATACGTTAGAGTTAATATTCCAAGAATGCTTTTTTTTTTAATATTGGGCGGTGTGAGTCATTTAATATTAAACATCACATCACAAAATATTACAAAAAAACCATATGCTTGGCATAATTACTCATACGTATTTTTGCTTATATGCTTTGTTTTATGTCCTTTTTGTTATAATTTGATTCTATTTAAAAATAAATGACTTAAAAAGATGAAATAAAAAAAAATAAAAAACATCGCCCCTAGAGTTTGGAAAATCTGATTTTTACATGTACTTTTTTTTACCTACCATTCATTAATTTGAAGTTTTAAGCGTATAAACTTTTTTGTATTTCTTTTTAAGTTTGATGGTTAAAAACGCTTAATAAAAAAAATAAAAAAAAATAAGGAACATCGCCCCTAGAGTTGGGACTGCTCTACCTAGGGTAATTATTATTTTGATTATAAGACAAATAGTTTGGTATATCTCCTCATTTAAAAAAAAATAAATTTCAAATTTTAAAGACTCGCTAAAAAAAATATCACGAGGTACAATTTGAAAAAAGTAAAGGACATCCCTGGAAAAATGTGTCCCCAACATTTTGGTGTTTCAATTTTTTCGATATCTTTAATACTTATCGATATATCCTACTTTAAAGGAAAACAAAAATTAAAATGCAGCTATCTTCAGCTTCATGCATAAATATAAAAAAACAACCCCTTGTTTTTTTCCATAAAATGAACTGTAACTTTTAAACTAAAGCAATTATCGTAAATTTTTACTCAAAATATTTCGTTGGAAATTAAATTTTCTACAAGTTTGTGCCACAAACTTTTTTCTAGGACCCAAAATACGGAAGTTACATGTGAAATTCAAAATAACCGTTAAAAACAAAATGGCGGCAAAATGGCAGGATGTGCAACTCTGAAGAAAGCGGTTTTGAGCTCGTGAACTAATATAATTTCGAATACCGAAGTCAAAAAGCGCCTCGGAATTATTTCTCAGCAAAAGTCTAAGTGCCTCATAGGTACCTACTATGGGTGCGCAAACGCGCCTATGTATGCACTATCCTACGTCCCCATTGGTTAGAAGGGGTAGTTTTTTTTTTGTTTATATTAGAGAATTAAAAGAACTTCGGAAAACAAATTAGAAACTTAAAAAAATACACCGTTAGATTTTTTTTTTGTTAATAATTACGAAAAATTGTATTGCAAGCATAAAAAAAACATTTTGACTAACTGTTAATTTTTATTTTTTAATGTAAACAAGAAAAAAAATGCATCAAATGGTTTGTAATTATGTAATTAACAATCGCTTGTTACTTTTTTTACGCTTAGATATACTGTAGCCAAGATATTCACCAAAAACCATAAAATTATGTTTGCGTGGGTGTACCGATGCACTCATCTTCATTCATGGTAGCTAATATTATTCCCCACGTTTGGGTGTTTCATTTTTTACTGTGCGACATACTGAAGCCGAGATATTTCAAAAAACCAAAAAAATGCCAAAATTACGTTTTTACCAATATCTTGGGTAAAAAAAAAGTTTCAGGTGGTGCAAATTATTGATCCATGAAAAAAAAAAACAGACCATGCCTCTGCGCGTAAGGTTAGGCCCTTTTTCACGACGGTTTGACTGTACTAATGGGGTAATACCTATTAATAATACCTACATCAGTTTTTCATACCATACTTGAACAGGAACATTTTTTTTATTTAATTGTTTAATAAACGCAAGGTATAACATTTTTATAATTGTTCACGTTAATATTGTGTTTTTTTTTCAACGTTTTTGTTTACGTAATTTTATTTTACTAGATATAAATTTAGCAACCCTTATCAACTTTCGTATTTTTTTCTTTCCAGATGAAGACGATGCAACAACATCAGGTATTACACTCGACGATACAGACAAGAGGGTAATATTCATAAACAGGCCACAATTACAAAAATTCTGCAGTAATCACATATCAACTGCAAAGTATAAGTGAGTTGTTTTTTGTTTACTTACTTGTATAAATTTGCTTAAATAAATTTTTTTGTCTTTGCAGTTTTATAAGCTTTTTACCTTCGTTCCTTTTTGAACAATTTAGACGTTATTCGAATTGTTTTTTCCTATTAATTGCATTATTACAACAGATTCCTGATGTATCACCAACTGGCAGATACACAACATTAGTTCCATTAATATTTATATTAGCAGTGAGTGCAATTAAAGAAATTGTTGAGGATTTTGTAAGTTTAAAAGAAGTATTGGTGTCTTCATAAATGCATGGTTACGAAAAGGTCTTGACAGATACATCTTTCATCAGTGGCAACAGCCCATTTTATGGTTGCATAAATACAAAACACAAATATAATTAACTAGTAGACCCGTGCTCGCCTTGCTTCGCATTTGTCAAACAATTTTTCATTTCCTTTTTAAATCACTTTTTTTATATTTAAATTATTAACTTCCCATTGGTAGTTATTGTAATGGGTTCGATTTGTGAAATTGAAAATTTTGACATTTCTCGACGTTTTGAGGTCTCTGGAGTCGGATAACATTGTTTTAAGAGAGATGTCTGTGCACCATGTACATTCGTACCTTCAAAAGCTTTTTTTTGCCGACGATATCTCGAGAACGCATAGAGATATCGATTTCAAATAAATTTTATTTTACAGATAATAAGGCCATAACTTGCAAAAAGGATTTTCAGAAAAATTCAATTAGCGTTTTTGAATTACAGTAATTTTAAAAAAAGTTGTAAAATGGCTTTTTTCTCGAATATCTCTAGAACAAAAAATGCTATCGACTTTAGCCCTGTTTCATTCTATGCATAATGATGTAGTGACAAATTGGTAATACTTAAAAAAAAATCAACGTAAAGTTTTTTTTTTTTTAATTAAAAAAAACCATAAAAAATTGTTAAAAAATATCGAATATCTTGAGAACACACAAAGATATTAACTTTGGGTTAATTTTATTAAATACACAAAGTTATAGTTGATAATCGGTAAAGTTTGTAAAAAAAATCAATTGACGTTTTTTTTTCCAGGCCAAATAAAACTGCAAAAAAGAACTGCTAAAAATTGTTAAAAAATGTTTTTTAGGCTCGAATATCTCGAGAACAAACAATGATATCAACTTCCGATAATTTTATTCTGCACACAATGCCATAATTAGTAATTGATAAGGTTTTTAAAAAAAATCCGTTGACGTTTTTTTTTCTAGGCCAAACAAAAGAACTGAATATCTCAAAAGCAACCAATGATATCAACTCCGAAATAATTTTAATCTACACACAATACCATAATTAGTAATTGATAAGGTTTTTAAAAAAATTCAATTGACGGTTTTTTTTTCTATGCCAAAAAAAAACTGCAAAAAATTATTAAAAAATATTTTTCGGCTCGAATGTCGCGAGCACAACCAATAGTATCAACTCCGGGATAATGTTAGTCTACACACAATGCCATAATTAGTAATTAGTAAGGGTTTTTTTTTTTAATTTAATTGACGGTTTTTTTTCTAGGCTAAAAAAACTGCAAAAGAAACTGCCTTGATTGCACAACTAATAAGTTTTTGAAGGTTTTTTATTGGTTATTTGCTTGTAAAAAATAACATCGGGTGTCGAGTTTAAAATGGAACCAATGTGAAGTTGTCAGTGTGGGTCAAACCCAGCCTCTGTTTTTTTTTGTTTGTAAATTAGCCTGAGATTAGAAGAAAAAATTATGTCCATCCTGATGTTCAAATCTCTCGCTCTACCATATGATTTTCTAAGATTAGGAGGAACAAATAGACAGACAAATAAACTTTCACATTTATAATATTAAAAGGATTTTGTTGATAACACCATTAATACAATTCTTTTGCGAGAGACGAAAATCATAAAAAGTGTACATAAATGCAGGGTCAAGCACATATGAAACCATGTGTTTATGAAATCTCCATATTTTGCAAATATAATCAAATTCTGGTTTTAATTATTTTGTATCGTATTTAGAAACGCCATCGAGCTGATAATGAAATCAATCACAGACACGTTGAAACATTGCGTGAAGGTGCATGGAATCTTGTACGATGGCAGGAGCTTTCTGTTGGAGATATTGTCAAAATACAGAATAATACATTTTTTCCAGCTGATCTTTTATTACTGTCATCAAGGTAAAATTGAAATTTGCATATGTACATTATGTACATTGTTTGCAACTGTACATACGTGCCTTACATATTTAAAAATTCTTCCTTATTCTTGGCTTTTTTCAATTTTAAATCTTTTAATTCTAAGTGGTCTTCATTTCTTTTTTGATAATTTTACTTCAAATTAGATAAAGTTTCTTATGGGAATATGTATTTAAAATGACTTTTATTAGTTTTGTTTTAGTTTGTTTGTAATTATTATTATTCTTTTGATATTCGGAAGCCTTGAAAAAAAAAAAAACGAAAAAAAACTATAATGAATATTATACCAATAATTATTATTATCTAATTTTCAATTTATTAAAAGTCCTTTTCCACACAAATTTAAGTTCATGTAATATTTATATGGAACTGTTACCGCCATATTATTCACTCTGAGTTGGATTTAAAATTAAATAATAGTGATTATTATTATACCCAACTATAATCAATATTATACCAATAATAATAAATATTATTATCTAATTTTAAATTTATTTAAAAATCATTTTCCACACAATTTTAAGTTCATGTAACTTTTTTTTATGGAACTGTTAGCGCCATATTATTCACTTGGATTTAATTGAATTTTAAATCTATGTCTATATTAAATATATATCAATCTTAAACAACAATGGATATAAATTGTCTTTGATTCAGACGTAAAATGTTTTAATCCACATGTAAAATCCGTTTGATCCAAATTTTAATCTTTTGAGCATTAGATCTATCTGGTAAAATTAACATGAGCTGGAACTCGTAAAAAAATGCCAGCATATTAAGATCGTTTACCAAAATATGCCCTATGTATGGCGGGGTTCCCCAGGGTTCTGTTCTGGGACCACTTTTATTTTCTTTATTTATATCAGTGATCTGCCTCATGTGGTTTTGAATTCCTTAGTACATATGTATGCGGATGATGTCTTAATATATAGTTTTCGCTTTCGCTTAATTACACCGCGCTTCGCACACACCATTGGGGAAGATTTTTTTTTGTATCTGTTATTCGATTGTGGAACTCTGCCAATTGAGTTACAGAGAACTTTCTCACCGCCCATGTTAAAGAAGAAGATGTTTTTGTATTTCTCAACATATTAATCATCATATATTTTGACAAATGTGTTTTTTCCCCTTTTCCTCAATGTTCGTCATTGACCTTTTGTGGGCTTGTTAATTAACGTCATACGATGTCAAAAAAGTACCACTTACATACAATTCTTTGTCGGGACAATATACCGCTTACAAGCGCCGAAAGGTGCAATTTTTTATAAAATGGTATTTGTATTCGCATAAGGTGTAACAAAACCCAGAGCATGTAGTTGTAGGTTGGGTCGAGACAAGAGAAAAATTGTATCGGAGTTGGGGCCTATTCCTCTCCGTTTAGCCGGGAGGGCAGTTTTCTAAACAATTGACTTAAAACATAAATAAAATTATTAAAAAACAACACTAACACCAACAAAGCCATACTTTACCTTTCCAGAAAACTCTTGTTTTAAAGAATAGTTTTCGAAAAATTAATTTTCAAACTCAAAATTTTGAAAAAAAAAAAATGAAAAAATGGTGTTCAAACTGATTTTGTTTCGAAAAATTAACTTTAATAAATGTTTTTTTTGTTTTAAATATTTAATGCTCGAGTCAGTTTCTAGTCAAATACTAAAAACCGGATGCCCAAATGTCTTTTATTTTTGAGAAAAGTGAAATATGATCAAATATATCAAAATAGAAAAGACACACAAAAATACATTATGGACTCAAGAATACTTCCGGTAATGACATACGGACTACAAAATTTGGGAATTACATTAAATTTACTCGAAAGACTAAGAATATATCAAGTAAAAATGGAGAAACGTTTAGTAAATATAAGGAAAATTCAAAGAATTAGAAATGAAGAAATAAGAAGAAAAACAGACATAACAGATGGAGTTAAAAGAGTAAAACAACTGAAATGGACCTGGGCAGGTTATATTTAAAGAATAGACGACAACAGATGGACAAAAATTTTTACAAAATGGACTCCACCAGACGAAATAAGACCAAAGAAACGATGAATAGACAATCTAACAATTAGACAATTCAACAACAACTGGTATAATGAAACAAAAAATAGAGTTCTATGGATATTAATGGGGGAGGCTTACACCAGATACACTTAAATCGAATATAATAATTTAACGAATATATTTATTTAAGACCTAAAATAAAAAGATAGAAAAGTTTCGAAAAATAAAATAAACAGATAATACAAAATAAATGATATAATTAAATTTAGATATGTATATAATTTTGATTTGCACGAAATATATGTACATAATATGTTAACGTACAAGTATAGCAAAAAATAATTATTGTATAATCTATGAATCTTAAAACCTTTTTGATAATAAAAATAATAATAACAACAACTTAAAGGCACAACCACCAATTGTTTACGAATTCATTTTAGGTACATATTTTAATTCGGTTTATTTTTTTGTTTGGCTGGAGATATAGCTATTTCAAGGGGTGCCAATCCCTATCATCAGTCTCCTTTTAGTGGTGCTAAGCTTATAATCCAATTTTATTATGAACAACTTTTTACATGCACATGAGATTTGAACCCACGCATATCAGATTTGCTCAGTCTTCGAAGTCGTATGCAATACGCATTCCACTACTTATGACCACTGACGTCACAGGTCAAGATGTGCTGTTTGTTTATCAAATGCATTTGGAGCATCAGCATTTTTATAAGCTCCTTTAAGTATGCTTTCTTGTTCCGCCAATTCCAATGGGAATTTTTCTTATGTTTTATTTTATAACTTAAAACAACCGGTTATAAAACGGAAATGATTGAAACGTATTCCTAAAGGAAATTGAATATTCTTTAAAAATGTCCTTTATTTCTTATATAATTAGTGCACTTTTTCCAAAGTTATTAAAGGTTAAAGTGGATGGTTTATTCTACAATTTTCCCTATTAAAAATATCAGCTATAATATAAATTTTATGAAATGAAAAAATTTATTAAAACACAACACAACTACTTATCAAGTCAATTTTTATGAAAAAAACCTTCAAATTGATTGATACATGAACCGAAAATAATGATAAACATGTGCCATTTTAACTGTTTATTTTTTGCCTTTTTCTTTGCGTTTAACAATTTTTTTCTTAAGCAATTAATTTATTTCGCAAAATTCAATATTTAAATTGTATACTGAAGCTGATATTTTCCATTGGGAATCCAAAAAACTGTGGAATAAACCATTCACTTTAACCTTCAATAACTTTGGAAGGAGTGCTGTAATTAAATTAGAAGTAAAGGACATTTTTGAAGATTATTCTCTCAATCATTTCCGTACTATAACCGGTTGTAAAGTTATAAAATAAAGAAGCAAACAAATGAAAACTTTCCATACAATTTGTATGCAAAAAAATATTTATCTAAACCCTAAACGGCTGACATTTTACCAGGACTATTGTTTCGCTAAACTCTTACTAAAAAGCTATAGTGGCATTGAAAATCGGAGACATTTTATTTTTTGTATTAGTCTAATGTACCTACCTACCTACATACATATATGTATGTAAATGTTTATAATAGGCGTGTGTTTTTTCTGATTTATATCGGCTTAAACCAAACATTAATTCACTAAATATGCTATAATAACTGAGCTTTTAAATAACTCTTAATCTTGATATCTATCAAGGCTCATATCATTAAGTTGTATAACTCTTTTCCAAACAAAGGACCATGGGCAGTTTTTGATGGACTTTGGTTCCACTTTTAACATTGCTCAACAGTGGTAAAACTTATGGCATATGAAAGCTAATGGAGAGTACTTTATTTTATTATATGGCGTTTTAATTGAAATTGAGCGCGAAAATTTTGTTTTTACGCATTAAAAAAAAAATTAAAAATGGAAAAATTTTATAAAAAAATAGCAAAACTTACTAAAAAGTTTTTTACCATTTTTAAAAGACAGAAATCTGTTCTTTCATTCCTTTTTTAAATCAACTTATTTCTGTTTATAGTTTTCAAAAAAAAAAAATTACTTCCAACTAAAAAATGTTGAGAAATGAAAAATTGGATACTAACGTTTTGTCAATTTAAAATACAAAATTCTAAGAGGTTGTTAATATAAAAGCCAATTTAGAACCAAGTATTTTAAATTGTGAAAAAAAAAAATATTCAATTTTTTGTTTTTGAACATTTATAAGTTGGAATTAATTTTTTCGAAAACTATAAACAGTAATAAGTTGATTTAAAAAAGGAATAAAAGAACAGACTTCTTTCTTTCAAAAATGGTAAAATTTTTTTTAGTATGTGTCGCAATTTTTTTTTATAAAATTTTTCCATTTTAAGTACTTTTTTTTATAAAATGCGTAAAAACTCCATTTTCGCGCTCGATTTCAATTACACCGCCATATATAAAAATAAAGTACTCTCCATTAGCTTTCATATGACATAAGTTTTATCACTGTTGACTTGTTGAGCAATGTTAAAAAATGGGCCAAAATGCCCTGCCTATTGTGTAGCATAACATCGTAAGTGTTGCCGTTGTTTTTTAATGATTTTTTTCTATTTCAAGTCCATTTTTTTTTTTTTTTTGAAAAATACCCCTTCCGCCCAAACAGAGGAAAATGGACCCCCTCCCAAACAATTTTTTGTATCGACTTAACCTATACGTTCTAGTTTTTTGTCACACCGTATGCAAATCACCGTGTATGTATACCTACTCGTATGTTTGAAAAATAAAGACATTCCCCGAGATATTCGAATTTTTTGTTCGAATTAATCATTTTTGATTTATTTGCGAAGAAGGTTAAGGGTTGACCTTTTCCATTTATTTTTTAGTAAGCAACTCAACCATTAAGAGATATTTTTAAAAATAAATCTCAACCGATAACCGAAATTTTGTTTTTAAATATATAAAGCTCAAACCGTAACCGAATAATAATAATAACTTAATAGTCTGGTTTGTTAACGATCTTCCAACCTCTCCCCCTTTGATACGTACTACGAATTGTAATATATCGAAAGAAGGTATGGAGAAAAATGGAGGCGGAACAAGACAGCATACTTAAAAGTGCTTACAAAAATGCTGATGCTCCAAATGCATTTGATAAACAAACAGCACATCTTGACCTGTGACGTCAGTGGTCATAAGTAGTGGAATGCGTATTGCATACGACTTGAAGACTGAGCAAATCTGATGCGCGGATTCAAATCTCACACGATGTAGAAAGTTTTTCATAATAAAATTGGATTAAAGCTCAGCACCACTAAAAAGGGCTTGGCACCCCTTGAAATAGCTATGTATATCTTCAGCCAAAATAAAAATAAAACGAATTAAAAATACTCAAAAAAATTAATTCGTAAGCAATTGGTGGTAGCGCCGTAACCGAAATGTGGTAGCTCTCAGAGAGAAACCAATTCAAAATAAAGGTTATTTCAGTTATTTCTGATCTGTAATAAAAAGATTACCGAATCTTCCGTGCAATGAGTACAATGTTACGAAACAATATTTTTTTTAATAATTAATTTCACAACTCAAAATTTTGAAGAAAAAAAAATTAAGAAAATTCTAAATAATATGTATGTATGTATTTTTTTCTAATATGCTCCTGTCAATTTCTAGTCAAAAACTAAAAACCGATTGCCTAAATGTCTTAGTTTTTGAGAAAAGGGAAAAATTATCATTTTCGTATTTCAAAAAAAAATTGCACCTTTCGACGTTTGTAACCGGTATATTGCTCCGACTAAGAATTTAAGCAATACTTTTTTAACATCGTATGATGCTTATTGTCCACGAAAGACTATTGACGAACAAATAAGTGTTTTGTTTTGCCTTTTTTACATGTTTAAAACGCTCTGATCAAGCCTTGTCCCGCTACCTAGTTTTAAGTGGTCCCTTTTCACTTACGAACAAATAAAATATTAAAAACTGTCGTGGGCTCCCGGACTATATGTACGTACAGTACATATTAGAGGTCTGCATGAATGCATTCATTTGCTTCCTCTAAATGGGTACAGAATTTAAGTGTCAATTGTTTATAGAATCTATTGTAAACTGAAACAACTACCCTTTTTTTGGCTTCAAACACTGTACACTGTACAGCATTCATTCCCTCATTATCAAAATCTGAACAGCATTGACTTATTATATGTAGACATTTATATATTTATAATTTTTATAATATATAAAAATATAAATACATATATCGTACTCAATTTCTGTTTACCTATCAGTCAGAGGTGGTTTCCTGTGGACATTATCTTCAGTAATTTCCATAACAATAGTCTAACAAAATTTAACTAATATAATTTTTCTTTTGCTTCAGTGAACCCCAGGGAATGTCGTTTATCGAAACAGCAAATTTAGATGGTGAAACAAATTTAAAAATTCGCCAAGGTGTATCATCAACGGCGAAGCTTCTTGAAACAAAAGATCTCCTTTACTTTCACGGAGTTATCGAGTGTGAACTCCCAAATCGTCATCTGTATGAATTTAATGGGGTTCTTAAAGATCAAGAAATCACGTAAGTCAAATCAGAAAAGTTTTTTGGGCAGAGTGCGTAATTTAACTTATTTTTAGTACTGTAGCTTTGGGGCCAGATCAAGTCCTCCAACGTGGAGCTGTTCTTCGTAATACATCTTGGGTATTTGGTATCGTCATCTACACGGGTCACGATACTAAACTCATGAGAAATTCTACCTCAGCACCATTGAAGCGTTCAACCGTTGATAGACTGACAAACACACAGATCTTAATGTTATTTTTAATTTTAATTGTTCTTTGCCTAACAAGTGCCCTTTTTAATGTGCTTTGGACAAGTAATCATTTCAAATCAGATTGGTATCTTGGAATTGATGGTTTGTTGCATTGTTTAAATATTATTTTAATAAATTTTTAGAATAAATGGTATTTTCAGATGTAAAGAGCAAAAATTTTGG
Source organism: Epistrophella euchroma (assembly GCA_947049315.1). Lineage (NCBI taxonomy): Eukaryota > Metazoa > Arthropoda > Insecta > Diptera > Syrphidae > Epistrophella > Epistrophella euchroma. The sequence goes on along the minus strand of OX346245.1, from coordinate 98,321,393 downwards.
ATACAATCTCCTAACGTTCATTATTTTGTACAATAATTTGATTCCAATATCATTGCAAGTCACTCTGGAATTAGTTCGCTTTTTACAGGTATTAAATATTATTATGAACTTTTAAGCTGTTTTTATTCTATTATTTCACCAGGCTATTTTCATCAATTTTGACATTGAAATGTATCACGAGGAATCCAATACTCCGGCAATGGCAAGAACTTCAAATCTTAATGAAGAACTGGGAATGGTTAAGTATATATTTTCTGATAAAACCGGCACACTTACACGGAATGTTATGGAATTCAAGAGATGTTCTATAGCCCGCTATGTTTATATGACTGAAAAGACACCGGAGGAATCACTTTTAGTGCAAGTAAGTTTCCCTTTTTGATGATGTTTCAAAGCCCGTTCCTTTATTATGTTTTTAATTGAAATTATTTGAGGAAATAGTTTTTGAAAAATTAATTTTCAAACTCAAAATTTTGAAAACAATGAAAGAAATTATGTTCAAACTAGTTTTTTTTTTCAAAATTTTACGTTATTAGGTAGTATTTTTGTTTTTAATATTTAATGCTCCTTATTAATTTCTAAAAAAATTTCCTAAAAAGTCAATTTTCGAAACTGGTTTGCATGCAAAGTAATTAGGGGTTTTATGTCGAAAAATACAGGTTTGGATATAACTTTTTAACGGTAAAAGCTAGAAAAAAATATTTCATGAAAAGCTTGTAGACCATAAAAATGAAACTTTTTTTCTTCACACTTACCATTTAGAAGATATGGCTATTAAAAAAAGGTTTTTCACACATAACTTCTAATTTGTGTGTTGTTTTGAAAACATATTCATACAAATTTTATTTACTATGTGACATTATATAGTAAATCATCAAAATTTGTCTTCTAACATTCACCTTTTAAAAGATACCATCATTTAAAAATATTGGTCAAAAGTCAAAAATACTGGTCTTTTGCTTTTTAATCTGAAATGTCGAATTTTTTATATTATTATTATTATTATTATTATTACTTTGACTAACCTGCTCTTGCTTTTTTCAGAACATTTTAAATAAACACCAAACCTCTCCGGTCATCAGGGAGTTTATGATCCTGCTTGCTGTTTGTCACACCGTTATACCGGAGAAAAACGAAGATGGTTCAATCATTTATCATGCTGCGAGTCCAGACGAGAGGGCTCTTGTCGATGGTGCCAAACGTTTTGGTTTTGTCTTCGACACACGAACACCAAACTCTGTGGAAATTGATGCGTTGGGCCGTCGTGAACGGTATGAAATCCTCAACGTTCTTGAGTTTACCTCCACACGAAAACGCATGTCAGTTATAGTGCGGACACCTGAAGGTGAGATCAAATTATACTGCAAAGGTGCAGACACAGTAATTTATGAACGGCTATCGCCTGACGGTCAAGCGTACCGTGAAGTTACCCTTCGGCATTTGGAGGAGTTTGCTTCCGAGGGTTTAAGAACTCTGTGCTGTGCTGTATCTGTGATTCCTGATGAAGTCTACAATGAGTGGAAAGAAACTTACCACAAGGCATCTACGTCAATGCAGTATAGAGAGAGGAAAGTTGAAGACGCAGCTAACTTAATCGAGAATAATTTAATGCTTCTCGGTGCAACTGCTATCGAAGATAAATTGCAAGAAGGTGTTCCGGAGACAATTGCTGCCCTTCTTGAAGCTGGCATTTACATCTGGGTATTAACTGGAGATAAGCAAGAGACAGCTATTAACATTGGCTACTCTTGCAAGCTGATATCACATTCTATGGATCTCATTATCTTGAATGAAGATAGTTTAGATGTTAGTGCTGTTTGTAAAGATTACAAAATTTATATAATAATAATAAATAACTATTTTGCAGAACACTCGGGATGTCATCCATCGGCACTGTGGAGACTTAAAAAACTCTGATGTAAAAGGTTGCAATGTGGCACTGATCGTTGATGGAAAAACTTTGAAATACGCTTTAAGTTGTGACTTACGTCGAGACTTTTTAGAGCTCTGCATAGCATGCCGTGTCGTGATATGTTGTCGTGTTTCACCGATTCAAAAGGCTGAAGTATATAAACGAAGAATAAATTGTATTTCGAATTATGCAAATCATTGAAAACTTCCAGGTAGTTGATCTAGTTACAACAAATACAAACTCTGTCACATTGGCCATAGGCGACGGAGCAAATGATGTGGCCATGATACAAAAAGCGCACGTTGGAGTAGGAATATCTGGAGTTGAAGGTCTACAAGCAGCTTGTGCTTCAGACTATTCAATCGCGCAGTTTCGATATTTGCTGCGACTGTTATTGGTCCATGGAGCTTGGAACTACAGTCGAATGTGTAAACTGATTCTGTATAGCTTCTACAAAAATGTTTGCCTGTATGTGATTGAGCTTTGGTTTGCCATATACTCGGGATGGTGAGTTCTCGAAATGATATTCCTTCTTTCAATACTCACTACACTTTCTTAAAGGTCCGGTCAGATTCTCTTTGAGCGCTGGACAATCGGTTTGTATAATGTCGTTTTCACAGCTTTACCACCCTTTGCTATGGGACTTTTTGAGAAAGTCTGTTCGGCGGAGACGATGCTTAAATACCCTGCCTTATACAAACCTTCACAAAATGCCAAACTCTTCAATGTAAAAGTGTTTTGGGTGTGGATCTTCAATGCACTACTGCATTCAGTGATGCTTTTTTGGTTGCCAATGCTAGCTTATCGTTCAGAAGTCATATGGAGTGACGGCAAAACAGGTGGATACCTCGTCCTTGGAAACGAGGTCTATACGGTGAGTGTTTCAATTTCTTTCTTTCACTTTATATAATCACTAACAACTTTCAATTTAGTACGTCGTTGTAACTGTATGCCTCAAAGCTGGGTTGTCCACGAATTCATGGACATGGTTAACGCACTGTTCTATTTGGGGATCTATTATTTTATGGTTTATTTTCATTGTTGCATACAGTAACATTTGGCCGACGCTACCGTTTGCTGCGGTTTTTCTTGGAATGGATAGAATACTTTTTTCATCACCTGTCTTTTGGATGGGGTTATTCTTAATTCCAGTTGCAACATTGTTGGTTGATGTTATTTTCAAATTGTATGTTACACAAGGATATGTAATAAAAATACTTACATTAATGTTTCCATTTAATATTCCAGAGTTCATAACACAGTGTTTAAATCATTAACGGAAGCGGTAAGAGAATCAGAAATCAGACAACGTGATCCAGGACACGTTATGCGGGAATCAAGATCATCGTGAGTAAAGTCTTTCTTATGTTTCTTTTGAGTGATGGTTTCCTTGCTTTTTTTTTCAATTATATCCAAAAATATTTTCTAACATTTATACTCTACTTTTTCATATATGTTTAAAAGTTGCAAGTTATATACTCAAATTTCAAATATATTTCACAATAGCTTAAAGTTGCTTTTAAATAATACATATATTATGTTTATACGTATGTATAGGGCTTACCTATATTCATATTTAGTTATATGATTAAATATATATTAAGTCCTCGAATCTCCAATAGTTTGTTTAACTTTATTAGCAAAATACAAGAAACAAAAACACTTGAAAAAAGCTAAATGTGCACACTTCAAAAAAATAAAATCACAAAAAGGACAAGACAGAAATCCATGTTTAAGTCGTAAATTATACATTAAGTTCAGTAGTATCATACACTACGTTACTTAGGCCCATTTGCTGAAACGAAACTTAAATACTTATGATCCACTTAGTGCTATTTTCTTCACTTGAAGTTGAATACAACTTCAGGACTTTTATTTTCAACTTACGATTCTGTATTTATGCACTCAAAGTTGACAGTATTCCGATTCTATACTCTAGAGTTTATGAACTTTTGATTTTCTCAACTCCTGAAAAAAAGCAGAAGTTGATAAGCAAACTTAAGATTTTTCATTAAAATTAAGATTTTTGTTGTATCGAAAGTTATTTTTGCTTTTAATATCCAATATAAATTCATTTAGTGCCAGTTGTACAATCGTGGTTTAAATCTTGATCCGTGGTTCAGGAATTGTAACTCGCCGATTTCGGCGGGTTAACTGAGGTTCAACGATGGTTCAAGGTTTCAATATGCACTAAAAGCCAAATACATGCCTGAACTATCGTTGAACCACAGTTAATCCGCCGAAATTGGTGAGTTAAAATTCCTGAACCAAGGATCAAATATTTGTACAACTGGCCCTTAAAGCTGCAATGTTTCGAGTGAACTATTTTCGAAAAATTTACATCATTGCTTCGAGAACCGAATATGTAGAAGACGAAGTGTTTTGGATTCTTGAAAGAACAGAACATGCGATTTTTTCAAATTTTCTTATATTTCTCTTGCCCAGCCGCGGCGTGGAAGTGGTGCGATATTGAAAGCCTTCGTTAATTATTCTGTTTAATTTTTAGTTGCCAACAAAGAATCCCGAAACTTATATTTCAAATTAATTAAACACAGTAAATTCAAATCTACAATTGAAACGGTCACAAAATTATCCCAGGGATTTTTTGAAAAACTAAAGTTTACCAACTTTTAAATTTCAACTCTTGAGTTGATAATTTAAGTAGTGAAAAAAGCAATTTTCAAATTGCCGCCCAACTCTTGATTTGGTATAAACTCTAGAGTTGGCCAACTTTGGAGTTTTCTGCAAGTTGAATAAAAGTGAAGAAAACCGACATTAAACGCTTATGTTCTGCTTTTTCCTCAGCGTTTGAGGCTCCCAATGAAATAACACTCTAATCCAAAAATGAAATAACTCCCCAAAAATTTTTTTTTTGAAATCCCCAAAAAAAAAAAAAAAATACGGCGAATCAACAGTGTGGTATGTGTGGGGGCAGAACCTGGATTTAAAGAAACTTTGAATTTATCCTTTATATCCAATGTCAACAGCTGTTTTCTAAATATACATAATACGTGGCCAAAAGTTGGACATTTAAAATTTTCAGACATCATAAAAATGTAATGCATTATAAAAAATTCATATTACCTAGGTACTACTGGACGACTGCAGCAAAAATTTAAATAAGAATGAAATAGGAACCCAAATTTGGGTACTAATTTCATAGTTGAATTTAGGGACTTATTTCATCATAAAATAACCCCCTCAATTTAAAAATGAAATAAGTCCCCAAAAACCGATTAAATAAATCCGCAATTTTGGGTAGTTTTTTCATATGAAAAAACTTCAAATTTCCTTAGAAATTTTGAGGTTTGAGTTTGGGGAGTTATTTCACGGAACCAGCCAGCGTTTGAAACTAAAGTAACATGACAACAGATTGTTATAATTAAAGTTTTATGAGACAGGCTCACAGATCCGTGATGCCCGAATGCAAATAAATAATAAACTATTCCATTCCATCCTGTCGTTTCGTGGGATATTTTCCATCTTTTCAAGAAATTTGGTTTATTTGATTGAAAAACTGTTGAATCAAACAATGCTTCTTTTTAAACTTAATCCTTTTAAACAATATTTCGCTTACTTATTACATTGACGTGGAAAATAAATAAATGAATAATGAATACAAAATATTTACTTTTAATACACTGCAAACAATGAACAAGAATTTAAATGCTAATATCAGAAAACTTTTTTTTTGACACACTTTAATTAGATTTAATGTTGTCTTTGTCTTCTTTGGTGTTCATAGCTTTTATCAATCTTTCTCTTTCTTGTATACGTAAGCCTTCCTGTGTATATGAGGTATACACTTGCGTAATATAAATATCGCTTATTAATTATAAGACTGTCATAACTCAAAATATGATGTGTCGAGATAAATGTGATTGAAAATTTCGTTTTCATGAAAAAGCTAGGAAAAAAAGAACTGTAGTGCAAGAAACAAGATGGTAGCGTGTTAAATTGAGAAGATATATCTAATTATGATGTTTTGCAAAATTAAAGCAAAAAATATTTTATAAACTCAAAACCAACATATTTGGAGTTATGACGCTCTTGTTATTAATGAGCGTATAAACATAATAGTATTATTATAAATATAAATTGACTATATAAACTTGCAATTTATTCTTAAACAAAGTATTCCGATGTAACTAGACTCTGTTTTTACTAACATTATTTTAAAAACTATTATTTTTTTTTTAATTTGTGTATAATCTATCTGAACTGGCCTTTCTTTTATTATTTTTTTCTTTTGCTTTATCTTACCTGAATTTCGTATCACTTTTTAGAAAGCACTTATTAAAATTTTAAATAATACACATTCCAAATACAAATTTCCTTTTTAGTGTTGGATTTTTAAAAATTGAGTATTGTGGTATTCAAACGTAAAATATTATTTTGTTGATTGTTTTGTGATCTGCTTTTATATCTTTTTAACATTTGTAAATATTTAATTAAACGCTTAAGTCAAGGATTAGTGAAAGCTGGTACGAATTGCAAAATGCCTTATGGTTACTATATTACACAGGGTCTGGTCCGGTTAGTAAAGAGTTGAATACATTGAAACAACCTTCATCAACATGATTAAAAAGAGTTTAAATACATTATGCAAATCATTGTTACATCTGGGTGTTCTTGTTGGTTAAAGCCTATTATTGATGTTATTAACTTCGCTATAGAAGTCTTCCATAAATACATACATATAGTATGTATATTATGTGTAAATAATCATGATCATTTAGTATTAGTTTACAAAAATGTATTCCTTGTAACGCCAGTGAAGTAAAATATGTCTTTATATTTGCGTGTGAATATGAATGCAAACAAATTAGTCCAAATGTATTTAAAAAATGAGGAAACGAATTAAAATCGTCATGTAAGAAAAGGCCGTTTTCGTGCTAATGCATTCAAATTTGTACTTGCGTTTTCGAACATTCTGCAAACGCATTTTTGACGCAATTAACGCTTTAAAAAAAAAAAAAACTAAAAAAAAAAAATTAAAAACGGCCATACATTTATATACCAAATACTGTTCATAAACTCTACCAGTGTAAGTCCTTCCACACTACCCCATTGAGTATTAACACATGCAAAAAAAAATGGTTTAGAATTAGTTACGACGACTGCAAAGTTTGTGCAAAGAAGATGATTTTCATATTTTGCATCCACACAAATAAATTTCAACATAAGCTAAAAACCCCAAGTGGGTTAGGAAATGTGATGGTCTTAGAACCAATTCTAAAACTTTCTATGTATTAACACATTTCCCAATCGCGTAGGATAGACTGTGAGGTTGTATATAATGGACACACCTTGTGTGTGTTAAGTTTATTCATCATCAAACTGCTCTTATGACATCATTTCTCTCACTGAAACTTGGCTATATGCGGGCAGGTATAAACGACCCTGAAAATTTGTATAGCTCTTTTAATGAATTTAGACGCGAAAAATACTCTGATCCAAATATCTGTACTGTAGGAGGTGGAATACTGATAGCTGAAAAGACTTCATTCGTTGCTGCGCCAATTCATATTTCTGTTGCACTTGACATATAGACAAATAAATAAATAAAAACTTATATGTTGTAACTACGTATACGTAGTTATATGTTGTAACTACGTATACGTAGTTATATGTTGTAACTACGTATCGTGGAAGCCCATACGATGTCTATGCAAAAGCTTTCGAGTACTTAAACTTCGTGAATGAATTATTAGAGTATCAGGACGCAATAATACACTTACGTGATTTCAATCTTTCCAACGTTGGTTGCTTAGTCGCGCTGCTCTGATACAAATGTCATGTTGCCAATTGGCAACCTTAAGCTGGACGATTCAAAATTCATTGATGATTTAATTTCTCTTGGGCTCACCAATTTAACGACATTTTAAACATACATGGAAAGTTGCTAGATCTAGTCTTCACTACCATTGATAACGGTATGACAGTGGAAAAATCAACCGAGGCTCTTTACTCTTTATAAAACTTAATACCTTTTTGTCTCAAGTCGATTGGTCTTGCCTAAATAATTGTTTAGGTGTTAATTTAATGGTATTTTCATTTTATAACGTTTTGTTTGATTGTTTTCTTAAATCTGTACCTCTTGCTATTGTAAAATTAAGATCTTCTGTTCCAGATTGGTACGATAGTGAGCCGAAATAAAACAATTTTTGACCAGATATATTTAATAAGTCATAATCTTTATTTTGGCATCAAAACAACCATAGATTTTGCATCCTAAACATCTTAAAATTCATCATTACAATTTTCAATGATGAATTCCAATGATACGTTATAATTGGCGCCTAAAAGAAAGTCTTCTTCATACCCGTCTGTACTCAAGTCAACGGCATTTCAAGCCATGAGCCGCGCGTTATAACGCAGCTATTTTCTGACTTTTTTAAAAGCGACTTCAACTGTGATACTATCACCTGTGATACTTAAAACCATGATATTTTAAACTGTGATATTTCTAACTGTGATAGATTTGACGAAAATGTGAAAAAATTGACCTTTTGAAATCTTTCTCCTACTTGACTGATATAAACTTCAATTTTAATATTGACAACATTAAAAAGTTTATATCGAACTTAGATGATAGTTGTGTAACGGTCGCTGATGGTATACCTTCTAATATTTTGAAAAACTGTGTAAGTCACTTGTCGTTACCTTTGTCGTTTTTTTTTTTTAACTTATCAATGTCTTCTTTATTCCCATCTATTTGGGGAAATTCCTTCATAATCTCTCTACATACGAAAAGTAAAAAATTATAAATTAAAGACCTATTGTCCGATTATCTGTTACTCCCAAGCTTTTCGAGGATATTATTTGTGAATCCTTGTTTTTATGTCAAATCTATAGTTCCAAATCAACACGAATTTAGAACAGGACGTTCTACTGTCACCTTTTTAATGGAATTCAATTAGGGGTTACTTTTTAACATATTGTAATACAAAAACAACATTGGGTCTAGGTTTCTTTGTGGGTTTCATTCAAAGACCCAAAAAATAGTTCTAATCTGACGGGTAGATGGCGTTGTGCCTTTTGCAAAATTCAGTGTAAAGAAAAGAGACAGGTAAATACATGAAAATAAACAAACATAAGGAAAAAAGAGATGGGTATACAACACTGTTTTCAATTGGATCTATATAGTTTTATTTTTTTCGGGGTGAACAATATGGGTTATTGGTGATAATAAAACGCACCTATTATTGATTTTTCTCTGGAACAAAGCTTGAATCTGAAGAAGTTTATTCCGATGTTCACAAGGAGAAAGGTTAAAAGGATCGGACCATGGTAGCACTTTCAGGGCAAAGCGAATAAAATTACGCTGTACAACTTCTCACCTATTTATATGGGTTTCGTAAAAAGGAGCGTACTCAAGATTAGGGGGGGACTAAGCTTCATTTGTAGAGAGCGAGTGTAACATAGGGATCCTGAAATTCTTTAGAGCATCTTTTAATAAACCCTAACATAGAATTGAAGAAGAAGATTTTAGTAACTGTGTTGGCCGTTTTAGATAAAAAATAAAATGTAAAAAAATGTTCATCTAAAAGTAATTTCAACATTTTCATGAAAAATTCATATGAAATTGATGAAATCGCTAGACATATCACGGTATCACTTCTAAACCAGTTGCTTCATTTGGCCTATTGGAACGGCTTTGAGTTTAGATTTAAGTGGCCCGAGTAACTGTGTTGACCGTTTTAAATTAAAACAAAAATAGTATAGCTAATGAGCAGCGCGTGAGTACACAAACTGGATTGGAAATTGAATCGAAAAGGATAAAGTTTTTACACTTTTCAGAATTTGTGATGAAAATGTCATATTGATGACGACAGAAATTTTCTTGCACCAGGGGCCTATTCCACCAAACACTTTTCACTTTGCAACTTTGCAAACAAATAATTTCCTGCACAAAATTTGCAAAGTGAAAAGACTTCACTTTTTCAGACTACTTTTGAAAAGTAAAAAGTAAAAGTGTTTCACCAATTTAAAAAAGAACTTTGCATTTAAATTAGTATTTTGCAAAGTTTTAAAGTAAAACTTGAACTTGATCCAAATAGATACATTTGGATCAATTATGCATTCAAAAAAAATCATTGACATTGACCCTTGTTAAATCTCTGTTCTGCAGAATTTGTCGTTAATGGTGTTATTAACACTGCACTAGGGGATGGTCGATATCCTCATTGGAACTTAAAAATCGTCATGCATCGGATAAATTTGAGACGCTTCTGTCTGTTTTATTACCTCGATTTTTTTTATTGCACCAGCTGCACTGCAGATGATATTTTCAAACATACGACTTAAGCAAACTGCATTGCACGCTACCTGGCCAGCTTACGTTTATAGCATATAAAGACCGATCTGGGCCACAAACCATCATTGTATTTAAAGCAAGCTTTCTATGATCCCTGCTTACAAAATGTTGTTTTCATTATGGGTGAATTGTACCGTCAACACATCCCATTATACAAAGAAATCCTCCAAGAGAATTTTTTGTCCAGCAAATGGTGTTTTGGAGAAATTCATCAATGATTACGTTCGACACTTAATGAACTACTCTGCAGACGAATGCTTTTCTTATTCCGTGCACAAATGCAACACCGTGACATTGGGCTTCATTACCGGCCCAATGTTATGCACACAAAAGCTATTGGAAGTAACTTAAACCCATATTCCTTTGACTGTCTAATTGTAGTTTATTTCCAAATTCAAAAAAAAAAAAAAAACTTTTGTCGAAAAATTATTTCCGATATCAAAGATAATTCTTAACTTAACTACTCTTTGATCACTATTATTTACTTCTTTGTTCTCAAAAGGGTTATTTTTTGTATTATTATTTCCCGACAACTTTTCATAAAAAACGCTCATTTGGAAATGAAAATTTCTCTTTGCATATTACTGAAAAACTTTTCAAAATTCTCAATATAATTTACAAAGTTTATTTGTTTGGTGAAACGAAAAGTACAATATTTTTTTCAAATTAACAAAACTTTTCACTTTGCAGAAAAGAACTTTTCACGAGTCCAATACACTTATTTTATTAATTATTTCACTTTTCTCTTGTTTATTAATAAATACAATAAATACATATGACATTGAAATGTCAACAAATGACAGAGTTGATAAAAAAATCAGAAATTGGTAAAGAAGTTCAAGAACCGATAATATAGTCAATTGGGCGAATTTAAAAATTGAAATTTAGGCGAACGCGAATTCACTGCGAATCCAATCAACTCCCCGGGAGTCAAAAACTGCGAGTTCCATAATCGACGTGATCGACTCGTTTAAAAATAAAGAACAAATGGATTGTGTCTTCATAGATTTCAGTAAGGAAATTCTGGAATTCTCGCATCGAATTTTTATCATTAAATTAAGGAAACTGGGATTTAGCCATCAGTTAGTAATGTAGCTTGAATCTTATTTATATGATAGATCTTTCTTTTGTTATTAAACTGCTTTTTATTACATTTGTGCAACCCATCCTCGAATCTAATTGTCAGATTTGGTCACCCCGTTATGACTGTCATAAAAATAGATTAGAACAAGTGCAAAAAAGATTTTTGAGTTTTGCACTCAGAGGGTTGGGTTGGAAAAAGCCCTTTGAACTCCCTCCTTACAATAACAGACTCAAACTTATTGACTTGCCAAGTCTTAAGAGCAGACGTTTGTATTTATCACTTGTCTTCATTGTTATTAAACTTACAAATGGAAGTATAGACTCATCGCACCTTTTTTCTCGTATTACTTTATTTTCCAAAGAAGCTTCAGAAATTTTCCTGGTTCCATACTTATTCTAAACTATCGTACTAATTATGAACAATTTTCTCCTTTAAATAAAATGTATAAACTGTTTAGTTTTTTCAATAGAAGATCTAATAATTTGTTTGACCACACTGTACATTTTTCAAGTAAATATAAATCGACTTTTTTTCAATTAAGTACCTAATGTATGAACGCTAGTAATTAGCTGTGTAATTTTTTGTTTCTACAATTTTTTGCTTCTACAGAATACAAGATTTTCTTCATATTTTTTGGCATGTGTTAATACTCGTTAGAAAGGCTTAAGACATAAATATCTCTTTATATTTCTGCTCATTTTGACCATTTCCGCTGAGGGCAGCAGAATCAACACTTTCAAAACCTGTATCTTTATAGCAACGCCCACTTATAGAACAAGCCACTCTGTGTGGCAGCTCGCAGAGAGCCTTGAGACATATAAGTTTTAACTATCAACCATTCCTGTATGCGTGTTACTCTAACTTACAAGGTGAGGTGGCAAGAAAAACCTTTTTAGAACTTGCCAGAACATGAAAAAACATTTCTGTTTTTAATTCAAAATAGCTTTTAACGGCCTTTAGTCCATAAAAATTGGCGTTTCGTCCCGGCGATCTCACTTGGACTCATCAGTTGACTAGTGAAGGCTTGTCAATACGCAATTTCTATCAAGTTCAGTTTATCTTACATTGATTTCATGATGAATTCCCAGAGTGAACTATATCCAACCAGATGAGAATTCCTAATCATTAAAGGTGGAAGATTTTTGTTTTGCCTGGCAATGTATATACGAAGATTTTTTTAATAATACAAATTCTATATACTACTGAAATAAACCAGCCAAGTAGAAGACTTAGCACTATTTAACTGATGAGTCAAGTGAGATCGACAAGACGAAGAGCCAATTTGTATTTTGAATCAATAATTCAACACGTCCAATTAAATAGTGCTAAGTGCCAGTTGTACAATCGTGGTTTAAATTTTGATCCGTGGTTCAGGAATTTTAACTCGCCGATTTCGGCGGGTTAACTGAGGTTCAACGATGGTTCAAGGTTCTAATATGCACTAAAAGCCAATTACATGCCTGAACCATCGTTGAACCACAGTTAATCCGCCGGAATTGGTGAGTTAAAATTCCTTAACCACGGATCGAATATTTGTACAACTGGCCCTAAGTCTTCTACTTGGCTGATGTATTTCTGTTTTTAGTTAACAGAATCTGAGATTCAATCACCAGCACTTTGGCTTGGCTATCTTACACGCTTACAATTTTTACAAAGTCATGTTTTTACAAAGTCATGTTTTTACAAAGTCATGTAGGTATCTCGCATATAAGGTAATAATATCCTATATTTTTGAAACTTATGAGGTACCTGTATTAAGTTTTATATTTACTTTTAATATATAATGGGATATTGTTTTATTATATTTTTACCGTTGTATACTCGCCGAGGTTTTTTTTTTCAATTAAATATTAGTTTTATTGCGTTACGCTGCGCCAAATGCAACCAATTTTATATATTTTTCGTTTATATCGAAAGACATGTGCAGAGTGTTGTAAAACCTTTTTTTTTCTATCTTCCGATATTATCAATACTATCAGCATTAGAGTAGAAGGAGAATTAATATATTGCACCACCACTTTTTGCTGGTTGCATGGACGAAAATGTTGGCCATCTTCGTTCAAGTGGATTAGTGTTCTGCTGAACAGTCTCTTACAATAGTTTTGCTTTTAAAAGTACTGTAAATGCAGACGCGCAGGGCTAGGGCCCTCTGCTGGTTCGCATAATTCGGGCAGCCAGAGCAGAACCCGACAAACTGTTATAAATTAACATTTATCTAAGCTCGTCCTCCTAAAAAAAGGGCTTTTTCGAGATCCTCAGCACCGTATGTGTATCTAGCACCGTCCCATTCTCGTTTCAGAAAGTTTTTATTCTGGCCTTTTAGTCTTGGGTATATCGCTTCACCTTATTGTTGAACTTTTGAACTTTACCTCTGTGGTAACACCCTCAACAGACTGGACAACACGTTTCTCTTGCTTTTTCTTCGGTTGGATTTCCTCCCTTCTTTTTTGCCCATAGAGCATCCGGGCTGCTTCTTGTCTAAAAGATCTCATTTTTTTCTGCAAGGCAACAAAAACATTTACATATTACTTTATTTACCTATTAAGAAATAAAAACGTTGTAAATATTTAATCAATTTTTTTTGTTAGATTATGTTTGAAAAACATTTTAATTCCATAAATTGTATCTTTTTCTTGTGTGTTTTATTCGTTACACCATGTTGAGAAAAAGGGTTTAATTTGTCTCTTTGTAAATACATACATTAAAAATAAATGCATTCAAATAAAATTATTACTAAGCAATCACAAATAGTCGGAGAACTAGCGAATTTATTCGCTGTTAATTTTATAATAATTTGTAATGGTGATTACATTCGTAATCCAGTCATTTGGTAGACCTGGAAAGTTAAGGAGAAATTTTGAAAATTGGCATTTTTATAAATTTTATGGTGCTCTTTTCGAATTTTCATTTTGCCACCTCGTATCTTTGCCATCAATATCTGTTTTCCAACTAATTTTACGATGAAAATAGTCAAAAGATAATCTAAAGCTGGGAAAATTTCCTTTATTTATGTCTCATTATTTTTTTGTAAGACAAATAAAAAAAAATACCTCCGAAAACACTGTCGCAAAAAAATATATTATTTTCAACTAATTTAATAATACTTTATATTTTAACTAAAAGCGTTTTACATAATAAAGCCCCCTTCTCTATCGGTTTTGGAGTTTATATTTCTTTTTTTCTTAAAGTGGGCGTGTCAGGTAGAAATTTATTAAAAAATGCCTCACGCCATCTCCTAAAACACTTGAACATTTGCTCAAATTCAGTGGAGTAGTTCAGTTATTATCAATATACGACGGTTTTTCCTGTGCTGGTGGTTTTTAAAAAATATTTTTGTCTTAATGTATCTCTATGTTCATCCTAAAATTAGTCAGAAAGCAAACTGTTTTTCCGGCGCGAGCGCCAAAGTGAAATTTCGAAAATATGACCTAAAAATTTATCAAAATAACAATTTTTAAAACTCCTCCAAAACTTTCCAAGGACCTCCTTTTTTTTCGGTCCAAATGACTAGACTATCTCAGACTGATTCAAAAAGTCTGCATAAAGAAAAAGCTTTTTTCGAATTTTCACTATGAATTTACTGATAATGTCGCCAGCTCTTCGACGAAATATATAAATACAATTTTACTTCACATTGTGTAATAAAAAGCTATTAGAAAAAAATATTGTTAAAACTAGATTATGTCAAAAGATAAATCAAAAGAAAAAAATAAGCTACATTTAGCAAAGAAAAACACAATTTCGTTCTTTTTTGATTATTTAGAAAGGGTAATCCAATCGCGCTCTCATGGAAGAAGCTCAATACTGTCGAGCCACAAAATTCGAACATAACAGTTGAAAACATTGAGAATCCCGAAGAGGCTGAAGAATGGAAGACAACTTCAACATCAACAACAATGACGACTCTACATATTTGAAGAAACATTCTAAAATCTAAATTAATTTTAAAATTTATACAAATTTAAAATTTCGATTGTCCCTTAAAATAATTGTAAATATTATAGAAAAAAAAAATAATTATAATATACCCTCAGGAATAACAGCCCAGAAAGAATTATTAAAATATTACAAAGTAAGGTATCATTTTGGATGTTCGATAGTGTTTACAATTTAAATTGTTAAAACTGACTGTGATAAACGTTCTACAAATTGCTTCTTTTTTATAAACATGTTTAATTTAATGATATAAATTAAATATATTTTGTGTCACAAATAAACACTCAAATTTAAGATGTAAGAAATATTGTTTTAGCTAATTCAACTCAGCGAAGCTTTCATTCCATACTAAATTGAAAAATAAAAAAAAAAATCAGCTCACGGAAGAGTAAATATCATGTTATAAAGTATGTATGTTTAGTGTCCTATAAATTATGTTTCAAAAGTCTTGGTTGGCTTGATGGTTTAAAGCTTCCAAACTCATTAAAATAAATGTAATTTGCTATTAAAAGAAACATTAAAGTTTGAAGGTGATGTGTGGATCAATCTGGCTGAACAAAATAATATAACTGTACCTGCAGTCTAGCTCTAGTTTAACTGTTAAGCCTAGTATGCTGCTGATGCGACGAAAAATCCCATACAAAAATGACACAATAGTCTAGTCAATTAAGGTTTCCACCTGGAAAAAAATCCAACAGTTTTGAAACTTGGCACACTTATTAAGAGAGGTCTAGTGATGAAGTGTACAAAAGTCCCCATGAATCCTAGGCGAGCTCTAGTGGCAGGAATGTGTAACACGTCCTTTTTTTTTTTTTGGTTTTTCGCGTTTAACTTAGAAAATATTTGTCCTATCAAAAAATAATCTGAGTTAAACAAATAGCTTATCAAATTTTTTAACGAAATTGATTATAACCAAATTTTTCATATCTGTCATAGTTAAAAAGTTATTTAGCCCCTAAAATTGGTATTTTTTTCAATTTCCTAAAAACCGCTGCATTTTATGTTATTAAGTAAAAAATACGGCGCTAGTACTAGCATACTATTGTTCTAGTACTTGAGGATCTCACCATACGCATCCATATTTTAACATACAATACTTTATTTACATTTTTTATTTAGGACATATAAATTATTTCTCGTGAACATTTTGGTTATTAAACAAAAAATAGCGAAAAAATGTGTTTGATTGTGTTCAACAATCGATAAAATAGACGTTTATGCTGCCGGCAATGACGGTGCGCATTGTCATTCGACAAACGTGAAAACGTTAGTGATTCTTGTGTTCTATTGAGAAGAAAAATGTCACAGCACTATATCGGTGCGGAGCACTTCAGATATATCGGTGCAATCAAGTTCATGGCGTGTCTCGTGTCTGATCGTTTGGACACCCAGGTGAATCGAAAGTGAAATATTAAATTTGAAACTGAAAGTGTGGTGTTGTTGTGTGCCGCAGTTCTGTTCTAGGAATTTTTCTGGGCCTTTCGGATGCAGATGTACCGGGCTGGTTACCTCAAATTCAACGACAGTGGACACAACTTATTCGCCATTGAGGTAAGATTCCACGTGGATATCGAGCAAAGTTTTGAACGTCTTTGGCATTGGAAAATATGGTCTTCCCGAACCCAAGTATGATGACCGTCCATTCTTTGTTGATTATGAACGGATAACATTATTTTCTGCGATCTTAGAATACATTTAAAATGGAAAAATAAATACGGAATACAAATTCAGAGAGAATAACGAATCTACGATTTGCAGATGACGTTGTCCTCCTTTCGGAATCAGCAATAAAAATTCAATCAATGTTGACAGAACTTACGTTAGCCTGTAAACAACATGGACTATGCTTAAATTTGACCAAAACAAAAGTAATGGCCAACCATATAAAAGATGATATATTGTTGACCAATAAAAAAATAGACTACGTATACCTCGGACAAATTAAATCTTTTATAAATCAAGAGGAAAAGAAAATCAAAAGACGAATAACTAACGGATGGAAACAGTTCTGGAGCTTCAAAGAAATTTTGGACTCGAACTTAAGCATTGAAACAAGAAAATACATATGTGATTCAACAATTTTGTCAGTTCTGACATACGGGCTACAAACCCTAGGACTAACATCAAATCTACAAGACAAAATTAGGAATCTGCCAGGCAAAAATAGAACGTAAGCTGTTAAACATAAGATTAATACAAAGAATCACTAACGAAGAAATAAGAAGACGAACAAACATGACGTGGTACAGCGAACAAAACAACTAAAAAGCTGGGCAGGTCACGTATCTAGAATTGAAGCCCAAAGTGGACAAAAATTGTAACTAAATGGACCCCACTTGACAAAAAGAGACCAAGAGGACGACCGAGGAAAAGATGGGCTGACGATCTTAACCAGTTCAATCAAAATTGGTATAATGAGTCAAAAAATAGACTTACACATATGGACAACAATGGGGGAGGCTTATGCCAGATAAACCAAAAAAGAATATTAAATAAACACAAAAAAAAATGAATTATTAAGTATTTTTTAAGAATTTTATTAAACTTGAACCAATAATTTTATTGTAAAAACTTTGTATAATGGCGAATAAAAGCTTAAAATAATAATAATAATAATTTGGGATGGAACGACAGAAAGAAGAATGAAGCGCTGTAGACGATGACCGCCGATAAAAATAAAAAAACACCAACCTCTAATTTTCTCACTTCAATGTATTTCATTAACTTGACTGACATATGAATTCATCTTTTGATCTCTTAAAATTTTAATGTAAAGTGAAAATCATGATGTTCTCAAAAAAAATGTTTCTCAAAAAAAAAAAAAAAATAAATTTGCGTCAAAAAATTAGAAATTTTTTTATGCATATGGTCACCCTAATCACCTTGCGGTATAAAATATACTTTTAAACCTATTCTTATACCTACCAAATATACAAAAAAAAATCATAAAAATCGGTCCAGCCGTTTCGGCGGAGTACGACCACAAACACCGTCACACGAGATTTTTATATACTAGATTAAGGGAATTGAAATAAATACCAATTTTAGGGGCCAAATAACTTTATAGCTATGACAGATATGAAAAATTTGGTTATAATCAATTTTGTGGAGAATTTTATAAGCTACTTGTTTGTCTCAGATTATTTTTTTATAGGACAAACAGTTTCTAAGTTAAACTCGAAAACCGAAAAAAACGACATGTTACACATTCCTGCTGCTAGAGCTCGCCTCGGATTCATGGGGACACTTCTTCACTAGGCCTCTGTTAATAAGTGTGCCAAGTTTCAAAACTGTTCGATTTTTTTCCAGGTGAAGGCATTTTTTTAGAGTTCAAACTTTTTTAAAAAAGTAAGAGAAGACTGACTACAGAAATGATCCTGTGAAGTATATAGTTTTTGTAGTAGCCGTGGCGTGATGGTTAGTGCGATGGACTGTCATGCCGGAGGTCTTAGGTTCGATTCCCAGCCTCGCCACCTATTTATTTAAAAAAAAAAACGGCTACTGCCTCTTGCGAGGAATTGACAAATCCTCCAAGAGTATCTCCTGTCACAGAAAAGTGCCGCTCGTTAGCCGTTCGGATTCGGCAATAAACTGTAGGTCCCCTCCATTCCTGCAGACACGCACACAGGAATGGTTGAGAGTTGTAAGTCACTAGGCCCTAGTTCTTCATGAGCTGTTGTGCCATCAAATTTATTTATTTTTTTGAAGGCATTTTTTTGCCTTCGTTGACTACAACGAAATCATAAACGAAAAATTTCGTTCTACTTCTTGTTTTGCGGTACGTTGTTGGATGAGCGATATCCATAATTGTAGCAGATTATTTGTGAGATCTCCCCTCTTTTTTCGTGTGTGTGAAGTTAGCATATCAAGTGTCAGCATATCAATTTTTTTTTTGGAGTTCTGGTCGCATGCACCATAGTTCTATAGTTCCTGATAGTTTTCCAAAATAGTTCTGTTCGATTTCCCCGTAAAAACGGATTTTAAAAAATGATATGCTAACTTCGCGTAGCATATCAATTGTTGAAATCTTAAATGAAAATATTTTTTTTAGATGTAAGAAACATCCCTTAAGAGTTCCTCATACCTAAAAAAAATAGTTCCGTTACATTAGGGCCTAAAAAAAAAAAAACAAAAAAATTGATTTTAATAAAAAAAAAAGACTTGTTATGGAAAAAACAACAGAATTTCAGAAATCACGGAAAATTAATCCGGTTCATCGATGCACAAACATAGGTACAATGTGTCGAGAGTATAATTCAAAGAATTTTCCATTCTAATACATTTCTACTATATATATAATAATATTTTTCTAATTGTTTAAGATCCAACTTTCTAGAAATTTTCTTACTACATTGATAAGCTGGAACTTTTTTACGAGTTCCAGCTCATTTATCAATTAAATCAGATAGACCTAATGTTCTTACAATATAATCCGAGAAGTTCCCATTTCTAACACTTTTCTAACAAAAAGTAAGATTTTTTCTAATTACATCGTTTTTTTTTCACGTATTTTGGAAAACGACCTTGATATGCTGGTACTTTTTTAAGAGTTCCAGCTCATTTTTCAATTTAATCCGATAGACCTAATGTTCCTACAATATAATCCGAGAAGTTCCCATTTCTAACGCTTTTCTAACAAAAAATATGATTTTTTTTATTTAAATCTATTTTTTCACGTGTTTTGGTAAACGACCTTGATATGCTGATACTTTTTTACGAGTTCCAGCTCATTTATCAATTTAATCAGATAGACCTAATGTTCTTACAATATAATCCGAGGAGTTCCCATTTCTAACGCTTTTCTAACAAAAAATATGATTTTTTTTATTTAGATCGTTTTTTTTCACGTGTTTTGGTAAACGACCTTGATATGCTGATACTTTTTTACGAGTTCCAGCTCATTTATCAATTTAATCAGATAGACTCAATGTTCTTACAATACAATCCAAAGAGTTCCCATTTCTAACGCTTTTCTAACAAAAAATATGATTTTTTTTATTTAGATCGTTTTTTTCACGTGTTTTGGTAAACGACCTTGATATGATGATACTTTTTTACGAGTTCCAGCTCATTTATCAATTTAATCAGATAGACCTAATGTTCTTACAATATAATCCGAGGAGTTCCCATTTCTAACGCTTTACTAACAAAAAATATGATTTTTTTTATTTAGATCGTTTTTTTCACGTGTTTTGGTAAACGACCTTGATATGCTGATACTTTTTTACGAGTTCCAGCTCATTTATCAATTTAATCAGATAGACCTAACCTTCTTACAATATAATCCGAGAAGTTCCCATTTCTAACGCTTTTCTAACAAAAAATATGATTTTTTTTATTTAGATCGTTTTTTTTCACGTGTTTTGGTAAACGACCTTGATATGCTGATACTTTTTTACGAGTTCCAGCTCATTTATCAATTTAATCAGATAGACCTAATGTCCTTATCCCAGGAGTTCCCATTTCTAACGCTTTTCTAACAAAAAATATGATTTTTTTTATTTAGATCGTTTTTTTCACGTGTTTTGGTAAACGATCTTGATATGCTGATAGTTTTTTACGAGTTCCAGCTCATTTATCAATTTAATCAGATAGACCGAATGTTCTTGCAATATAATCCGAGGAGTTCCCATTTCTAACGCTTTTCTAACAAAAAATATGATTTTTTTTATTTAGATCGTTTTTTTTCACGTGTTTTGGTAAACGACCTTGATATGCTGATACTTTTTTACGAGTTCCAGCTCATTTATCAATTTAATCAGATAGACCTAATGTCCTTACAATATAATCCCAGGAGTTCCCGTTTCTAACGCTTTTCTAACAAAAAATATGATTTTTTTTATTTAGATCGTTTTTTTTCACGTGTTTTGGTAAACGACCTTGATATGCTGATACTTTTTTACGAGTTCCAGCTCATTTATCAATTTAATCAGATAGACCTAATGTTCTTACAATATAATCCGAGGAGTTCCCATTTCTAACGCTTTTCTAACAAAAAATATGATTTTTTCCATTTAGATCATTTTTTTTCACGTGTTTTGGTAAACGACCTTGATATGCTGATACTTTTTTACGAGTTCCAGCTCATTTATCAATTTAATCAGATAGACCTAATGTTCTTACAATATAATCCGAGGAGTTCCCATTTCTAACGCTTTTCTAACAAAAAATATGATTTTTTCCATTTAGATCATTTTTTTTCACGTGTTTTGGTAAACGACCTTGATATGCTGATACTTTTTTACGAGTTCCAGCTCATTTATCAATTTAATCAGATAGACCTAATGTCCCGTTTCTAACACTTTTCTAACAAAAAATATGATTTTTTTTATTTAGATCGTTTTTTTCACGTGTTTTGGTAAACGACCTTGATATGCTGATACTTTTTTACGAGTTCCAGCTCATTTATCAATTTAATCAGATAGACCTAATGTTCTTACAATATAATCCCAGGAGTTCCCGTTTCTAACGCTTTTCTAACAAAAAATATGATTTTTTTTATTTAGATCGTTTTTTTTTCACGTGTTTTGGTAAACGACCTTGATATGCTGATACTTTTTTACAAGTTCCAGCTCGTTTATCAATTTAATCAGATAGACCTAATGTTCTTACAATATAATCCGAGGAGTTCCCATATCTAACGCTTTTCTAACAAAAAATATGATTTTTTTTATTTAGATCGTTTTTTTCACGTGTTTTGGTAAACGACCTTGATATGCTGATACTTTTTTACGAGTTCCAGCTCATTTATCAATTTAATCAGATAGACCTAATATTCTTACAATATAATCCGAGGAGTTCCCATTTCTAACGCTTTTCTAACAAAAAATATGATTTTTTTTAATTTAAATCGTTTTTTTCACGTGTTTTGGTAAACGACCTTGATATGCTGATACTTTTTTACGAGTTCCAGCTCATTTATCAATTTAATCAGATAGACCGAATGTTCTTACAATATAATCCCAGGAGTTCCCATTTCTAACGCTTTTCTAACAAAAAATATGATTTTTTTTATTTAGATCGTTTTTTTTCACGTGTTTTGGTAAACGACCTTGATATGCTGATACTTTTTTACGAGTTCCAGCTCATTTATCAATGTAATCAGATAGACCTAATGTCCTTACAATATAATCCCAGGAGTTCCCGTTTCTAACGCTTTTCTAACAAAAAATATGATTTTTTTTATTTAGATCGTTTTTTTTTCACGTGTTTTGGTAAACGACCTTGATATGCTGATACTTTTTTACGAGTTCCAGCTCATTTATCAATTTAATCAGATAGACCTAATGTTCTTACAATATAATCCGAGGAGTTCCCATTTCTAACGCTTTTCTAACAAAAAATGTGATTTTTTCCATTTAGATCATTTTTTTCACGTGTTTTGGTAAACGACCTTGATATGCTGATACTTTTTTACGAGTTCCAGCTCATTTATCAATTTAATCAGATAGACCTAATGTTCTTACAATATAATCCGAGGAGTTCCCATTTCTAACGCTTTTCTAACAAAAAATATGATTTTTTCCATTTAGATCATTTTTTTTTCACGTGTTTTGGTAAACGACCTTGATATGCTGATACTTTTTTACGAGTTCCAGCTCATTTATCAATTTAATCAGATAGACCTAATGTTCTTACAATATAATCCGAGAAGTTCCCATTTCTAACACTTTTCTAACAAAAAGTAAGATTTTTTCTAATTACATCGTTTTTTTTTCACGTATTTTGGAAAACGACCTTGATATGCTGGTACTTTTTTAAGAGTTCCAGCTCATTTTTCAATTTAATCCGATAGACCTAATGTTCCTACAATATAATCCGAGAAGTTCCCATTTCTAACGCTTTTCTAACAAAAAATATGATTTTTTTTATTTAAATCTATTTTTTCACGTGTTTTGTTAACGACCTTGATATGCTGATACTTTTTTACGAGTTCCAGCTCATTTATCAATTTAATCAGATAGACCTAATGTTCTTACAATATAATCCGAGGAGTTCCCATTTCTAACGCTTTTCTAACAAAAAATATGATTTTTTTTATTTAGATCGTTTTTTTTCACGTGTTTTGGTAAACGACCTTGATATGCTGATACTTTTTTACGAGTTCCAGCTCATTTATCAATTTAATCAGATAGACCTAATGTTCTTACAATACAATCCGAGGAGTTTCCATTTCTAACGCTTTTCTAACAAAAAATATGATTTTTTTTATTTAGATCGTTTTTTTCACGTGTTTTGGTAAACGACCTTGATATGCTGATACTTTTTTACGAGTTCCAGCTCATTTATCAATTTAATCAGATAGACCTAATGTTCTTACAATATAATCCGAGGAGTTCCCATTTCTAACGCTTTTCTAACAAAAAATATGATTTTTTTTATTTAGATCGTTTTTTTTTCACGTGTTTTGGTAAACGACCTTGATATGCTGATACTTTTTTACGAGTTCCAGCTCATTTATCAATTTAATCAGATAGACCTAATATTCGTACAATATAATCCGAGGAGTTCCCATTTCTAACGCTTTTCTAACAAAAAATATGATTTTTTTTTATTTAAATCGTTTTTTTCACGTGTTTTGGTAAACGACCTTGATATGCTGATACTTTTTTACGAGTTCCAGCTCATTTATCAATTTAATCAGATAGACCTAATGTTCTTACAATATAATCCCAGGAGTTCCCGTTTCTAACGCTTTTCTAACAAAAAATATGATTTTTTTTATTTAGATCGTTTTTTTTTCACGTGTTTTGGTAAACGACCTTGATATGCTGATACTTTTTTACAAGTTCCAGCTCGTTTATCAATTTAATCAGATAGACCTAATGTTCTTACAATATAATCCGAGGAGTTCCCATATCTAACGCTTTTCTAACAAAAAATATGATTTTTTTTATTTAGATCGTTTTTTTCACGTGTTTTGGTAAACGACCTTGATATGCTGATACTTTTTTACGAGTTCCAGCTCATTTATCAATTTAATCAGATAGACCTAATATTCTTACAATATAATCCGAGGAGTTCCCATTTCTAACGCTTTTCTAACAAAAAATATGATTTTTTTTAATTTAAATCGTTTTTTTCACGTGTTTTGGTAAACGACCTTGATATGCTGATACTTTTTTACGAGTTCCAGCTCATTTATCAATTTAATCAGATAGACCTAATGTTCTTACAATATAATCCCAGGAGTTCCCATTTCTAACGCTTTTCTAACAAAAAATATGATTTTTTTTATTTAGATCGTTTTTTTTCACGTGTTTTGGTAAACGACCTTGATATGCTGATACTTTTTTACGAGTTCCAGCTCATTTATCAATGTAATCAGATAGACCTAATGTCCTTACAATATAATCCCAGGAGTTCCCGTTTCTAACGCTTTTCTAACAAAAAATATGATTTTTTTTATTTAGATCGTTTTTTTTTTCACGTGTTTTGGTAAACGACCTTGATATGCTGATACTTTTTTACGAGTTCCAGCTCATTTATCAATTTAATCAGATAGACCTAATGTTCTTACAATATAATCCGAGGAGTTCCCATTTCTAACGCTTTTCTAACAAAAAATATGATTTTTTCCATTTAGATCATTTTTTTCACGTGTTTTGGTAAACGACCTTGATATGCTGATACTTTTTTACGAGTTCCAGCTCATTTATCAATTTAATCAGATAGACCTAATGTTCTTACAATATAATCCGAGGAGTTCCCATTTCTAACGCTTTTCTAACAAAAAATATGATTTTTTCCATTTAGATCATTTTTTTTTCACGTGTTTTGGTAAACGACCTTGATATGCTGATACTTTTTTACGAGTTCCAGCTCATTTATCAATTTAATCAGATAGACCTAATGTTCTTACAATATAATCCGAGAAGTTCCCATTTCTAACACTTTTCTAACAAAAAGTAAGATTTTTTCTAATTACATCGTTTTTTTTTCACGTATTTTGGAAAACGACCTTGATATGCTGGTACTTTTTTAAGAGTTCCAGCTCATTTTTCAATTTAATCCGATAGACCTAATGTTCCTACAATATAATCCGAGAAGTTCCCATTTCTAACGCTTTTCTAACAAAAAATATGATTTTTTTTATTTAAATCTATTTTTTCACGTGTTTTGTTAACGACCTTGATATGCTGATACTTTTTTACGAGTTCCAGCTCATTTATCAATTTAATCAGATAGACCTAATGTTCTTACAATATAATCCGAGGAGTTCCCATTTCTAACGCTTTTCTAACAAAAAATATGATTTTTTTTATTTAGATCGTTTTTTTTCACGTGTTTTGGTAAACGACCTTGATATGCTGATACTTTTTTACGAGTTCCAGCTCATTTATCAATTTAATCAGATAGACCTAATGTTCTTACAATACAATCCGAGGAGTTCCCATTTCTAACGCTTTTCTAACAAAAAATATGATTTTTTTTATTTAGATCGTTTTTTTCACGTGTTTTGGTAAACGACCTTGATATGCTGATACTTTTTTACGAGTTCCAGCTCATTTATCAATTTAATCAGATAGACCTAATGTTCTTACAATATAATCCGAGGAGTTCCCATTTCTAACGCTTTTCTAACAAAAAATATGATTTTTTTTATTTAGATCGTTTTTTTTTCACGTGTTTTGGTAAACGACCTTGATATGCTGATACTTTTTTACGAGTTCCAGCTCATTTATCAATTTAATCAGATAGACCTAATATTCTTACAATATAATCCGAGGAGTTCCCATTTCTAACGCTTTTCTAACAAAAAATATGATTTTTTTTTATTTAAATCGTTTTTTTCACGTGTTTTGGTAAACGACCTTGATATGCTGATACTTTTTTACGAGTTCCAGCTCATTTATCAATTTAATCAGATAGACCGAATGTTCTTACAATATAATCCCAGGAGTTCCCATTTCTAACGCTTTTCTAACAAAAAATATGATTTTTTTTATTTAGATCGTTTTTTTTCACGTGTTTTGGTAAACGACCTTGATATGCTGATACTTTTTTACGAGTTCCAGCTCATTTATCAATGTAATCAGATAGACCTAATGTCCTTACAATATAATCCCAGGAGTTCCCGTTTCTAACGCTTTTCTAACAAAAAATATGATTTTTTTTATTTAGATCGTTTTTTTTTCACGTGTTTTGGTAAACGACCTTGATATGCTAATACTTTTTTACGAGTTCCAGCTCATTTATCAATTTAATCAGATAGACCTAATGTTCTTACAATATAATCCGAGGAGTTCCCATTTCTAACGCTTTTCTAACAAAAAATATGATTTTTTCCATTTAGATCATTTTTTTCACGTGTTTTGGTAAACGACCTTGATATGCTGATACTTTTTTACGAGTTCCAGCTCATTTATCAATTTAATCAGATAGACCTAATGTTCTTACAATATAATCCGAGGAGTTCCCATTTCTAACGCTTTTCTAACAAAAAATATGATTTTTTCCATTTAGATCATTTTTTTTCACGTGTTTTGGTAAACGACCTTGATATGCTGATACTTTTTTACGAGTTCCAGCTCATTTATCAATTTAATCAGATAGACCTAATGTTCTTACAATATAATCCGAGAAGTTCCCATTTCTAACACTTTTCTAACAAAAAGTAAGATTTTTTCTAATTACATCGTTTTTTTTTCACGTATTTTGGAAAACGACCTTGATATGCTGGTACTTTTTTAAGAGTTCCAGCTCATTTTTCAATTTAATCCGATAGACCTAATGTTCCTACAATATAATCCGAGAAGTTCCCATTTCTAACGCTTTTCTAACAAAAAATATGATTTTTTTTATTTAAATCTACTTTTTCACGTGTTTTGGTAAACGACCTTGATATGCTGATACTTTTTTACGAGTTCGAGCTCATTTATCAATTTAATCAGATAGACCTAATGTTCTTACAATATAATCCGAGGAGTTCCCATTTCTAACGCTTTTCTAACAAAAAATATGATTTTTTTTATTTAGATCGTTTTTTTTCACGTGTTTTGGTAAACGACCTTGATATGCTGATACTTTTTTACGAGTTCCAGATCATTTATCAATTTAATCAGATAGACCTAATGTTGTTACAATACAATCCGAGGAGTTCCCATTTCTAGCGCTTTTCTAACAAAAAATATGATTTTTTTTATTTAGATCGTTTTTTTCACGTGTTTTGGTAAACGACCTTGATATGCTGATACTTTTTTACGAGTTCCAGCTCATTTATCAATTTAATCAGATAGACCTAATGTTCTTACAATATAATCCGAGGAGTTCCCATTTCTAACGCTTTTCTAACAAAAAATATGATTTTTTTTATTTAGATCGTTTTTTTTACGTGTTTTGGTAAACGACCTTGATATGCTCATACTTTTGTACGAGTTCCAGCTCATTTATCAATTTAATCAGATAGACCTAACCTTCTTACAATATAATCCGAGGAGTTCCCATTTCTAACGCTTTTCTAACAAAAAATATGATTTTTTTATTTAGATCGTTTTTTTTCACGTGTTTTGGTAAACGACCTTGATATGCTGATACTTTTTTACGAGTTCCAGCTCATTTATCAATTTAATCAGATAGACCTTATGTCCTTACAATATAATCCCAGGAGTTCCCATTTCTAACGCTTTTCTAACAAAAAATATGATTTTTTTTATTTAGATCGTTTTTTTCACGTGTTTCGGTAAACGACCTTGATATGCTGATACTTTTTTACGAGTTCCAGCTCATTTATCAATTTAAGCAGATAGACCGAATGTTCTTACAATATAATCCGAGGAGTTCCCATTTCTAATCATATTTTTTGTTAGAAAAGCGTTAGAAACGGGAACTCCTGGGATTATATTGTAAGGACATTAGGTCTATCTGATTAAATTGATAAATGAGCTGGAACTCGTAAAAAAGTATCAGCATATCAAGGTCGTTTACCAAAACACTTGAAAAAAAACGATCTAAATAAAAAAAATCATATTTTTTGTTAGAAAAGCGTTAGAAATGGGAACTCCTGGGATTATATTGTAAGAACATTCGGTCTATCTGATTAAATTGATAAATGAGCTGGAACTCGTAAAAAAGTATCAGCATATCAAGGTCGTTTACCAAAAGACGTGAAAAAAACGATTTAAATAAAAAAAAATCATATTTTTTGTTAGAAAAGCGTTAGAAATGGGAACTCCTCGGATTATATTGTAAGAATATTAGGTCTATCTGATTAAATTGATAAATGAGCTGGAACTCGTAAAAAAGTATCAGCATATCAAGGTCGTTTACCAAAACACGTGAAAAAAACGATCTAAATAAAAAAAATCATATTTTTTGTTAGAAAAGCGTTAGATATGGGAACTCCTCGGATTATATTGTAAGAACATTAGGTCTATCTGATTAAATTGATAAACGAGCTGGAACTTGTAAAAAAGTATCAGCATATCAAGGTCGTTTACCAAAACACGTGAAAAAAACGATCTAAATAAAAAAAATCATATTTTTTGTTAGAAAAGCGTTAGAAACGGGAACTCCTGGGATTATATTGTAAGGACATTAGGTCTATCTGATTAAATTGATAAATGAGCTGGAACTCGTAAAAAAGTATCAGCATATCAAGGTCGTTTACCAAAACACGTGAAAAAAAACGATCTAAATAAAAAAAATCATATTTTTTGTTAGAAAAGCGTTAGAAATGGGAACTCCTCGGATTATATTGTAAAAACATTATGTCTATCTGATTAAATTGATAAATGAGCTGGAACTCGTAAAAAAGTATCAGCATATCAAGGTCGTTTACCAAAACACGTGAAAAAAACGATCTAAATAAAAAAAATCATATTTTTTGTTAGAAAAGCGTTAGAAATGGGAACTCCTCGGATTATATTGTAAGAACATTAGATCTATCTGATTAAATTGATAAATGAGCTGGAACTCGTAAAAAAGTATCAGCATATCAAGGTCGTTTACAAAACACGTGAAAAAAAAACGATCTAAATAAAAAAAATCATATTTTTTGTTAGAAAAGCGTTAGAAATGGGAACTCCTCGGATTATATTGTAAGAAGATTAGGTCTATCTGATTAAATTGATAAATGAGCTGGAACTCGTAAAAAAGTATCAGCATATCAAGGTCGTTTACCAAAACACGTGAAAAAAACGATCTAAATAAAAAAAATCATATTTTTTGTTAGAAAAGCGTTAGATATGGGAACTCCTCGGATTATATTGTAAGAACATTAGGTCTATCTGATTAAATTGATAAACGAGCTGGAACTTGTAAAAAAGTATTAGCATATCAAGGTCGTTTACCAAAACACGTGAAAAAAAACGATCTAAATAAAAAAAAATCATATTTTTTGTTAGAAAAGCGTTAGAAATGGGAACTCCTCGGATTATATTGTAAGAATATTAGGTCTATCTGATTAAATTGATAAATGAGCTGGAACTCGTAAAAAAGTATCAGCATATCAAGGTCGTTTACCAAAACACGTGAAAAAAAAACGATCTACATAAAAAAAATCATATTTTTTGTTAGAAAAGCGTTAGAAACGGGAACTCCTGGGATTATATTGTAAGGACATTAGGTCTATCTGATTAAATTGATAAATGAGCTGGAACTCGTAAAAAAGTATCAGCATATCAAGGTCGTTTACCAAAACACGTGAAAAAAAACGATCTAAATAAAAAAAATCATATTTTTTGTTAGAAAAGCGTTAGAAATGGAACTCCTCGGATTATATTGTAAGAACATTAGGTCTATCTGATTAAATTGATAAATGAGCTGGAACTCGTAAAAAAGTATCAGCATATCAAGGTCGTTTACCAAAACACGTGAAAAAAAATGATCTAAATGGAAAAAATCATATTTTTTGTTAGAAAAGCGTTAGAAATGGGAACTCCTCGGATTATATTGTAAGAACATTAGGTCTATCTGATTAAAGTGATAAATGAGCTGGAACTCGTAAAAAAGTATCAGCATATCAAGGTCGTTTACCAAAACACGTGAAAAAAATGATCTAAATGGAAAAAATCATATTTTTTGTTAGAAAAGCGTTAGAAATGGGAACTCCTCGGATTATATTGTAAGAACATTAGGTCTATCTGACTAAATTGATAAATGAGCTGGAACTCGTAAAAAAGTATCAGCATATCAAGGTCGTTTACCAAAACACGTGAAAAAAACGATCTAAATAAAAAAAATCATATTTTTTGTTAGAAAAGCGTTAGAAACGGGAACTCCTGGGATTATATTGTAAGGACATTAGGTCTATCTGATTAAATTGATAAATGAGCTGGAACTCGTAAAAAAGTATCAGCATATCAAGGTCGTTTACCAAAACACGTGAAAAAAAAACGATCTAAATAAAAAAAATCATATTTTTTGTTAGAAAAGCGTTAGAAATGGGAACTCCTCGGATTATATTGTAAGAACATTCGGTCTATCTGATTAAATTGATAAATGAGCTGGAACTCGTAAAAAAGTATCAGCATATCAAGGTCGTTTACCAAAACACGTGAAAAAAACGATCTAAATAAAAAAAATCATATTTTTTGTTAGAAAAGCGTTAGAAATGGGAACTCCTGGGATTATTTTGTAAGGACATTAGGTCTATCTGATTAAATTGATAAATGAGCTGGAACTCGTAAAAAAGTATCAGCATATCAAGGTCGTTTACCAAAACACGTGAAAAAAAACGATCCAAATAAAAAAAATCATATTTTTTTTTAGAAAAGCGTTAGAAATGGGAACTCCTCGGATTATATTGTAAGAAGATTAGGTCTATCTGATTAAATTGATAAATGAGCTGGAACTCGTAAAAAAGTATCAGCATATCAAGGTCGTTTACCAAAACACGTGAAAAAAACGATCTAAATAAAAAAAATCATATTTTTTGTTAGAAAAGCGTTAGAAATGGGAACTCCTCGGATTATATTGTAAGAACATTAGGTCTATCTGATTAAATTGATAAATGAGCTGGAACTCGTAAAAAAGTATCAGCATATCAAGGTCGTTTACCAAAACACGTGAAAAAAATGATCTAAATGGAAAAAATCATATTTTTTGTTAGAAAAGCGTTAGAAATGGGAACTCCTCGGATTATATTGTAAGAACATTAGGTCTATCTGATTAAATTGATAAATGAGCTGGAACTCGTAAAAAAGTATCAGCATATCAAGGTCGTTTACCAAAACACGTGAAAAAAAACGATCTAAATAAAAAAAATCATATTTTTTGTTAGAAAAGCGTTAGAAATGGGAACTCCTCGGATTATATTGTAAGAACATTAGGTCTATCTGATTAAATTGATAAATGAGCTGGAACTCGTAAAAAAGTATCAGCATATCAAGGTCGTTTACCAAAACACGTGAAAGAATAGATTTAAATAAAAAAAATCATGTTTTTTGTTAGAAAAGCGTTAGAAATGGGAACTTCTCGGATTATATTGTAGGAACATTAGGTCTATCGGATTAAATTGAAAAATGAGCTGGAACTCTTAAAAAAGTACCAGCATATCAAGGTCGTTTTCCAAAATACGTGAAAAAAAAAACGATGTAATTAGAAAAAATCTTACTTTTTGTTAGAAAAGTGTTAGAAATGGGAACTTCTCGGATTATATTGTAAGAACATTAGGTCTATCTGATTTAATTGATAAATGAGCTGGAACTCGTAAAAAAGTACCAGCTTATCAATGTAGTAAGAAAAATTCTAGAAAGTTGGATCTTAAACAATTAGAAAAATATTATTATATATATAGTAGAAATGTATTAGAATGGAAAATTCTTTAAATTATACTCTCGACACATTGTACCTATGTTTGTGCATCGATGAACCGGATTAATTTTCCGTGATTTCTGAAATTCTGTTGTTTTTTCCATAACAAGTCTTTTTTTTTTTTTTATTAAAATTAATTTTTTTGTTTTTTTTTTTTTTTAGGCCCTAATGTAACGGAACTATTTTTTTTAGGTATGAGGAACTCTTAAGGGATGTTTCTTACATCTAAAAAAAATATTTTCATTTAAGATTTCAACAATTGATATGCTACGCGAAGTTAGCATATCATTTTTTAAAATCCGTTTTTACGGGGAAATCGAACAGAACTGTTTTGGAAAACTATCAGGAACTATAGAACTATGGTGCATGCGACCAGAACTCCAAAAAAAAATTGATATGCTGACACTTGATAGGCTAACTTCATTTAAATTGATAAATGAGCTGGAACTCGTAAAAAAGTATCAGCATATCAAGGTCGTTTACCAAAACACGTGAAAGAATAGATTTAAATAAAAAAAATCATGTTTTTTGTTAGAAAAGCGTTAGAAATGGGAACTTCTCGGATTATATTGTAGGAACATTAGGTCTATCGGATTAAATTGAAAAATGAGCTGGAACTCTTAAAAAAGTACCAGCATATCAAGGTCGTTTTCCAAAATACGTGAAAAAAAAAACGATGTAATTAGAAAAAATCTTACTTTTTGTTAGAAAAGTGTTAGATATGGGAACTCCTCGGATTATATTGTAAGAACATTAGGTCTATCTGATTAAATTGATAAACGAGCTGGAACTTGTAAAAAAGTATTAGCATATCAAGGTCGTTTACCAAAACACGTGAAAAAAAACGATCTAAATAAAAAAAAATCATATTTTTTGTTAGAAAAGCGTTAGAAATGGGAACTCCTCGGATTATATTGTAAGAATATTAGGTCTATCTGATTAAATTGATAAATGAGCTGGAACTCGTAAAAAAGTATCAGCATATCAAGGTCGTTTACCAAAACACGTGAAAAAAAAACGATCTAAATAAAAAAAATCATATTTTTTGTTAGAAAAGCGTTAGAAATGGAACTCCTCGGATTATATTGTAAGAACATTAGGTCTATCTGATTAAATTGATAAATGAGCTGGAACTCGTAAAAAAGTATCAGCATATCAAGGTCGTTTACCAAAACACGTGAAAAAAAATGATCTAAATGGAAAAAATCATATTTTTTGTTAGAAAAGCGTTAGAAATGGGAACTCCTCGGATTATATTGTAAGAACATTAGGTCTATCTGATTAAAGTGATAAATGAGCTGGAACTCGTAAAAAAGTATCAGCATATCAAGGTCGTTTACCAAAACACGTGAAAAAAATGATCTAAATGGAAAAAATCATATTTTTTGTTAGAAAAGCGTTAGAAATGGGAACTCCTCGGATTATATTGTAAGAACATTAGGTCTATCTGACTAAATTGATAAATGAGCTGGAACTCGTAAAAAAGTATCAGCATATCAAGGTCGTTTACCAAAACACGTGAAAAAAACGATCTAAATAAAAAAAATCATATTTTTTGTTAGAAAAGCGTTAGAAACGGGAACTCCTGGGATTATATTGTAAGGACATTAGGTCTATCTGATTAAATTGATAAATGAGCTGGAACTCGTAAAAAAGTATCAGCATATCAAGGTCGTTTACCAAAACACGTGAAAAAAAAACGATCTAAATAAAAAAAATCATATTTTTTGTTAGAAAAGCGTTAGAAATGGGAACTCCTCGGATTATATTGTAAGAACATTCGGTCTATCTGATTAAATTGATAAATGAGCTGGAACTCGTAAAAAAGTATCAGCATATCAAGGTCGTTTACCAAAACACGTGAAAAAAACGATCTAAATAAAAAAAATCATATTTTTTGTTAGAAAAGCGTTAGAAATGGGAACTCCTGGGATTATTTTGTAAGGACATTAGGTCTATCTGATTAAATTGATAAATGAGCTGGAACTCGTAAAAAAGTATCAGCATATCAAGGTCGTTTACCAAAACACGTGAAAAAAAACGATCCAAATAAAAAAAATCATATTTTTTTTTAGAAAAGCGTTAGAAATGGGAACTCCTCGGATTATATTGTAAGAAGATTAGGTCTATCTGATTAAATTGATAAATGAGCTGGAACTCGTAAAAAAGTATCAGCATATCAAGGTCGTTTACCAAAACACGTGAAAAAAACGATCTAAATAAAAAAAATCATATTTTTTGTTAGAAAAGCGTTAGAAATGGGAACTCCTCGGATTATATTGTAAGAACATTAGGTCTATCTGATTAAATTGATAAATGAGCTGGAACTCGTAAAAAAGTATCAGCATATCAAGGTCGTTTACCAAAACACGTGAAAAAAATGATCTAAATGGAAAAAATCATATTTTTTGTTAGAAAAGCGTTAGAAATGGGAACTCCTCGGATTATATTGTAAGAACATTAGGTCTATCTGATTAAATTGATAAATGAGCTGGAACTCGTAAAAAAGTATCAGCATATCAAGGTCGTTTACCAAAACACGTGAAAAAAAACGATCTAAATAAAAAAAATCATATTTTTTGTTAGAAAAGCGTTAGAAATGGGAACTCCTCGGATTATATTGTAAGAACATTAGGTCTATCTGATTAAATTGATAAATGAGCTGGAACTCGTAAAAAAGTATCAGCATATCAAGGTCGTTTACCAAAACACGTGAAAGAATAGATTTAAATAAAAAAAATCATGTTTTTTGTTAGAAAAGCGTTAGAAATGGGAACTTCTCGGATTATATTGTAGGAACATTAGGTCTATCGGATTAAATTGAAAAATGAGCTGGAACTCTTAAAAAAGTACCAGCATATCAAGGTCGTTTTCCAAAATACGTGAAAAAAAAAACGATGTAATTAGAAAAAATCTTACTTTTTGTTAGAAAAGTGTTAGAAATGGGAACTTCTCGGATTATATTGTAAGAACATTAGGTCTATCTGATTTAATTGATAAATGAGCTGGAACTCGTAAAAAAGTACCAGCTTATCAATGTAGTAAGAAAAATTCTAGAAAGTTGGATCTTAAACAATTAGAAAAATATTATTATATATATAGTAGAAATGTATTAGAATGGAAAATTCTTTAAATTATACTCTCGACACATTGTACCTATGTTTGTGCATCGATGAACCGGATTAATTTTCCGTGATTTCTGAAATTCTGTTGTTTTTTCCATAACAAGTCTTTTTTTTTTTTTTATTAAAATTAATTTTTTTGTTTTTTTTTTTTTTTAGGCCCTAATGTAACGGAACTATTTTTTTTAGGTATGAGGAACTCTTAAGGGATGTTTCTTACATCTAAAAAAAATATTTTCATTTAAGATTTCAACAATTGATATGCTACGCGAAGTTAGCATATCATTTTTTAAAATCCGTTTTTACGGGGAAATCGAACAGAACTGTTTTGGAAAACTATCAGGAACTATAGAACTATGGTGCATGCGACCAGAACTCCAAAAAAAAATTGATATGCTGACACTTGATAGGCTAACTTCACACACACTCTTTTTTCGCACTGAATTAATTGCCTGTACCATTAATTGTGTGTAAGATTTCAACAATTGATATGCTACGCGAAGTTAGCATATCATTTTTTAAAATCCGTTTTTACGGGGAAATCGAACAGAACTGTTTTGGAAAACTATCAGGAACTATAGAACTATGGTGCATGCGACCAGAACTCCAAAAAAAAATTGATATGCTGACACTTGATAGGCTAACTTCACACACACTCTTTTTTCGCACTGAATTAATTGCCTGTACCATTAATTGTGTGCGGAAAAGTTCATGTTTGTATTTGTTGTTTCTTTCATCTCAACATGGATTTCTATGATTTTTATGCGTTTGTTTTTGCAAACGGTGTCACTTTCAAGGGGTAATTTTTTGTTGTGGTTTTCGTAAGCATTTCGTTGTCATATTGGAGACCAAAGAAAAATTTCGTTCCGCATTAGCAGCGTACTAGGCTAAATGGAAGACACGAAAAAAGTATACAATGCTTCAATGTGAAACTGTAGCTGTAGCAAGACGTGTACGATGTAGTACAATGTTGCGCAACCTTCAACTTTGTTCTATAGCTAGACCATTGGGTTCAGCTAGTATATCCCTTCACTGGTAACTGAGATGTTTTAGAAACAGAAGTCGGCTGGAAAATTAATGAAAACACAATCGAATTACTGACAATATGATAAGTTGATTAGTCTCTCTTTCATATTATGGTTTATTCGTTCATTATTGATTTGTGTTTAAATATATTATTTTAATCAATTCTCTTTGAAAAATTTAAGCACATTTGAAACAAAAAGTCTTTTAACGGCTCCAATTACTGTAAACTTGATAGAAAACAGCTTCTATTTCTAATTCTATTTATATTTGTTGATCAAATAAAAACAGGTAAATAAAATCAAATCAAATACCAACTTAGGGTTACATTTTTAATTTAAATTAATAATAATAAACTCCAGCTGAACCAATGACGTCCCGTGGTGCTTTCAGTAGGGTGTTCACTATGTTTTTTTCTGCAGTAAAATTTATAGCTATTCGGGGAGAGTACGATAAGTGGTAAAAAAACAAGCATTTTTACTATAGGAGGGGGTGTCTTTCTTGCCCCGTTTAGGAGGTAGGGGCAATTTAAAAAAAAATGACTTAAAATGTAAACAAATTATTAAAAAACAACGGCAACACTTACAATAAAGTATATACCGGTTATGAAAGCCAGAAATCTCTTCTTTAGGGGGGTTCACATTTAACGACGACTTCAATTGAAAAAAATTTATTATTTTTAAATAGTACGAATATTACCGCACTATTTTCTTGAGTTTTGAGCAGGTGCTCCTTTTTTTTTTCATATCACCCATGTTTTTGGGGTCGCTAAACACGAATTTGAAGTTGACCAACAAAATTTTTCACGGAAAATATGAGAAATCGTCAAAAAACACCAACAATATAGACTTTTTTTAAAAGCGTTTATGTAGAAATGAAGACTATGCAATTACCTACAATTCATTTTTATATCATTTTCTTGTACGACTTATGGCTTCCGCAAAGACGGACGTTGAAAAACAGCAAAAAATCAGTAATTTTTGAAAAAAATAAAAAAAAAAAAAACTTTTTGTCTTTATTACATGAAAATAGGCCATGATTTTCCCTCGCAATTTATAGGTATCGTGAATAAATTTTCCAGGGAAATTTGGCTGTCATTGCACTGGATTTTTGTTCGAGGGAAATTTATTCCTTGGAAGATTCACGATAGCAGAAAAATTTTGGTGGTAATAAAATATTCCGTGGGAAAAAATTCCCTGGGAGATCCCGATAAGGCCCAATAACAAAAAAAAAATAATACGTTTTATATTGTTTTTTTTTTTTTGTATCTTCTTTTTAGAATAGTAGTCCAGTCAACGAAGACCTAAAATCATGAAATAAATGAAATAAATCGTGTTGACTGGGTTATTTTTTTAAGTGGTAAGGGTGACCCTCAGGTCCAACATACCAAAAGTCCCCAGCCCAGGGCCGCGAGTGTGTTCATAATTTTTGATTTTCTAAAAAACTGAAAGACTACATCTATCTAGTTCTTAGAGTTCGACTAAAAATTAACAACAGCAATAAATACTAAACTAAAATTTAGCACTCAGCTACAAAAAATTTTGAAAATAAAATCATTATAATTTTTTTTTCAAAACTTAAAATTCAAATTCAATTTTTTCATAAACTGTTAAATAAAAAAAACTTGTTTAGCAACAAAATAAAAGAATAGGTCTTTGGATTTTCAAAAACCTATAGTATTGTATTATAGGTACTTCCGTTGATTTTAAATAATTATTAGTGCACTTTACGTCAATGCTTTAGAAAATGGTCCCTCCCGTATAAAAGGGGGGACATAGACCCCCCTATCCTAAACGATTTTTTTCTAAGTACATGTCTGAAAACTATTTTATAAAGTCATGGTCAGTAACTTGGAAAAATCCATTAGACTTTTTACCTTTGAAGAAACAGTATTTTTCATAGTGAATGCAAATTAAATTAGGAAATTCTAACCGTCACTACCTGTTTTAACCCCATAAACTCTCTTCCAAATCATCAATGGAATAATTTTGAATACATACTTACTTACTTTGTCTGTTATTTCTGGATAAAATTGATCAATAAACACAGTAGGCTAATGACCGATTTTTCAGATTTCTTGACATTTCTCCACCTCGCATCTTCCTTGGTGTTGCTCCAAGCGAAAATATAAATATAACATTTTTTGTAGGAAATTTAATTTACTTTAATTCAATGGTGCAGACTTTTTCACTTAAACCCTTGGTTTTCGAAATATTCGCGAAAAACTTAAAAAGGGGACCTTTAACCCCCTCTCCTGGCTTAAGCTCGCGGCCCTGGTCTGGGGACTTTTGGTATGTTGGACCTGAGGGTCACCCCTACCACTTAAAAAAATAACCCAGACTACACGATTTATTTCATTTATTTTTCCTTCGTTGACTGGACTATAGAAAGCAGTGCTGGGGGAAATTTTTAACAGAATTCCCTCTACGCAGTCGGTAAATTCCCTTTTTGTCCCACAAATATTTTCTTTTTTCCCTTTTTATTTCCCACAGAAAAAAGGTTCAAAAACATGAACAAATTACCAACGAAAATACATATATGTAGGTAGGTGTACTGTTTTTTTGAAGGCTGATATTTTTTATTTCCTTTTATTTGTATTTCTTTTTAATTTCAAGTGCCACTGTTTCTTTTTTATATTTAATGCTCTCAGGCGCCAGTTTTAGCTTTCAATGAGACTCATCATTGAATATTTTTAATTTAAATTTAAAATTAAAATTAAATTTAAAATTAGTATTTATTATGATCTCAATATGAAGCTGACGACTATATTAATATTTATTGGCAAAACAAATTTTCATTTGAGCCCAACCATAAAAATCGACAATTGGCAATTTATTTTTGGATATATGTCATATTTCTTTCCAAACGCTAAAGATATATGTATGCATGTCTAGTCGTTGATACTACATATATTCACGATCAAGATTTGTACCTATTGTGTAATTTTTCAGGTGTTATAAAATTTTCTAAGAAATAATTCTCATATTTCTTAAACTTTATTTTGACTTGTTTCGAATTAATCTGAAAAAATTGATTATAACTTTGTTGATGTGCTCTTTTCCGGGTAAAATTTCAAAAATCAAAGAATTCCCACAAAATGGTTCGGGATTTTTCCCACGATCCCCCAGCACTGAGACAGGGTCATGCCACTTGGAATACATGATGAAAGTATCCTGATCAATCTTACGACTATTTCTTACAAAATACATAACAATTGCTAAACAATATAAAAAAGGTGAACATTTCTATGAATGTAGAATCATTCCTTTTGTATAGGAATCCAGTGGTCCACTTTTGTTTAAGTTTTCTTACATGAAATAAAAGTGGTAAAGGAACCTTCATAAGCTTTTTAATATGGATTTACAATCTTCTTCTTCTATTAAACGCAATATACAAAAAGAGCATTTTTTATAAAAGTGGTCGGACTCGCTCCATTAACCACAAAGTCTGTCTGACCAAAGGACTATACGCTATACCCCATTAATAAAAATCATTTATGGGATATTTATTTAGCAAAAAATTAAACTTTAACAGTGCATTTCTCTAACTGAAGCAAACATGAAAAGTTTGTCCGACCAGCAGCGGCGGTTTTCTTAATGTTTGCAATAAAGCTATCAGTTTATATCCTATTTCAATGGGGATGAGATAGATCCCCTTCCGTACTAATGTAGTACTTTGATTTTAGTGTAATAAAATAAAATAATAAAATAATATAAAATCACTATCTGTTATATAACATAATAATGAACACCAAATCTTGCTAACATATCATACCACAAAAGGACTTTGTATATTGGAAATTGCCAATTGCTTGTTATTTTTTTTGCTTGTTAGTGAAAGGGGCGAAGCGGAGAGAACGCGGCGCTTACGTTAAACGCCTACCGGAATAAAAGAGATTTTTAAGTTTTATATGATTTGTAATTAATTAAAACTTATTAAATCATCTACAGAATATCTCTTTAAATATTTCCATTGATGGCATGCAGCTGCCTAAAATGGCACTCTCTGCTGCCGCAGTTATAAACATTATTTTCCGATAACGCTGGTTTCAACACAAATTTCATCACCTGATTGCAAACTTGATAAATCAATTGCTGATAACATATTGTTTTTGCACGCTATAGGAGTCTGTGATAAACATTAGCTTGTTTCAAAGTGGGAAAGATCCTAAGAAAACTGAGGCCATAATTTATGCTGAACATCTTTTTTTTGTCTGATTATACAATAACAAGGAAGAAACAATTTTTATACTTACAAATTATAACCAATTATAATATACCAATTATAGTAGCCGTGGCGTGATGGTTAGTGCGATGAACTGTCATGCCGGAAGTCTAAGGTTCGATCCCCAGCCTCGCTAAAACAGTGTTTTTTTTTTTTTTCAAAAAATATTGATTTTTAGCCTGGTTTTCAGTGTCTGTTTTCTCGGAAACCATAAATAGTACAAAAAAATGATATAAATTTTAAATGTACGTAATTTCATTGCCTTTATTTCTACATATAAACACTTTGAAAAAGAGGCGACCCCAAAAACATAATGGAAACCACTCAAAGCAATTACAGCAGAACTTTCCATTTCCAGCCTTTTTTGAACACAATTTGACTGGTTGTGTGCTCTTAGCACCCCATGTATGGGATATTCTCAAAAAAGTATGCAGTCTAAGAGGTCGGTAATCGGTCATAAAAGGCAGGTAGTTTTAGAAATTGGTCAGGCTTAGAAATTTTTAAGCGAGGGTTGAAGTTTTTCAAGGTCACTTGCGATTTTTGGCACCTCATTTAGGGGATATTCGCAAAAAAAAAGTAAACCACTTGAAGGGCCACTGGATAGTGATAAAAGGTCAGATAATTTCAGTAATTGGTCAGGCATAGATTTTTTTAAATAATTTTTTAAAGATTCCACAGCCCATTTGACTGGACTAATATAATTTATATGTTTGACGCTTTGTCTTTTTTAGGGAGTAATATCTTGTAACTGATAGCCCGTATGGAAAAAAGTCCAATAACATTTTTTGTTAGAAATGTTTTGTTCTATAACCCATCGCTACATGTAAACTAATGCTAAAGCAGGATGCTACACAGAGAACAAACCTTAAATGGAACAATATCACCACTTGTTTGGCGACAAAACAGATTTGGCCAACACTAATTCATAATAAACACGGCTTGGTGTTTATTCTAATGATTTTTGCAGAAGCTGTATGGACAAAGAGGAAGAGGAATCGATTCTTCACTTTCTCTGCACATGTCCTGCTTTATCTCAAAGACGCAGACTCCATCTGGGACACTTTTACTATAATGATCCTGGTGATCGCTTCGTAAGAAGCTCCAAGCGGTTCAATGACTAGTGAGGAAATCCCCAGATTCAATGTAGTATCACAATGGACCAAATTATGGTCTAAGTGCGTCGGCTCTCTGTTGGCAACCAAGTCAACCTAACCTTGTTCTATAAAATAAGCTTAAATTATTTTTCGAATACTTCCACATTTCAGAGTTAAAAGCAAAAAAAAAGTATTTTTAACTTCTGACCAATTTTGTAAAATGATGATATCTTTTGAATGTCCAATGTTAACAGAAAAATGTTAATGTTTTCTTGTAGATGGTTACTAAACGAACATTATGTTTTCAAAAACACATACCGCTTGGAATGTATATGCAAGAAACCGACATTTTCGTCGTTTGACGTTTTTTTTAAGTGGCCATATCTAAACCATTAGTCGGAGGAAGAAACATTTCATAACCTATTTTGTAGAAAATCTTATGTTCTACAAGTTTTGCATTACCTAAATACTTTTCTCTAGCTTTTACCGTTAAAAAGTTGTATTTAAAGAACCGTATTTTCGATATATAACCTCTAATAACTTTTTATGCAAGCTATTTTCGACATTGGACTTTTTAGTCAGTATTCATTTTGCCAAAATAAAGATAATTAAATTTAAAAATCTTCACTTCCATTTTTTACCGCAGTAAAAGTACATTTTTCTTGGGCTTACAGTGCACTTTTAAACCCGTCTGCTGCGGTGTTAGCCTCTACTTTGTCATCTGCCATTTTGGATTTTGCTTTCTAGATACATTAACATAAGTATTAAAATAAAAAAATC
The DNA here is from genome assembly GCA_947049315.1 of Epistrophella euchroma. Lineage (NCBI taxonomy): Eukaryota > Metazoa > Arthropoda > Insecta > Diptera > Syrphidae > Epistrophella > Epistrophella euchroma. The sequence continues at coordinate 98,279,143 of OX346245.1, read as the reverse complement.
GGTATCCATGTACCCTATGATTTTTTTTCACTAATTTTTCGTAACTTTGGCGTCGTCTGCAGCCTACTTGGCCTCACGCAAACTGTCTGCCATTTTTGTTCACGTTTCTTATGACTTTTGTCCGGATTTTGAGCATGAATACTCCTCTATGCGAAGGATAGAAGATATTTTCGTAATCAGAATTCATGCACCTTACTTATAACTTTTTTTCACCTAAATTTTGCAACTTTTATTAAATTTTGTAATATTTGCAGTACAATGTATGCTTTGGGATCCATAATAAGGTGTAAGTAAAATATAATTGGTATATCATTTTCGAAACATTCATTTAAAAATCATTTATCATTTTTTTCATTCAATTTTGCAAAGGACAGTTAAATATTTCAATTCTTTTGTGATACCTTAATTTTTCCACTGATAAAATGTGTTGCAAACTCTCTTTGGGGGCGATGTTAATTTTTTTAATAACCCTTTTTATCAACCTAAGATTAATGATTTCGAATAATTTAAATAAATTGCCGAATAAGAAATCGAAAATTGAATCACTGTCGTTATTCTAACAGGAATTAAAATGTTCAAATCAAACACCAAAATTCGATGGAAAAATTAGTGTTAGTTTCAGATAACCTTTAAGAAATCGAGAAGTAAGATTTTCTAGTAATTCATCAACGGTAATTTCGCTGAAAATTTCCAAATTCGATATTTATTCCGGATAAGGAATAGAATGAAATTACAATTATTATTAATCCGATATTTCCGTGAAACCATATTTTTAATTTGACTACGTGCCAATTTTATTTATTTCACAGAAAAGTCAACTTCGACAAAAAAGTGTACGAAATTTTCTTTATTTTTTTAAAATTAAGTTGTTTTAGTGAACAGTTTTGCCGGTGCAGGGAGTACACAGACGAATTTGGAATCAACTGTAAACTATCATTGGCGTCTTAGGCCATTCAATAAAGAAATAGTATGTCGCAAAAAATAGTCCCATTCCAACTTTTTGAGAAGTGGTTAGGATAGATAGCAGTAGTCTTAAACCAATTTTGCAGCTTCGAAAGACCTGTGCTTGAAAAACCGCGAAATTTTCGGCCGTCCAAACAATTTTTTTTGTGCTTAAAGTAATTTAATTAAAAATTTTGCAATATTGTTGCTTACAAAAAAAGAAAAGGAAAGATTTCGATGAACTCAATAAGTGTGATTTTAATTGCCGAAAGTGAAGAAGGTAAATTAGTTGCAAATTATTTATGTGTAACATTTTCTTTCAATCCGCCACCTAAACACCTTTCGCTTTCAAACCCAAAATGACATCTAGTATAAGAACTTTCGCTTTGGCATAAAAAGCGAATCGCTTTTGAGAATAGGAAAATGCAAATCTGAAATCAAAAGCGATCCGCCGCGCATTTAAATTAATCCACCTATAAAACTAATATACATAGTTCCGTTGTTATTAGGAAGAAAAAAAAAGAAAAACACAATGACATAAAATTTACTTTTTATGTTGCCGAAGAAACAAAACAAAACAAAATTTTTGATGTGCTTAGCCCGAATCCGAAATCAGAAATATTCTATCACGTCAAGTTCTTTTTTTTTAACGTACTGGCTTAAAATAAAGGAAGTGTTTAAAGAAATGTCAATTTATGCGACCTCTCAGGAATAGACCCGCTGGGCATACTTCGGGCAACGAGAGATTGTTTTTAATTCGCGTAATTTATGGAGCTAAAAGCCATCAATCTATTAAAAAAAATCAAATCTGCTTTCCTTTTCTCTGCTTTATTTTTACTCTTTCAAATTTGGTTTACAAAATTCACAATAATACTCTGCTCCACCGGCTGATTTTGACATAAAATAAACTCCTCTAAGCAGGCAACATTTGTGTTAAACCAATGAATATAAAGTTACCAAGAAGACGCATCTCATACAAATTTTCTACTGAAAATGCCGGTTTCCAATGTTGGAACCCGAACTTTGGCTTTTTTATAGGCTTTTCAATAATTCTCTCAGCGCTTTTAAAATGAGATACCACACACTTCGAAACATTCTGCTTTTTGTCCTTGAAAAGCCCATAAAAAAGCAAAAGCTCTGGGAGCAGGTCGAAATATTGGAACCCGCCATCTAAAAATGTGCAGTAAAAAATTTGTATGAGATGCGCCTTCTTGGTAACTTTATATTCTTTGGTTAAACTCAACTGAAAGCAGTCCATGATAGGAACATAAATGTTGAGGACTGGGTGGTCGTGTATATACTTTCTTTAAAAAACGTCGTACCTCGTTTTTATATATTGCACAGATATAAGATCATTAACAGAACATGGTTATGTAGTGCGTTTTGCAAAAAAAAAAAAAATAACCACACATTTAACTGCCCGTGAAATTGAACGGTACTATATCGTAAAAAAATCTATTCTCCAACTGTCAAGTCTTAGTATTGGACTTGACAGTTGGACAGCCGTTTTATTGAAATTCAGAAAATTATTGCAGAAATTTAATTTAGACTAGGACAGCTATGCAAGAAGGGAAAGTTGATCCCTCAATAACCAATTCTACCCTATATCCGGATCAAGTCTCCCGGAATATGGGACAGTTAGTTACTTTGAAATATTTTAGAAAAACATCGAAAAATAAATTTCATCTTTCATGATTTTTTTGTCTAATTATGTAGTATAATGAACAACTATTGGGCGGATATTGACAAAGATTGATATTTTACATTCGTTAACCACTAAAGAAGTTAAGTTCCGTAGGTAAGCGGTTTTGCCGTAAAAACCTAAATACTCCGATCATCTTCCTATCGAAGTAGAAATACATCAACTAAGCGCAGAAACGTCATATTTCGAAAATCCAACTACAATCTCAAATTTCATCGGTAGAAAAACTAGAATTGCTATCAGAGAGAATTGGTTTGATCGAATTGTTTTAGGCACGGAAAGTTTTTAGAAAAATCCACTCAATGTTTCCTATTTCAGTACAGAATAAATCAATGAAGGTTTTCAAAAATATTTTTAGATTATGGTTTTATGATAATAATATTCTTAGTGAAAACCAGACTGGTTTTCGTAGGGATTACTCCATTGCAGATTAAATTTATGTTCTTAGCGATATTGCAGAGATGCAGATGTCAATAAATAAAAAGAAAAAAACTGTATGCATTCTTCATCGTTTATAAAGCAGCTTTTGATAAAATGGACAAGAAGGCCCTTTTTCTGAAACTTTTACAATAATAGAATGTCTTTGAAATTTGAAAAGGTCATCGAGAGTTTGTACGCTCATACAACGTCAGGAATAATTAATGCAGTCTAACGATTTGACGAATTTGAAGTTGAAATTGGCCTAAGGCAGGGATGCAATCTCAGCCCACTTTTACTTGCTTTGCTTATAGATGAAATTATCGGAATTTTGACTGCCGAGTAAAGTTGTCTGAAACAATGGTGATAAGCCATTTAATGTTTGTTGACGACTTTGTCTTGTTGCACTGTCTGAGACACCGCATCGCATGGTCTTCAAGTAATGTTAAACAGGGTAGGTGCGATAAATGGAGACTGCAAGTCAACCTCGAGAAATCAAAAATGATGATCTTTTGCAATGCTGGAGGCAGAAATTGTCAAAATGGAAATTTGGGAACCATGACGTTGATTGAGATGGTTAACAACTTTTTCTTATATACAGTATGGCGGTCGGCGATGCAGATGAAAACCATAGATTCCTGAGGTCATTTTAAGGCGAAAAACTTAAAGAGTTAATTTTCTAGTTTTCACTTCCTTTTCGACTTATAACAGTTTTTATGTTTTTTTTTTCACAAAAATACGTAAGTATCATTTTTCGTTTTTTATTTTAAAATTATTTTTTTTTTGTAAAAAGATATATGTATTTAAAATTATAAACAAAATAAAAACAAAAAAGGAAATTTAAGAATTTGGATATTTAAATAAAAAACAATAAAAAAGTATTATTATTTGTATTGTATTATTTATACTAGAATGTCAGTTTATTAGACTTGACCATTCTTTATTCCGTCAATTTCATTGAATTTTGAACAACAACAACAACTTAAAGCTGCTACCACCAATTGCTTACGAATTAATTTTGGGTATTTTAATTCGTTTTATTTTTGTTTGGCTATAGAGATATATAAAATGCTGATGCTCCAAATGCAATTGATAAACAAACAGCACATCTAGACCTGTGACGTCAGTGGTCAACGGTGGCATAGTACGTAGGGTACACAGCTCCGAAGACTGAGCAAATCTGATGCGCGGGTTCAAATACCGCATGATGTGTAGAAAGTTTTTCAAATAAAATTGGATTAAAGCTCAGCACCACTATAAAGGAGACTGATGATAGGGCTTGGCACCCCTTGAAATAGCTATATCTCTAGCCAAACAAAAATAAAACGAATTAAAATACCCAAAATTAATTCGTAAGCAATTGGTGGTAGCAGCTTTAAGTTGTTGTTGTTGTTCAAAATTCAATGAAATTGACGGAATAAAGAATGGTCAAGTCTAATAAACTGACATTCTAGTATAAATAATACAATACAAATAATAATAACTTAATAGTCTGGTTTGTTACCGATCTTCCAACCTCTCCCCCTTTGATACGTACTACGAATTGTAGTCTATCAAATAAGGTTCGGAGAAAAATGGAGGCGGAACAAGACAGCATACTTAAAGGGGCTTAGAAAAATGCTGATGCTCCAAATGCAATTGATAAACAAACAGCACATCTAGACCTGTGACGTCAGTGGTCAACGGTGGCATAGTACGTAGGGTACACAGCTCCGAAGACTGAGCAAATCTGATGCGCGGGTTCAAATACCGCATGATGTGTAGAAAGTTTTTCAAATAAAATTGGATTAAAGCTCAGCACCACTATAAAGGAGACTGATGATAGGGCTTGGCACCCCTTGAAATAGCTATATCTCTAGCCAAACAAAAATAAAACGAATTAAAATACCCAAAATTAATTCGTAAGCAATTGGTGGTAGCAGCTTTAAGTTGTTGTTGTTGTTCAAAATTCAATAAAAAAGTATGTCTTTGCAGCTATTGAGTGTTGAAAAGAGCCAAAAGAAGAAAACAAATTCGAAAAACCGTTCAAATAACGTTAACAAAGAAATCGATTTAAATATTAAAATTTTCTTGGAATCTCTTTTTTTGTTTTTATTTTGTTTATGATTCCAAAAGGTTCTTTTTGGTTAAAAAACATCAAGTATTTTTAAGAAAACAAATTTAGCTTTCAAAATAAAATAGGAAAAATACTTAATTGCATGTTTTTGTGAAAAAAATAATAGGTAGGTACCGTAGTCAAAAAAAATTATCTGAAAATGCCAATAAATTGATTTTATAATAAATTGCGGGAAAATCGTTATCTATACATAGAAAAAGTTTGTGGGTGGGATATAAAAAGTCTTAACTGCTCTTGTCTAAATATAAGAAAAAATCAAGAATTGGTTGCAGTTTGGCAAAGTTAAATACATAAAAAATAAATTTGATGGCACAACAGCTCATGTGACTTACAACTCTCAACCATTCCTGTGTGCGTGTCTGCAGGAATGGAGGGGACCTACAGTTTATTGCCAAATCCGAACGGCTAACGAGCGGCACTTTTCTGTGACAGGAGATACTCTTGGAGGATTTGTCAATTCCTCGCAAGAGGCAGTAGCCGTTTTTTCTTTTAAATAAATAGGTGGCGAGGCTGGGGATCGAACCTTAAACCTTCGGCACTACCATCACGCCACGGCTACTACAGTTTGGCAAAGTTAAAGCCACTTAAAGAAAAGAGACCAAAAATAATAAAAACTGTTATAAGAGAAAATTAATCTTAAGTTTTTCGACTTAAAATGACCTCAGGGGCTATGGTTCTCGTCTGCATCGCCGTCATAATATACAGGGCGTGTCCCGCCCTGTATGTTACCCGTATTGTGAAATTTAAAACATAATTGCACAATCAGTTTGAAAAAAATTTACAGATTTCACTCATAGAGTAACCATGGGGACATTGAAAATGACTTTATTTTGCTAGATAAACAAAAAACATGACTAATCTTTACAATCTTTACAAATTAATTAAAACGTAATAAGCTGTTTCAAACACCATTATAAGTTTTGAAGTTTCTAGGTGTAAGTATTTAATGTCACTTTCCATTTGGCAAAAAATAAATTTTGTTAATTTTCTTTAACTAACCCCATCATACTTTTCTATTCAACCAAAAAAATAGTTTTTTTTTTTTTAATCTGATATGAAAACTCACATATGTACCTATTAGGGCAAACAAAAATATGCCCTAAAAACAGTTTTAAGCGCTTATAATTATGCCCTTAAAAATCAATTACATATAAATGCCCTTAACAAGTAATTATATGTTCACAAAAAAAATGATTAGGGCCCTAAAAATATGCTCGATATTGCTTGTAAAAATATATTCTATGTAGGTATGTATACCTATGTAGTGAATTTTTAAAAACTGCACTAAAAAGAACGACATAAATCTAAACGTCTATAAAGCTAGCATATACAATACACAACACATTAGCATAATCAATTGAAACCATAACTAGAATTTTGTGCTCTTTTTGTGCTATATTTTTGTGAAAGTCTCGATTTTTGTGCTAGCATAGTTTTTGTTTTATTTAAATCTATATGTTACCTTAATATTAAGCTAGCAAAACTTCTAAACCGCTTAGCATAATCAGATGAAATAAAAACTAAAATGTTGTGCTGTTTTCGTGCTATTTTGTGCGGAAGTCCGGATTTTTGTGTAAGCATAGTTTTTTTTAAATTAAATAAAAAAACACAAGTTTTTAATTTTAAGACACCTTAATGACTTTGCCAATTTATTTAATGTAATTTTATTTAATAAAAAAGAAAAATGAAAAATACATTAAAAACTATTCGGATGCATTTCGACTATATTTGTCATCCTCAGCGAGTACTTTTAGGGCCAGTTGTACAAATATTTGACCCGTGGTTCAGGAATTTTAACACACCAATTTCGGCGGATTAACTGTGGTTCAACGATGGTTCAGGCATGTAATTGGCTTTTAGTGCATATTAGAACCTTGAACCATCGTTGAACCTCAGTTAACCCGCCGAAATCAGCGAGTTAAAATTCCTGAACCACGGATCAAAATTTAAACCACGATTGTACAACTGGCACTTATACTAAGTTTAGTTGGTTGATAAGAAAATGAGATGATAAGAAAAAAGAAAAAGGAAAAAAGAAAGTAATGACATTAAGAAAAATGATAAACACAACAGAATTTAGTTATTAGATATGTACTAATTGATGACATCAAAAACTTTAAATAAAGGTGACCGTATTGGTGCTTCCAACGTGTTCATAGAGATGGTTCTATTGCAGTACATATAGATGCTCTCGTAGGAATCCAATTTATGTGTTGCATTCACTTGCTTCTTCAATTTGATGTTGTTTATGTCCCATTCCATGTGATTGTTTTCCAAAGCGTGAAGTGCCACTGCTGATTTTGTCGCCTGTCCTTTGTTGATGTTGTTTAAATGTTCTTTAAATCGTGTGTCGATATTTCTTTTTGTTTGACCTATGTATTTTTGATCACATTCAGAACAAATTATTTCATAAATTCCGGATTTTTTTTAATTTTCTGTTTTGTCTTTCAAATTTACTAATTGATTTTGTATTTTTCCGTTGCTTGAATGAACCATTTCAAAATTATGTTTTTTAAAAACTTTCTTGAGTCCGTTTGTTATTTCAGGAATGTATGGTAAGCTAATTATTTTTCTTTCTTGATAATCAAAAGAAAGTGTCGTTATGTTTTTTGATTTTATTTGAATGTAGTTTTACCAACGAGTCTATCATTTCCTCTAAAAAAACCGTTCAAATGGGCTGCTTGTTTTATATTTTTTAATTCTTCCATGAAGTATATGACATTCAGTGGCAATCTACAAAGACGGAAAACCATGCTATGAAAAGCTGCTTTTTTGTGTGTCATCGGGCAGTATGAATCAGCTGGGATGTATCTTGGTGTATTCGATGGTTTTCTATAAACTGAGAAGTCTATGTCGCCATTACTTTTTCGATTTAATTGTATTATTTATACTAGAATGTCAGTTTATTAGACTTGACCATTCTTTATTCCGTCAATTTCATTGAATTTTGAACAACAACAACAACTTAAAGGTGCTACCACCAATTGCTTACGAATTAATTTTGGGTATTTTAATTCGTTTTATTTTTGTTTGGCTAGAGATATAGCTATTTCAAGGGGTGCCAAGCCCTATCATCAGTCTCCTTTTTTTATAGTGGTGCTGAGCTTTAATCCAATTTTATTTGAAAAACTTTCTACACATCATGCGGTATTTGAACCCGCGCATTAGATTTGCTCAGTCTTCGGAGCTGTGTACCCTATGTACTATGCCACCGTTGACCACTGACGTCACAGGTCTAGATGTGCTGTTTGTTTATCAATTGCATTTGGAGCATCAGCATTTTTATAAGCCCCTTTAAGTATGCTGTCTTGTTCCGCCTCCATTTTTCTCCGAACCTTATTTGATAGACTACAATTCGTAGTACGTATCAAAGGGGGAGAGGTTGGAAGATCGGTAACAAACCAGACTATTAAGTTATTATTATTTGTATTGTATTATTTATACTAGAATGTCAGTTTATTAGACTTGACCATTCTTTATTCCGTCAATTTCATTGAATTTTGAACAACAACAACAACTTAAAGGTGCTACCACCAATTGCTTACGAATTAATTTTGGGTATTTTAATTCGTTTTATTTTTGTTTGGCTAGAGATATAGCTATTTCAAGGGGTGCCAAGCCCTATCATCAGTCTCCTTTTTTATAGTGGTGCTGAGCTTTAATCCAATTTTATTTGAAAAACTTTCTACACATCATGCGGTATTTGAACCCGCGCATCAGATTTGCTCAGTCTTCGGAGCTGTGTACCCTATGTACTATGCCACCGTTGACCACTGACGTCACAGGTCTAGATGTGCTGTTTGTTTATCAATTGCATTTGGAGCATCAGCATTTTTATAAGCCCCTTTAAGTATGCTGTCTTGTTCCGCCTCCATTTTTCTCCGAACCTTATTTGATAGACTACAATTCGTAGTACGTATCAAAGGGGGATAGGTTGGAAGATCGGTAACAAACCAGACTATTAAGTTATTATTATTTGTATTGTATTATTTATACTAGAATGTCAGTTTATTAGACTTGACCATTCTTTATTCCGTCAATTTCATTGAATTTTGAACAACAACAACAACTTAAAGGTGCTACCACCAATTGCTTACGAATTAATTTTGGGTATTTTAATTCGTTTTATTTTTGTTTGGCTAGAGATATAGCTATTTCAAGGGGTGCCAAGCCCTATCATCAGTCTCCTTTTTTTATAGTGGTGCTGAGCTTTAATCCAATTTTATTTGAAAAACTTTCTACACATCATGCGGTATTTGAACCCGCGCATCAGATTTGCTCAGTCTTCGGAGCTGTGTACCCTATGTACTATGCCACCGTTGACCACTGACGTCACAGGTCTAGATGTGCTGTTTGTTTATCAATTGCATTTGGAGCATCAGCATTTTTATAAGCCCCTTTAAGTATGCTGTCTTGTTCCGCCTCCATTTTTCTCCGAACCTTATTTGATAGACTACAATTCGTAGTACGTATCAAAGGGGGAGAGGTTGGAAGATCGGTAACAAACCAGACTATTAAGTTATTATTATTTGTATTGTATTATTTATACTAGAATGTCAGTTTATTAGACTTGACCATTCTTTATTCCGTCAATTTCATTGAATTTTGAACAACAACAACAACTTAAAGGTGCTACCACCAATTGCTTACGAATTAATTTTGGGTATTTTAATTCGTTTTATTTTTGTTTGGCTAGAGATATAGCTATTTCAAGGGGTGCCAAGCCCTATCATCAGTCTCCTTTTTTTATAGTGGTGCTGAGCTTTAATCCAATTTTATTTGAAAAACTTTCTACACATCATGCGGTATTTGAACCCGCGCATCAGATTTGCTCAGTCTTCGGAGCTGTGTACCCTATGTACTATGCCACCGTTGACCACTGACGTCACAGGTCTAGATGTGCTGTTTGTTTATCAATTGCATTTGGAGCATCAGCATTTTTATAAGCCCCTTTAAGTATGCTGTCTTGTTCCGCCTCCATTTTTCTCCGAACCTTATTTGATAGACTACAATTCGTAGTACGTATCAAAGGGGGAGAGGTTGGAAGATCGGTAACAAACCAGACTATTAAGTTATTATTATTTGTATTGTATTATTTATACTAGAATGTCAGTTTATTAGACTTGACCATTCTTTATTCCGTCAATTTCATTGAATTTTGAACAACAACAACAACTTAAAGGTGCTACCACCAATTGCTTACGAATTAATTTTGGGTATTTTAATTCGTTTTATTTTTGTTTGGCTAGAGATATAGCTATTTCAAGGGGTGCCAAGCCCTATCATCAGTCTCCTTTTTTTATAGTGGTGCTGAGCTTTAATCCAATTTTATTTGAAAAACTTTCTACACATCATGCGGTATTTGAACCCGCGCATCAGATTTGCTCAGTCTTCGGAGCTGTGTACCCTATGTACTATGCCACCGTTGACCACTGACGTCACAGGTCTAGATGTGCTGTTTGTTTATCAATTGCATTTGGAGCATCAGCATTTTTATAAGCCCCTTTAAGTATGCTGTCTTGTTCCGCCTCCATTTTTCTCCGAACCTTATTTGATAGACTACAATTCGTAGTACGTATCAAAGGGGGAGAGGTTGGAAGATCGGTCACAAACCAGACTATTAAGTTATTATTATTTGTATTGTATTATTTATACTAGAATGTCAGTTTATTAGACTTGACCATTCTTTATTCCGTCAATTTCATTGAATTTTGAACAACAACAACAACTTAAAGGTGCTACCACCAATTGCTTACGAATTAATTTTGGGTATTTTAATTCGTTTTATTTTTGTTTGGCTAGAGATATAGCTATTTCAAGGGGTGCCAAGCCCTATCATCAGTCTCCTTTTTTTATAGTGGTGCTGAGCTTTAATCCAATTTTATTTGAAAAACTTTCTACACATCATGCGGTATTTGAACCCGCGCATCAGATTTGCTCAGTCTTCGGAGCTGTGTACCCTATGTACTATGCCACCGTTGACCACTGACGTCACAGGTCTAGATGTGCTGTTTGTTTATCAATTGCATTTGGAGCATCAGCATTTTTATAAGCCCCTTTAAGTATGAATCTTCCAACCTCTCCCCCTTTGATACGTACTACGAATTGTAGTCTATCAAATAAGGTTCGGAGAAAAATGGAGGCGGAACAAGACAGCATACTTAAAGGGGCTTATAAAAATGCTGATGCTCCAAATGCAATTGATAAACAAACAGCACATCTAGACCTGTGACGTCAGTGGTCAACGGTGGCATAGTACATAGGGTACACAGCTCCGAAGACTGAGCAAATCTGATGCGCGGGTTCAAATACCGCATGATGTGTAGAAAGTTTTTCAAATAAAATTGGATTAAAGCTCAGCACCACTATAAAAAAAGGAGACTGATGATAGGGCTTGGCACCCCTTGAAATAGCTATATCTCTAGCCAAACAAAAATAAAACGAATTAAAATACCCAAAATTAATTCGTAAGCAATTGGTGGTAGCACCTTTAAGTTGTTGTTGTTGTTCAAAATTCAATGAAATTGACGGAATAAAGAATGGTCAAGTCTAATAAACTGACATTCTAGTATAAATAATACAATACAAATAATAATAACTTAATAGTCTGGTTTGTTACCGATCTTCCAACCTCTCCCCCTTTGATACGTACTACGAATTGTAGTCTATCAAATAAGGTTCGGAGAAAAATGGAGGCGGAACAAGACAGCATACTTAAAGGGGCTTATAAAAAATGCTGATGCTCCAAATGCAATTGATAAACAAACAGCACATCTAGACCTGTGACGTCAGTGGTCAACGGTGGCATAGTACATAGGGTACACAGCTCCGAAGACTGAGCAAATCTGATGCGCGGGTTCAAATACCGCATGATGTGTAGAAAGTTTTTCAAATAAAATTGGATTAAAGCTCAGCACCACTATAAAAAAAGGAGACTGATGATAGGGCTTGGCACCCCTTGAAATAGCTATATCTCTAGCCAAACAAAAATAAAACGAATTAAAATACCCAAAATTAATTCGTAAGCAATTGGTGGTAGCACCTTTAAGTTGTTGTTGTTGTTCAAAATTCAATGAAATTGACGGAATAAAGAATGGTCAAGTCTAATAAACTGACATTCTAGTATAAATAATACAATACAAATAATAATAACTTAATAGTCTGGTTTGTTACCGATCTTCCAACCTCTCCCCCTTTGATACGTACTACGAATTGTAGTCTATCAAATAAGGTTCGGAGAAAAATGGAGGCGGAACAAGACAGCATACTTAAAGGGGCTTATAAAAATGCTGATGCTCCAAATGCAATTGATAAACAAACAGCACATCTAGACCTGTGACGTCAGTGGTCAACGGTGGCATAGTACATAGGGTACACAGCTCCGAAGACTGAGCAAATCTGATGCGCGGGTTCAAATACCGCATGATGTGTAGAAAGTTTTTCAAATAAAATTGGATTAAAGCTCAGCACCACTATAAAAAAAGGAGACTGATGATAGGGCTTGGCACCCCTTGAAATAGCTATATCTCTAGCCAAACAAAAATAAAACGAATTAAAATACCCAAAATTAATTCGTAAGCAATTGGTGGTAGCACCTTTAAGTTGTTGTTGTTGTTCAAAATTCAATGAAATTGACGGAATAAAGAATGGTCAAGTCTAATAAACTGACATTCTAGTATAAATAATACAATACAAATAATAATAACTTAATAGTCTGGTTTGTTACCGATCTTCCAACCTCTCCCCCTTTGATACGTACTACGAATTGTAGTCTATCAAATAAGGTTCGGAGAAAAATGGAGGCGGAACAAGACAGCATACTTAAAGGGGCTTATAAAAAATGCTGATGCTCCAAATGCAATTGATAAACAAACAGCACATCTAGACCTGTGACGTCAGTGGTCAACGGTGGCATAGTACATAGGGTACACAGCTCCGAAGACTGAGCAAATCTGATGCGCGGGTTCAAATACCGCATGATGTGTAGAAAGTTTTTCAAATAAAATTGGATTAAAGCTCAGCACCACTATAAAAAAAGGAGACTGATGATAGGGCTTGGCACCCCTTGAAATAGCTATATCTCTAGCCAAACAAAAATAAAACGAATTAAAATACCCAAAATTAATTCGTAAGCAATTGGTGGTAGCACCTTTAAGTTGTTGTTGTTGTTCAAAATTCAATGAAATTGACGGAATAAAGAATGGTCAAGTCTAATAAACTGACATTCTAGTATAAATAATACAATACAAATAATAATAACTTAATAGTCTGGTTTGTTACCGATCTTCCAACCTCTCCCCCTTTGATACGTACTACGAATTGTAGTCTATCAAATAAGGTTCGGAGAAAAATGGAGGCGGAACAAGACAGCATACTTAAAGGGGCTTATAAAAATGCTGATGCTCCAAATGCAATTGATAAACAAACAGCACATCTAGACCTGTGACGTCAGTGGTCAACGGTGGCATAGTACATAGGGTACACAGCTCCGAAGACTGAGCAAATCTGATGCGCGGGTTCAAATACCGCATGATGTGTAGAAAGTTTTTCAAATAAAATTGGATTAAAGCTCAGCACCACTATAAAAAAAGGAGACTGATGATAGGGCTTGGCACCCCTTGAAATAGCTATATCTCTAGCCAAACAAAAATAAAACGAATTAAAATACCCAAAATTAATTCGTAAGCAATTGGTGGTAGCACCTTTAAGTTGTTGTTGTTGTTCAAAATTCAATTTTTCGATTTAAGCATACATCTAAGAAAGGTAAAGATGAGTTGTTTTCTCTTTCTATCGTGAAATTTATTGTTTGCCATTGACTGTTGAGGTATTGTAATAATTCATCGGTTTTCATCTTTTCCACTACTGCTGCGACATCATCGACGTACCTCCACCAGATTCGTGGAAATAAACTGTTGTTTTTTAAATTCATTTCGAAAGGTGACATGAACAAATTTACTAAAAAGGGTGAAAGTGCATTTCCAATACACCTTTAGTAATTTTGTAATAAACATTGTCGAACTGACATATGTTTAGGTCCATGCATATTTTAGTTAGTTCAAAAAATAATTTTCTCTTCTCTTCAAATGTTTCATGTTCTGATAACCACATTTGTAGGATATTTAATGTTTCTGGGATTGGTATGCTTGGGAATAATGATTCCACATCGAATGATACTAAAAGCTCATCTTCTTTAATTTTAGTGTCTTTCATTTTATCACAAAAGTCATAACATAAAACAAAACTATGCTAGCACAAAAATCGGAACTGCCACTCAATAATAGCACACAAATAGCACAAAATTCTAGTTTTAATTTCAATTGATTATGTTGAGTAGTTTAGAAGATTTGCTAGCTCAATATTAAGGTAGCATAGATTTACATAAAACAAACACTATGCTAGCACAAACATCGAGACTTCCACAAATAAATAGCACAAAAAGAGCACAAAATTCTAGTTATGGTTTTAATTGATTATGCTAATTAGTGTATATGCTAGCTTTATACACGTTAAATTTAAAAACAAAACAAAACATTTACCCCCATATTCATAAAGAAAAAATAGTTATCTCAGCTCCCGTGTTTAGGGAAACTACACCATGGAATAAGAAAATTCCGGACTCAAATAGAGCAGTAAACAACTGTCTTTAGTTTTAGTCCGGAAAATTCTAATTCCATGGTGTAGTTTTCCTAAACACGGGAGCAGAAATAATTATTTTTTCTTTATGAATACGGGAGGTAGTGTACAAGTGAGATTGTCGATCATAACGTCAATTTGTTGGGGCTAAAAGCCATTAAAACCTATTTGAAATAGGTACATGCATTTTTTTATAATGGTGAATCGTTTAAATTCATCTTTATGGGTTTATTTAAGATATTAATTATATCAAAAATAAAAAATTTACAGATTTCACTCATAGAGTAACCATGGGGACATTGAAAATGACACCTGGCTAATCTTTTCAATTTAAATTAATTAAAACGCATTAAGCTGTTTCAGACATCATTATAGGTTCTGAAGTTTCTAGGTACCTTTATGCATATTATGTATTTAATGTCACTTTCCATTTGGCAAAAAATAAATCTTGTTAATTTTCTTTAACTAACCCATCAACTTTCCTGTTCAACCAAAAAAATCGTTTTTTTAAGATCTGATATTAGAACTATATGTAGGACAAACACAAATATGCCCTAAAAAACTGTTTTAAGCGCTTATAATTATGCCCTTAAAAATAAATTACATAAATATATGCCCTTAATAAATTATTATATTATGCGAAAAAAAAATGATTATAATGCCCTAAAAATAGTGCTTAATAAATAGGCTAAAATAAATTTTGTGGTTCCATTTTCTCAAAAAGTATTTGACCGATTTCGATAAATTTTATATGTATAAAACTTTAAACTATTCTTTTCGCGGACATAATTCATTTTAACTTTAAAGATTTTTTTCGGAATTTACCACGTTAAATATAAGAAATAATATATATAACGCGTGTAGTAGCCGTGGCGTGATGGTTAGTGCGATGGACAGTCATGCTGGAGGTCTAAGGTTCGATCCCCAGCCTCGCCACCTATTTATTTAAAAGAAAAAAACGGCTACTGCCTCTTGCGAGGAATTGACAAATCCTCCAAGAGTATCTCCTGTCACAGAAAAGTGCCGCTCGTTAAACTATAGGTCCCCTCCATTCCTGCAGACACGCACACAGGAATGGTTGAGAGTTGTAAGTCACTAGGCCCTAGTTCTTTATGAGCTGTTGTGCCATCAAATTTATTTATTTATTTTTATTTATTATATTTAACGCGGTAAGTTCCGAAAAAATCTTTAAAGTTAAAATTTCATATGGTTGGAACGCCACAATTGCGAAGATGTTCAGAATCTACTTGAAACACGCATTTACACACTGTGGGTCATTTTTGTTTTTTAACTGTCGAACACTGCATATTAAAAAAAAATATGTTTTTTTCCTTCAATATTTTAAAACAAATTTAAATTTTTCTGGATTTATTTAAGACATTGATTGCATCAAAAATAAAAAAATATACACGAGTGACCCCTACTAGTTTGCTCTCGTGGCTAACAAACATTTTGGTACCTTTCAACGAAAGAAATGTTAAAAAGACAGAATTACTGGGAACATGATTTTTTGTATTTTGGGTCAATGTTTTCTAAATTTTCAAAAGCTATCTACCTATACATATTGTTTAGGCTGTGTGCGAATTGGGTTAACATCGCGTTAAATTTTATCCGAAGATTAATTCTTGACGATAGTGGGGTGAATCTGTATACGTAGAAACTTCAAAATTTTATTAAATTAAAATTATAAATTAAATTTAATCGAAATTTTAATTCAATTCACTCACGGCCTAAAATATTGAGAAGCACTAGATTGCAAAATTGAAATAAAATCGTTCGAGTCGATTTAAGCAACTCAAAAAAAGGTTAATTTTCTCAAAAAAAGAAAAAAAACTCTAACCCAAATTTCCGTAATGCGAATTTTTTCGACATAACCTGAAGTTAGGTTTAATGCTGGTAATGCTTCCCTATAGACCTTTATTATTTGTTGAATAAACAATAAAAGATACTGAACAAATTATAAAAATGCTGATGCTCCAAATGCATTTGATAAACAAACAGCACATCTCGACCAGTGACGTCAGTGGTCGTAAGTAGTGGAATGCGTAGTGCATACATACGACTTCGAAGACTGGGCAATGGGTTCAAACCTCATGGTGTGCATGTAGAAAGTTTTTCACAATAAAATTGGATTAAAGCTCAGCATTACTAAAAGTAGACTGATGATAGGACTTGGCACCCCCTGAAATAGCTATATCTCCAGCCAAACAAAAATAAAACAAATTAAAATACCTAAAATGAATTCCTAAACAATTGGTGGCAGCGCCTTTAAGTTGTTGTTGTTTGTTTTTCAAAAATTCAATGAAATTGACGCAATAAAGAATGGTCAAGTCTCATAAACTGACATTCTAGTATGAACAATACAATAAATAATAATAATAACTGAACAAACTATGTTTTTTTTATGAAAAATATACATACATAAATAAATTGGCATGCCAAAATATGCACGAAAATCATAAATATACAAAAATATGCATTTACTTATAAAACGGATTTCTAATCTAGTCTCGTCTTAATACTGTTACTAAAAAAAATATGCTGTAGCATATTTTTGGTTGTCCTACGTATTACATACCTACATAAATCGATTTCAAGCAAGCTTAACTCCTATTTTCACACTCAACTGCATCACTGGCCTTTCTTATAGGACCGAATTGTATTCTGTATCGAATAAAAATAAATACCTATCATTTTCATTTTCAAAAAATCACAACCTAACTACCTCAATAGTTATGTTGATGCATAGCATTTACATATATACCTACACTTCATACAAAAAGCTGACAGAGTACCTATAGATACACTTTTTTTGTTTTGTTCTCTTTTTGAATTATTCTTCATTGAATATTCTTCCACTGAAGCTTGTCTGTTGACGACGACTTTTCTTCGTTTTTTTCCCGTATACCTATTGCCTACGCCTGCTGTAATTCATCGCTTGTGTTCGTTTGTTTATTTTCATCATTCTAGTAATGTTTTAGTAACACCAACCAAAAATTTGATAGTTGTCCTCCTATACGCTGGAGTTCATTTTTCATAATCTACGTTCATGTGTTCATTTCAATCATTTCGGTCATTTCTTTAGTAACACCAACACGGTTGGAAAAAGGCTTACTATTGTACTGAATTTTGTACTATTTCATTTCCCCAGTACGTAAGTACCACTTTTCAACTTTTAGTACTATTTAAAATTTTGTGTTAGAATTGATTTCAAACTTATTTCTTTATTCAATTTACCCTTCATTAAAAAATGTTACATGCAAGCATTCCTAAAAGCAGAGCTGTAAAATAATTAAATATATTGGTACTTAAGTACAAGTTAAGTACAATTACCTTGTATTTTAATATTTTAAGTACAAGTACAATTCCATGGTTATTGTGCATAAAATTTCCAAGTACCAGTACCGGTACTTGTACTTTGTAATTATAATTCCACAAAAGAATTGAAAATTTTGTACTCATTACTTTAGTACTTAAAATTGTTGTACTTAAATACTCTTCAAATACTTTTAATTCCTTAATAACTTGTAATTCCTTTTAAAAATACTTAAGAAATTAAAAAGGATTTTAAAGTATTTGAGGAGTATTTAAGTACAACAATTTTAAGTACTAAAGTAATGAGTACAAAATTTTCAATTCTTTTGTGGAATTATAATTACAAAGTACAAATACCGGCACTGGTACTTGGAAATTTTAAGTACACTTACCATGGAATTGTACTTGTACTTAAAATTTTAAAATACAAGGTAATTGTACTTGTAATTGTACTTAAGCTTTAATTACACAGGTCTGCCTTAAAGACCCTCAATCGCTGGAAATAAGGTTATCACTGAAGAAAGTGTTCAATTTCGTTTGAACTCGTGGTTTTTATAAAAATTGACATTTGAATAAATCAAAAAATTCCAAAAATCTACTTTTTGTTGCACCTTTCGTTATGACAAAACTAAAAATATATTGTTAATAACCGCCAAAACTTGAAAGTTATACCTTCCGCTATTTTGTTTTTCTATGCGTCTGCAATTCCATCAGTTTATACATCTAGGAAAAGCATAAACGGATTTTCTTCAAATTATTATGTGATTCCCAAGGAAAAATTTAACTTCCATACCATAATCTTTCCAAAAATACACATGACCTAAACAGAGGTATAAAGGTTTTTGATGAAATTTCCTTATTTTTGGGTTATTCCAAAGCCGTAATATCAAAGAAAGAAAGATTTTTTTTTTAACTTATGACGTTTTAATGCTTAAATACATTCAAGACTTTTTGCAAAAAGTACAAAAGTGATAAATTAAAATATGTACTAGCAATGCTTGTATGCGATTGTTTTCGTTTTTTACTTTTGTAATTTTTGCAAAAAGTCTTGAATGTAGTTTAGCCTTTAAGCACTTACTTAGATTCTCTCAAAAATGTCTCTACACATCTTGATTCATGTTTGTTTATGATTCATGTTGGTTTATATAAGCCCGTTAAATTTTATTTACTTCGAAACAAATTTATTCCTCCTTGTCGCTTAAAAAATTTCACTTAATTTTATTACATTTTTCACGCCTGGAAAAAGCGAAGCAAGGCTAGTAGGTTTTCTAGTTTTAGAATAAAAATAATATAAAAATAATTGAATTTAATGCAGTGAATTGAGTAACGTTTAAGAAAACTTAACGATAACGTTTTTAGCATAGATAAGAAGGCTAGAATTTTAATACACTGAAGATTATTTTAATATTTGCACAAAACTTGGCGTATCAAGTTTTTAGCTGTGTTTAATGTTTATAAACTGCAACTGGACGAAACCTAAAGTATTGCGAAAAAATTCTGTACTATTTGGTTACTTTCAGTACTATTTTTTTTCAGCGTTCAGTACTATAGAAAAAAGTCATTTTCCATCACTGAACACCAACCAAAAATTTCGTTGTGATGCCCTATACGCTGGAGTTCATTTCTGATTTATTGAATTTATTTCATTTAATCATTTTAGTAACACCACAACTCTGTCAAAACGATCCTATAAACATTTTCAATGTTAAAACAAAATTTACACGAGTGAGTCCCACGAGCTTGGTCTCGTGGCTAGCAAAAATTTTGGTACCTTTCAACGAAAGAAGTGTTAAAAAGTCAGAATTACTGGGAACATGATTTTTTTACTTTTGGGTTAATATTTTCTAAATTTTCAAAAGCTATCTATACCTATTGTTTAAGCCGTGTGCGAATTGGGTTAAAATCGCGTTCAA
Organism: Epistrophella euchroma; assembly: GCA_947049315.1. NCBI lineage: Eukaryota > Metazoa > Arthropoda > Insecta > Diptera > Syrphidae > Epistrophella > Epistrophella euchroma. The sequence goes on along the minus strand of OX346245.1, from coordinate 98,259,105 downwards.
TTTTATCCGGAGATTAATTTAATTTTTGACACCTGTGAGGTGAATCTGTAGGTATGTGTACGTACAAACTTCAAAATTTAATTTAGGATAAAATTTATTCGAAATTTTAATTCAATTCACACAGGGCCGTAAATATTTAGAAGCACTAAATTACAAAATTGAATAAAATCGTTCGATTCGATTTTACCAACTCAAAAATAGGTTAATTCAAAAAAAAACAAAAACTCCAACCCAAATTTCCTTAATGCCAATTTTTTCGCCATAACCTGAAGTTATGTTTTAATTTTTTGGTAATGCCTACCCCATAGACTTTTATTATTTATTGAATAAACATTAGAAGACACTGTACAAGTTATGATTTTAATGAAAAATATACAAAAATACGGCAAAACAGGCACGTTAAACGTAAATATACAAAAAATATTCATTTTCGAAACATGGCGCTTAAAAGACAGTGGGCCTTACCAATAATCAAATTTAGTTATGACTTAAATATTTCAGTGAAATTAACCTTAACGTTATGGATCCTAAATTATAAACCATGCATTATATTCTCAATTTTTTGAAGTCAGTTGAATATATGGTTCATTATTTATAGTCCACGTAAATATTTAGGTAATACCATGCACGGTTTATTATTTAGAGCCCATTCAATTATGATCAATTTTACTGAAATATTTAAGTCATAACTAAATTTGATTATTGGTAGGGCCCAGTATTTCTTATAAAACTGATTTCTAATCTAATCTCGTCTTAATAGTGTTGCTAGAAAAAAACATGCTCTGGCATATTTTTTGTTGTCCTACATATTACATAGGTATATCGATTTCAAGCAAGCTCTACTCCTGCTTGCACACTCAACTGCATCACTGGCCTAGGCCTTTCTTATAAGACCGCATTGTATTCTGTATGGAATAAAAATAAATACCTATCATTTTCATTTTCACAAAATCACAATACTAACCTCCATAACTATGTAGATGCATACACACATATATGTATGTACCTACAACATACAAAAATGTGGCAGAATACCTATACACTTTTGTTGGTTGCCTTGTCTGTTCATTTGTCTTCTTCTGAATACTTACCTGTACTTGTTGTTTTTTTTTTCTCTATTTGAATATTCTTCATGACCATTCTCCACTGAAGCTTGCCTGTTGACGACGAACAATACTTTTCTTCGTTTTTTCCCCGTATACCTAATTCATCGCTTGTGTTCGTTTGTTTATTTTTATCATTCTAGTAATGTTTTAGTAACACCAACCAAAAATTTGATAGTTGTCTCCCTATACGCTGGAATTTATTTTTCATATTCTAAATTCATGTGTTCATTTCAATCATTTCCGTCATTTCTTTATAGCCGTTCCACACTATCCCATCGAGTATTAATACATGTCAAAAAAAAGTGTGATAGAATTACTTACGACTGCCAAATTTGTGTGAAGAAAACGATTTCATATTTTGCTTCCACACCTGAATCCAAAAAATCAATTCACCATAACCTCAAACCCCCAAGTGGGATAGAATGTGTGATGGTTTTAGAACATATCCTAAAAATTTTCATGTATTAATACATGTCAAATTATGTGAGATGGGCTGTCAAGTCGTGTGGGATGTGATTTCATATTTTGTTTCCACACTATTATACACGATTTACTTCCAACTTTTTTGACATGTGTTAATACTCAGTGGGATAGTGTGGAAGGCCTTTTAGTAACACCAACCAAAAATTTCGTTGTGATGCCCTATATGCTGGAGTTCATTTCTGATTTATTGAATTTATTTCATTTAATCATTTTGGTAACACCACAACTCTCTCAAAACGATCCTATAAACATTTTCAATGTTAAAAGCAAAGCTTATAAACAAATATTAATATCTATCTATCTGTCTACGGAACTGCAAAGTAAAGGCCAGGTCATCTTTGCAACAAGTTATTTATTTCCACCTCATTCACATCTTGCAGAACAGAAATTACTTCAGCAATGGATATGCAACAAAGCAAATCATTTAAACAAGAGCAGAGCTGATCCCCGTTGGATTTTATTACTTCTCAGCTCCGCCTCTTTGCATACACTTTTCTTAAGTTATCAAAAAATGGCTCTTTGAAATATGTGTGATTTTTCGTCTTTTCAGAATTTTATTATGTATATGCATGCATATATTAATATATTAGTTTTATCATATTTTCAGTTATACATATAGGTATATAATTTTAATTCTTTATCTTGAACGGTTTAGAAAGCAAAAACAGTGTTTATATGTATGCAAAAATAAAGGCAATGACTCAGTTATTTCCAGATAAAAAAAATCATTTTGGCATCATGTTAGCATACACTTTTCTTAAGTTATCAAAAAATGGCTCTTTGAAATATGTGTGATTTTTCGTCTTTTCAGAATTTTATTATGTATATGCATGCATATATTAATATATTAGTTTTATCATATTTTCAGTTATACATATAGGTATATAATTTTAATTCTTTATCTTGAACGGTTTAGAAAGCAAAAACAGTGTTTATATGTATGCAAAAATAAAGGCAATGACTCAGTTATTTCCAGATAAAAAAAATCATTTTGGCATCATGTTTTTTTTTTAAGTTTGTGCTGGAATTAAATATTTGTTTTACTAGAGTAAAGAGTCAAGTAATAAGCTTTATTTTGGCATCAAAAAATTACCGATATGCCTTTCTAAAAGTCCCAAAATCAGCAATTGAAATTTTCAATGATGCTCTTAATGATAAACGAAGTTACCCACGTATGTTTAAAACAAAAGAAAATATATTCATGTCGGTAATGGAATCCGCATTTGCAGTATAGTGCTGTCTTTTCTCTTTATCGATTTAACTTGAATAAAAAGAGAACAATATACTACGAATCACTGCGGATCGACTATTGTGGATTACATAATCGACATACATATATTAAATTTATTTTGTATAAACATTTAATTATAATTTATAAAGGGTGATCGGTATAAGATGCACCAAACTGCTGAAGCGAGTAGGTTGGGTTAAGACAAGAAAAAAATCGTTTGAGAGGGGGGGTCTATTTCCCACCGTTTAGGCAGAAGGGGCAATTTTCTAAAAAATTGACTTAAAACAGAAAAAAAAATATTTAAAAACAACGGTACAAGTTGTGTTTGTGAATAGTTTTTGAAAAATTAATTTCCAAACTCGAAATTTTGAAAAAAAAATTTAAAAAAAAGTTTCAAACTAATTTTGTTCAAAATTTTATGTAAATAAGTATAATTTTTGTTTTCAAAATTCAATGCTCTTATTTATTTTGAATAAAAATAGAAAACCGGATGCTAAAATGTCTTTTAGTTTTTGAGAAAATTGAAAATAACGAAATCTACTTTACTACATATTTTGTAGAAATAGGATCTTTTGAACAAGAAAATAACGGATGGAAGTCGAATTTAAGGAAATCTTACTTTTGTTTTTTTTTCAATTTTCTCAAAAACTAGACTACATTTTGACATCTGGTTTTCAATGTTTGACTAAAAATTGATGGGAGTATTGAATATTAAAAATAAAAATACTACTAAATAACGTTAAATTTTGAACAAAATCCATTTGAACACAATTTTTAAATGTTTTTTTTTTTTCAAAAATTTAAGTTGGAAAATTAAGTTTTAAAAAACTGTTCACTAAGACTCATTTGCTGAAACGTAACTTAAGTATTTATGTTCAACTTAAACGCTCATGTTCCATTTTTTTCTCAGCGTGAACTGTCACATAAGCTCTTATGTCGAACTTAAATATTTATGTTTCGTTTCAGCAAATGGGCCTAAAAGAACTTAATTTATAAACAAAATGGAAGCGCATATTTCTGGCTTAACAAAATAATAGACCCCCCCCTCCCATACGATTTTTTTCTTGTCTTAACCCAACTTACTCGCTCCAGCATTCTGGTGCATCTTAGACCGATCACCCTGTATAATGTACTAACAACGAAAAACCAACAAAACTGAACATAGGATCAAATTTTGTTCGCACGATGAAAGCCCAAAAAACACCGTTTTGGAGATGATGAAGATCAATAATTTATAATTTCTCGAGCCAAAAGTGCTGGAGAGTGTTTGTTTATTGTTTTATTTTTAGAAGAAATGTAAACCTTTAATAATGTTAACAAAATAAATAAATTCACCCAGTCTTATTTAAATTATTACATGTTTTATAAAGACATTGTTTAATGTTAATAAAATTCAACTTTAAATCAAATAAATTCGGCTCGATATATGGAATGTTCGATACCTAAAGTCTATATAACAGTTAATATTATATGTTATATTATGAAAATGATCCGCTGACTCTATGTTGGGGGAAAAGCCTTCAGCCGAAGTAGTAAATTGTGCGCGCGGCAGTTAACTTGCACTAGGATTCATTATAACATCAAAATAACCATATGACAAAATATTATCTTTGGTTCGACTGGTCACCAAAATCTGTCGCGGGCTCCCAGACTATAATAGTTAACAATAAAATGACTTGTATACCATTACAAAATCTGTACGTTTTGACAAATTATCGAATTTGGAATCGCCCAGCATTTTTATCATATTAAAATCAACACAAAACTACATAAATACTTGTTTTCACTAATAAAATATATACAGTGGATAATTTCTGGGTTTATTGTTAAAAAAAAGAGGAGAAGAGAAGAGAAGAGAAGAGAAGAGAAGAGAAGAGAAGAGAAGAGAAGAGAAGAGAAGAGAAGAGAAGAGAAGAGAAGAGAAGAGAAGAGAAGAGAAGAGAAGAGAAGAGAAGAGAAGAGAAGAGAAGAGAAGAGAAGAGAAGAGAAGAGAAGAGAAGAGAAGAGAAGAGAAGAGAAGAGAAGAGAAGAGAAGAGAAGAGAAGAGAAGAGAAGAGAAGAGAAGAGAAGAGAAGAGAAGAGAAGAGAAGAGAAGAGAAGAGAAGAGAAGAGAAGAGAAGAGAAGAGAAGAGAAGAGAAGAGAAGAGAAGAGAAGAGAAGAGAAGAGAAGAGAAGAGAAGAGAAGAGAAGAGCCCAAATGCTAGAATCACTCGGTAGGTTGGATAATGAATCTGTTGTTTGCTTACTATTGTTATTTTTATAGATTTACGTTTAGCAGAAGACGGTTTTTCATTTTTTTTTAGTGAAAGAAAGCAGCTTTCGGTGTTTGAGTGCTTAGGCAGTAGGTTTTTTCTTTTGACTCGGTGCAAGAACTATTCTGTTTTATTACCACTTACTAAGTTATTATTCAGAGTGGTATTAAAGGAATTTTCAGAAACTGATTCAGGATACTTATCCATATCCATATTGGCAAGTTGTAATAACTCTTCATGCATTGTTGCAGATGTCGTATTGTCAATAATTGATGATAAATTGTTAACATAATCAATTTTAGAATTTGTTAATTTCATTAATAGCTTCATTTAACAGTGTCTTATTGGCACAAACTTCGTCTGTTATACAAAATAAGCTATCCTGACATAATATCATTGCGAGATTATGCTTGTCATTGCTGTTGATAAAATTTCACCTGTTTTCTTAGTATTAGATACCAAGGCATCCAATTTAAGGGTGTTACTTTCAGTATAATTTTTAATCAAGCGAAGTTCAATTTATGCCTTTGCTTGTTTTCATCGTTACGATTATTTAAATAAATAAATAAATTTGATGGCACAACAGCTCATGAAGAACTAGGGCCTAGTGACTTACAGCTCTCAACCATTCCTGTGTGCGTGTCTGCAGGAATGGAGGGGACCTACAGTTTATTGCCGAATCCGAACGGCTAACGAGCGGCACTTTTCTGTGACAGGAGATACTCTTGGAGGATTTGTCAATTCCTCGCAAGAGACAGTAGCCGTTTTTCTTTTAAATAAATAGATGGCGAGGCTGGGGATCGAACCTTAGACCTCTGGCATGACAGTCCATCGCACTAACCATCACGCCACGGCTACTACAATACGATTATTTACATGTCTGATTTCCTCAGAAAAGGAACTCAATCTTACAATAATATCAGAGTCAATCTTTTCGATGTATTTTGTAATCTTATCAAGTTGAACATTATTTTTATTTTCAAGACGTATCATAATGCTAGAGAGCTCGTCAATATATTGGGCAATTAACTGATGGTTTGTTTTTTCTTCACTTGTTTTTTTTTTATTTATTTAATTATCCAGCTCATTTTTTCAAGTAATAAACTTATCCAATAATGGATTGGTATCGGTGCAAAAATATTTGTTTTGGCAAATTTCACATAAAAATTGCTTAAGTTAATCTCGTTTAGATTTCATAAATCCCAAATAGTGTTTTCACCAGAAAAAAAAAGATTAAAAAAATAGATTAATTTTGACAGAACCTTTCAAAATGCAGATGGTGGGTCATTATTCTTATGAAGTGGAAGTGAGATGGCAAGTTTGCTTTATTTCAAACGATAAAAAAAAAGATGGTTTCCCTCAGCTTGTATTGCGCTGAATAGGGGAATAGGTCTGTTCGAATTTTACCTATGAAGATTTAAATGAGATTTATTTTAAATCTTGATTTGAAGAGATTAAAATTTGTATGGTAAATCACGGGATTTGTGAAGAAATCTCGGTTTAGTGGTCGGTGAAAACGAAGTACAATGCAACATGGATGGAAGCTTTGCATTTAATTAAATAATGAGATTGATGTTGAAGTTTGTGAGCAACCATTGTAATCGCACTTAGCCATGGCACGAACCAAAGGAAATTCAGCGCGTTAGATGAGACAGATATGTATGTCTAGTGAAATCCAGAACGGAGAAGGCTGTTCCACAATGCGACGAGAAAACGAGACGTCTTTTTTTCAATTTTCCGAAATTTATGACGTGACGAGACGACGAGAAATGCTTGATTATGTATTATTTCACTGTTTAAAATTCTTTTTTAAGAGAGAGAAACGTCTCGTTTTCTCGTCGCATTGAGAAACAGCCTAGAGAGCGATGAATATGTACATACTAAAAAAAGAAAGAAACACAAATTCAAAAATTATTAAGTACCATACAAACGATTGTAGTACGGGAGCTAGCAACGTCGAAAAAAAGTTGATTTTAACAGTCCTGGTTTTTTAATATATTGTTCCTCTCACTACAATAGTTCGAATGAGGGGAGTCTGGCTGGTGGGAGATGTTGCGTTTTTCTGGGAGCGCACCTTTTCTAACGCAAAAAAAATGGTTTTCAAAGTCATTTTAACAGTCTTAATTTTTTTTTCATTGAGTTCTATGAACTGTTCATAATATGAATATACATGTCTGGCAGGTGTCTGACGTTGCAAAATCCTCGCCAGACGCTTTTTTATATTGAAGAAAAATAAAAATTATATGAGCATTCGCACCAGGAAAAAAAATATTAAAAAACAATGGCAACACATACAGTTATGTAATATAGCTTTTTGAAAACTTTAGAATGTATTCTTTGATAATGTTTTTAAATTATTAAATTTAGGTGAATAGTTCTTTTAGTATTAAATTTCAAACTCCGAATTAAAAAAACAAATAAAAATGCTACACTTACTATTTCTTTTCTTAAACATTTTACGTTATTAAGTACCAGTTTCGCTTTCAGTATTCAATACTCTATCAATTTTTATTCAAACTTTCAAAACTAGATAATTCTAAATCTTACGATTTTCGAGAAAATTCAAAATTACGAAAACTACTTTTTTCAAAGAAAAAACCTTTTCACGCAAAGCTAGCCAAAAATATTTCCTTTTAACAGTTAAAATTTTTATCTCATCCAGTTCTACAAACTATTTGCAATATTTATTAACCCGTCTGGCAGGTGTCTGACGTTGCTAAAACCTTGCCGGACACTATTTTGTAACTTAAAAAAGAACATATTATATAGTTATAAGGATATAAAATAAATTCGGTCGGATAAGAAAGTTAAAGTCAGTTCTGAATATAAATTAATATTAAAATAAAAGAATAGAATACAAGTAAGACAAAATTTCACTTTTTTTTAAAGCCAGAATTCTGTAATTTTATTTTATTTTGACACCTGCCAGACGGGACGGATGAGATAAAAATTTTGACTGTTAAAAGGAAATATTTTTGGCTAGCTTTGCGTGAAAAGGGTTTTTCTTTGAAAAAAGTAGTTTTCGTAATTTTCAATTTTCTCGAAAATCATAAGATTTAGAATCATCTAGTTTTGAACGTTTGACTAAAAATTGGTGAGTATTGAATACTGAAAGCGAAACTGGTACTTAATAACGTACAATTTTTAAGAAAAGAAATAGTAAGTGTAGCATTTTTATTTGTTTTTTTAATTTGGAGTTTGAAATTGGATATTAAAAGAACTATTTACCTTAATTTAATAATTTTAAAACATTATCAAAGAATACATTCTAAAGTCTTCAAAAAGCTATATTACATAACTGTATGTGTTGCCATTGTTTTTTAATATTTTTTTTCCTGGTGCGAATGCTCATATAATTTTTATTTTTCTTCAATATAAAATAGCGTCTGGCGAGGATTTTGCAACGTCAGACACCTGCCAGACATGTATATTCATATTATGAACAGTTCATAGAACTCAATGAAAAAAAAAATTAAGACTGTTAAAATGACTTTGAAAACCATTTTTTTTTGTGTTAGAAAAGGTGCGCTCCCAGGAAAACGCAACACCTCCCACCAGCCAGACTCCCCTCATTCAAACCGTGGTAGTGATAGGAACAAAATACTAAAAAACCAGGACTGTTAAAATTCTTTCTCAAAAACGTTGCTAGCTCCCGTACTATTGTATATTTTTCGAAATTATTACACAATTGTTTGTAAAATAAAATCGGGACGTGTGCAAACTAAAATATTTATTGATTTATCGGATAGCATTCAAAGATTTTCAAAGCGACTTATGAAGGGTGCCAAACATTAGGTAGGTACCTTACCTACAGTAATTAATTTTTTTTAAGTGCTAATACAAAATAAACGGTGAGTGTACAAATTATTCTAAAACTTGTACAAAAGAGTACTAACGAGTTTCAAACTTTTCCATTTACCAGCTTTGCCCAACTCGAAAGTCGGCGAGACCAACTTCCGTTTCTTGTATCGATAATTTTGAATCGGTAATTAATTAAAAATAAAAAGAAAACATTTCAAAAATTAATAGCATAAAGAATTATGCCATACAAAATGTACAAACTATTGTATATTTTTGAAATTTTTACAGAAATTTAAAATATTGTGTAAAATCAAATTACGAAGTGTAAAAACGAAAATAATTTTTGTACAAACGTGTACAAACGATTATCCATCGAACTGCTTTTTCAGATTTTTTGAATTGTAAAAAAAATCAAAATGGGGCTAACTACATTCGAGACACATTTTTTAAAACAAAAAAATTGGAAAAAAAAATTTTGGACATGTACAAACTAAAATATTTGTTGTGCAAACGTCTACAAACGATTATCCATCGAATTGCATTTCCAGATTTTTCAAAACATTAAAAACAAAATTTCTTGGGGCTACCTACCGTCCGTTTTTTTAAATTGCTTATAAAAAAAACGGTGCGTATATAAATTATTCTAAAAGTTGTACAAACCATGTACAGACGATTGCAATTAACAGCTTTGCCCAACTTTAAAGTCGGGGGGCTAATTACATGCAAGCATTGCCATTAGGTAAAAGTCCCAAGAAAATTACTCACAATTAAAATTTTGTTTCTCTTTTTCTGTTGAAAATAACTACATAACAAATAAATTTTACACAAAAGAAACTCTTTTTTTTGTGGGTGAACTGAAGAGAAAAATGAGCAATAAATTTTGCTTGTTTCACATTCATACTGGTTCAAGAAGATTTTGAAGTTATCTACTATATTACGAACTCTGAAAATGTATGGGAAATCTTGTTGATTTTGTTGGGGAACCTGACTAATGTCCCCAAACAACGTGTTCGCAAGACACATATTCGCAAGCAACATGTTCCCAAAGCAACATGTCCGACACGACAAATACTCGCAAACAATATGTTCGCAACGACTAATGTTCGCAAGCCACATGTATCCAAAGTATTTTCACTGGGAGTTTGAGCTGGTGATGATTTCTAATTGGTCGATACTTATGTGTACGACTCACAAAAAATATTGATGGGTTCTCAGAGAGAAAAAAATATGGATAACTAGACTGCAGTGCGATGTGTGAATATCTATACGTATAGGTGTAATGATGATAGAATTTTAAAAATGAGGGAAGTAGGTTGTTCTATATCTATGTGTTTGAATTTGTGGTCAGAGTAGGGTCTTATATATGGAATGCAAAAAATATTGATGAATTTCAAGAGAGAGAGAGACATATAGATAACTAGATTGCAGTGCGTTGTGCGAATATACGTATAAGTATAATCAATAGAATTTTAAAAATCAGGGAAGTATAGGCTGTAGTATATCTATGTATGTATTTGACTTTTTGTTTAGAGTAGGGTCTTACATGGAATTACAAATAAATAAAAAGACGGGCGATGATTCTTATTGGCCCGATATAAATACATAAGAGCTAGAAAGAATAAGTTTTTCTGATTGGATTCCAAGGAAAATATATATGTATTTACATAAGTACCTATTTTACTTTGTGGTGAGAGTAGAGTCTTAGACCAAGAGCTAATGAACCGATTTACTCAGTGTTTTATACCGCTTCAAATTTTGGGAGCATAATGTTTACTTATTGGTATTTATCCAAACTAGATTCCATTAGTCTTTCAGCGATACCGCGGCACTTACATCTTCGAAATAAGCACTTTAAAAATGCAACCAAAAAATCGAAAAGGGTTTTATCCACCATCCACCTGATAGCATAATACCGCAACCCTAGCACCTCCATAATGCACTTTTAAAATGCAACAAAAAAAAAAAGTTTTTTTAACCACTTCAAAATTTTGTCCACATACCTTTACATAATTAGATATTATTTGTCCAAACATTATTCCTTCGGTCTGGCATGCCGAAGGCCTACCACATCCATACAAAGCAAAAAATTAGGCCCAATAGTGCGCAAAAACATAGGTAAGTGATGTTTTTTTTTTTTATCAATTTTAACACGATGGAAGTATTATGAATTGAATATTTATTTTTCATCTCATTTACATGGGATCTTTTTGTTGGATTCGTATTTAAACAAGTAAACACACTGCGGAGCCGAAAGTTGCAAAATTTGCACGGGAAATCCGGTAAATCTTGAAAACCATACTTTCCGAATTGGGTTTTTGTTTGTACGAGCATAATTCGGTTGAACATCAATCGATTTGCGTGGGAAAGGACATTTATAATTTAATAAATCTCTTTGAAAAAGTACAACTTATTTGTTTCTATTGATGTATACATTTCAGGTACCTATCTTAATTTCATATATGTAGTTTCATATATCTTTGTATTAAAAAGCTTTATATATACAAATTGTTCGACGAATTTGACCTCTTCGTCATATAATTAAAAGTCAAAAGAATATGTGTGTGGAAGGATGTATAATTTTAATGGTATAAAATTCGCAATCGATTTCAATTTTTTTTAAAGAACAAACTCTGACTTAACTCACATAACCACTTATTTTTGCCTAAAGGGGTTTGTTATTCACAATATACCTAATAATATAAAATAAACTGCAAAGCTGTGATGTACAGATTTTTCAGTCTAGGTACATGGACATATATGCTAATAAAAAAGTAGATACGTATACGCCATAGTGCCTCTAGCACGTCTAGTTTAGCCGCAAATCGCGTTTAAAGATAAAAGTCGATTTTTCATATAATGCGATGCATCAATTGAAAGGTGGCACTTCCTAGATTACGAATATGCATGTTTTTTGGCTGCAAGTCAAGTTTATTTTTTTTGAAAGTTTTGGAAAAAAACTTTTTTAACCAACTTTTTTTTTTATTTCTTAGAACTGGCACTTCCAAGATCACGAATATGCATTTTTGAAGTCGCTAGGTCGCTTAGTTTAGTTGCAAGTCAAGTTTAAAGGCCCCAACTTTGATGCCTCTGCACGTCTAGTTTAGCCGCAAATCGCGTTTAAAGATAAAAGTCGATTTTTCATATAATGCGATGCATCAATTGAAAGGTGGCACTTCCTAGATTACGAATATGCATGTTTTTTGGCCGCAAGTCAAGTTTATTTTTTTTGAAAGTTTTGGAAAAAAACTTTTTTTACCAACTTTTTTTTTTAATTTTTTAGAACTGGCACTTCCTAGATCACGAATATGCATTTTTGAAGTCGCTAGGTCGCTTAGTTTAGTTGCAAGTCAAGTTTAAAGGCCCCAACTTTGATGCCTCTGCACGTCTAGTTTAGCCGCAAATCGCGTTTAAAGATAAAAGTCGATTTTTCATATAATGCGATGCATCAATTGAAAGGTGGCACTTCCTAGATTACGAATATGCATTGTTTTTGGCCGCAAGTCAAGTTTATTTTTTTTGAAAGTTTTGGAAAAAAAAATTTTTAACCAACTTTTTTTTTATTTCTTAGAACTGGCACTTCCTAGATCACGAATATGCATTTTTGAAGTCGCTAGGTCGCTTAGTTTAGTTGCAAGTCAAGTTTAAAGGCCCCAACTTTGATGCCTCTAGCACGTCTAGTTTAGCCGCAAATCGCGATTAAAGATAAAAGTCGATTTTTCATATAATGCGATGCATCAATTGAAAGGTGGCACTTCCTAGATTACGAATATGCATGTTTTTTGGCCGCAAGTCAAGTTTATTTTTTTTGAAAGTTTTGGAAAAAAACTTTTTTAACCAACTTTTTTTTTTATTTCTTAGAACTGGCACTTCCTAGATCACGAATATGCATTTTTGAAGTCGCTAGGTCGCTTAGTTTAGTTTAAAGGCCCCAACTTTGATGCCTCTAGCACGTCTAGTTTAGCCGCAAATCGCGTTTAAAGATAAAAGTCGATTTTTCATATAATGCGATGCATCAATTGTAAGGTGACACTTCCTAGATTACGAATATGCATTGTTTTTGGCCGCAAGTCAAGTTTATTTTTTTTGAAAGTTTTGGAAAAAAAAAATTTTAACCAACTTTTTTTTTTATTTCTTAGAACTGGCACTTCCTAGATCACGAATATGCATTTTTGAAGTCGCTAGGTCGCTTAGTTTAGTTGCAAGTCAAGTTTAAAGGCCCCAACTTTGATGCCTCTAGCACGTCTAGTTTAGCCGCAAATCGCGATTAAAGATAAAAGTCGATTTTTCATATAATGCGATGCATCAATTGAAAGGTGGCACTTCCTAGATTACGAATATGCATGTTTTTTGGCCGCAAGTCAAGTTTATTTTTTTTGAAAGTTTTGGAAAAAAACTTTTTTAACCAACTTTTTTTTTTATTTCTTAGAACTGGCACTTCCTAGATCACGAATATGCATTTTTGAAGTCGCTAGGTCGCTTAGTTTAGTTGCAAGTCAAGTTTAAAGGCCCCAACTTTGATGCCTCTAGCACGTCTAGTTTAGCCGCAAATCGCGTTTAAAGATAAAATTCGATTTTTCATATAATGCGATGCATCAATTGAAAGGTGGCACTTCCTAGATTACGAATATGCATGTTTTTTGGCCGCAAGTCAAGTTTATTTTTTTTGAAAGTTTTGGAAAAAAACTTTTTTTACCAACTTTTTTTTTTTAAATTTTTAGAACTGGCACTTCCTAGATCACGAATATGAATTTTTGAAGTCGCTAGGTCGTTTAGTTTAGCCGCAAGTCAAGTTTAAAGGTCTCAACATTGATGCCCCAAGGTTTTCAATATAGAAAAAGAAATGCCAATTAATATGCATAAATATTCAAAAGTCATATTAGTTAAGTAAAAAGTAATGAAATTATTTTTCAAACCTTAAAATCCGTTTTCTGAGGAATAATTTCGATGGATATGAGGCACTTAAGCTCTCAGGCGGCGAAGTGATAAATTATAACTTTTTAGGCTTTCGCGGTGGTTTATCATAATTAATATCTATTATTTTCGGATTAGCCGCGTTTTTGAAATTTATGAGAGTGCACTTTTGTACTCACCCCGAACGTTTCGCATCAAATTGCATTGAGCGTGGTCACCGGGAAACAGTTTCCCGGTGCACTCTCATAAATTTCAAAAACGCGGCTAATCCGAAAATAATAGATATTAATTATGATAAACCACCGCGAAAGCCTAAAAAGTTATAATTTATCACTTTTAATTTTTATTCGTGAATTTTATTAATTCATATTCGTGATCTATGAAGTGCCAGTTCTAAGAAATAAAAAAAAAAAGTTAGTAAAAAAAGTTTTTTTCCAAAACTTTCAAAAAAAATAAACTTGACTTGCGGCCAAAAAACATGCATATTCGTAATCTAGGAAGTGCCACCTTTCAATTGATGCATCGCATTATATTAAAAATCGACTTTTATCTTTAAACGCGATTTGCGGCTAAACTAGACGTGCAGAGGCATCAAAGTTGGGGCCTTTAAACTTGACTTGCAACTAAACTAAGCGACCTAGCGACTTCAAAAATGCATATTCGTGATCTAGGAAGTGCCAGTTCTAAGAAATAAAAAAAAAAGTTGCTAAAAAAAGTTTTTTTCCAAAACTTTCAAAAAAAATAAACTTGACTTGCGGCCAAAAGCATATTCGTAATCTAGGAAGTGCCACCTTTCAATTGATGCATCGCATTATATGAAAAATCGACTTTTATCTTTAAACGCGATTTGCGGCTAAACTAGACGTGCCAGAGGCACTATGGCGTATACGTATCTACTTTTTTATTAGCATATATGTCCATGTACCTAGACTGAAAAATCTGTACATCACAGCTTTGCAGTTTATTTTATATTATTAGGTATATTGTGAATAACAAACCCCTTTAGGCAAAAATAAGTGGTTATGTGAGTTAAGTCAGAGTTTGTTCTTTAAAAAAAATTGAAATCGATTGCGAATTTTATACCATTAAAATTATACATCCTTCCACACACATATTCTTTTGACTTTTAATTATATGACGAAGAGGTCAAATTCGTCGCACAATTTGTATATATAAAGCTTTTTAATACATAGATATATGAAACTACATTTATGAAATTAAAATAGGTACCTGAAATTTATACATCAATAGAAACAAATAAGTTATACTTTTTCAAAGAGATTTATTAAATTATAAATGTCCTTTCCCATGCAAATCGATTGATGTTCAACCGAATTATGCTCGTACAAACAAAAACCCAATTCGGAAAGTATGGTTTTCAAGATTTACCGGATTTCCCGTGCAAATTTTGCAACTTTCGGCTCCGCAGTGTGTTTACTTGTTTAAATACGAATCCAACAAAAAGATCGCATGTAAATGAGATGAAAAATAAATATTCAATTCATAATACTTCCATCGTGTTAAAATTGAAAAAAAAAAAAACATCACTTACCTATGTATTTGCGCACTATTGGGCCTAATTTTTTGCTTTGTATAGATGTGGTAGGCCTTCGGCATGCCAGACCGAAGGAATAATGTTTGGACAAATAATATCTAAGGCCGTGTGTGAATTGGGTTAAAATCGCGTAAAATTGTATTTAAAGATTAATTTTTGACACTAGTGAGGTGAATCTGTATGCGGAAATGTCAAAATTTAATCTCGGATAAAATTTAATCGAAATTTTAAACCAATTCGCACACGGCCTAATTATGTAAAGGTATGTGGACAAAATTTTGAAGTGGTTAAAAAAAAATTTTTTTTTGTTGCATTTTAAAATGCATTATGGAGGTGCTAGGGTTGCGGTATTATGCTATCAGGTGGATGGTGGATAAAACCCTTTTCGATTTTTTGGTTGCATTTTTAAAGTGCTTATTTCGAAGATGTAAGTGCCGCGGTATCGCTGAAAGACTAATGGAATCTAGTTTGGATAAATACCAATAAGTAAACATTATGCTCCCAAAATTTGAAGCGGTATAAAACACTGAGTAAATCGGTTCATTAGCTCTTGGTCTAAGACTCTACTCTCACCACAAAGTAAAATAGGTACTTATGTAAATACATATATATTTTCCTTGGAATCCAATCAGAAAAACTTATTCTTTCTAGCTCTTATGTATTTATATCGGGCCAATAAGAATCATCGCCCGTCTTTTTATTTATTTGTAATTCCATGTAAGACCCTACTCTAAACAAAAAGTCAAATACATACATAGATATACTACAGCCTATACTTCCCTGATTTTTAAAATTCTATTGATTATACTTATACGTATATTCGCACAACGCACTGCAATCTAGTTATCTATATGTCTCTCTCTCTCTTGAAATTCATCAATATTTTTTGCATTCCATATATAAGACCCTACTCTGACCACAAATTCAAACACATAGATATAGACCTACTTCCCTCATTTTTAAAATTCTATCATCATTATACCTATACGTATAGATATTCACACATCGCACTGCAGTCTAGTTATCCATATTTTTTTCTCTCTGAGAACCCATCAATTTTTTTTGTGAGTTCCTACGTACACATAAGTATCGACCAATTACAAATCATCGCCACCATAATAATGTTTACTATTCAACGTCTTTGTTGCCAGCTTAAACTCCCAGTGAAAATACTTTGGATACATGTGGCTTGCGAACATTAGTCGTTGCGAACATATTGTTTGCGAGTATTTGTCGTTGCGGACATGTTGCTTGCGAATATGTGTCGTGCGAACAAGTTGTTTGGGGACATTAGTTACGGATCCATTTTGATGAGATTTGGTGCTGCTCGCACCAAAATCTTGTAAATTAAATGCTCTATTTTCATTAGATGTACGTAAAATCATCCGAACCAACAGCAATGCTCTTGAAGTCATACCGCCATAAATTCTTCCAAAAAAAAAATAGTGGTGGAAACTTCTCGGATGCTTTGGTGGGCATGTGCCCAAAGTCTTTAAAACTAGTTGCTGTATGTATTCTTTCGATTAAACAAAAATAAAAACATTTTAACTATTTTTAATCAATAATTCAACAAGTCGAATTAAATGGTGCTAAGTCTTCTACTTGGCTGATTTATTTCAGTAGTATATAGAATTTGTATTATTAAAAAGTCTTCGTATAAAAACATTTTAACTAAAATTTATAGAAAACACTTGTTCTTTCCACAGTTAAATTTATTTTAATAAAAGGTCGACGCGTTTCTTTAACTTTTAATTTCCATCAAGTGGCCAACCACCGCTCTATTGAGCATATAAAAATATAAATAGCTCTTGATATGAAATCTGATTGAAAATCAAAGTTGGTATTGGCTAAAAACAACACCCTGTATTTTATGATCTTTATGACTATTTAAAAATATCGCTAGTAAAAAAGTATTTGTGTATTTTCCTTATAAAAAAATCCATAAGTTTTTATTTCTAAGCATGATTGCATTAAATAATGTCAGTTTCCTTAATGCTTGAGTTAATGTGATAAGCAATGCTTAATAATAGGTATTGAATACATGTTTTACGTTGTAATACAGCTAACATATTCCTAAAACCCTATTCCGAACTTTTTTATTTCAGTCCTTTTCATGATTATTTGTTTTTATTGTATTTTTCTAACTTTATATATTCAAAGGGGTATTCACAAGACAAATAGCAAAAATGCATTGGCGAAACTGCAAGTTAAATAAAGTAAGAAAATAAAAACAAACTAAATATTCGTACATTACTTCTTTCACCGCTTTTCGCGCCGTGAATACTCCTAGTAAAAAATTGTTAAATGTATTATTTTTTCTTTGTGTGTTTTTTATTATTAAATACAATACACGTCCTACGAAAAAATGATTTACAGATTTACTGAAACGGCTAGACTACTACGAAGTGTGTTTACACGTCGTGCTAACACGAGAATCGATACGGAACTAGAGCTATCGCGTGAGTACAATTAATTCAAATAAATAATAAATACTTTTTATTTAGTTATAGTAACTAAGACTAATTTCTTGAGCGAGCAGAAAAGGAATTACTTTGGATTCTGCATCGAAACAAATCGTCATATTTTAGGAATTCATTTTATTCAACCCCAGAACCTATCTTCCTTAATCATTTTCCGATTTCCAATAAGATAAAACCTCAAGCATTAAACTATTGAGATGTTAAACTTGCCCACATAAGCAAGGCACGACTGGCGGCGCGGCGGGTAACCCTATAACATCTGAACCACCGAACCGTTTTAAAGAAATTTTTCATATATGTATATAAAAGCTAGTAGCTATAGGGAGTGACCATTGAATTTCCGCCCACAAAAAAGTTCATCTCAAAAATGTTAATTGAGGTCGTTCTCCACTTGTGTGCGCCACCTAAGGTAGGGTCTTTCTCTGCTGCGATAGATTCGTAAACTCGTCGGGCTGGTGCTTCGGTGTGCATACGCTCAACATGTCCAGCCATCTCAGCTTTCTGACCACGCCAACGACGCTGTAAAGCCCGTAAAGCTTGTTGTCAAATCTTCTCCTCCATACTCTATCGATATCGACAGGACCGAAAATCACCCGAAGAATCTGCCTTTCAAAGCGCCCAAGCAGATTCTCATCCGTTTTTGACAAATTCCATGCTTCTGTCCCATACAGCAGGACCGGGATGATAAGTGATATAGGGTCTCCTTGGTTCTCTGAGAGAGGGATTTATTACTCAAATGCCTTCCTAGCCCGAAAAAATAGCGATTGACAAGAGTAATTCTTCTACACTGATGTAATTTTCCGAGCGGAGCCCAGGGAGAGGAAGTCCTTGACAACGTCGCAGTTGTACCTATCTATCGTGACGTTTTGCCCCAGTCGACGATGTTGAGATTCCTTTCTCGATGATAGCAAATACTTCGTCTTGTTCTTGGTGTATACTCCCTATCAAGTCATCTCCCCCTGCTTTGAATAGCTCGGCTGGCAGGCCATCCGCACCAGCGGCCTTGTACGCTTTAAGCTTGCCTATCGCTAACCGCTTTTCATTTAAGTCGGGTGGACGGAAATTTTGACCATCATCGTCCAGGTTGAATGGAGTTTTCTGCCTAACAGCGGAATTTTGGCCATCTTTGCCGTTTAGCAGTCTAGAAAAGTGTTGTTTCCAGATCCTCAGCACCGAGTGTGTCTACCACCATATTCCCAGTCTCGTCTCGGCAGGCTTTTGTTCTGTCTTTGTAGCCCTGGGTAGATTGCCTCACCCTTCGGTAGAACTTTCGAACATCCCCCCTACCGCTACAGTCCTCAAAAGACTCGACCGCCCGCTTCGCATGCTCTATCTTTTTCTTCCTGAGAAGTCGGCGTTCCTCCCTTCGTTTTTGCCCGTAGAGCTCCCGGGCTGCTCTTTCAGCTGCTCTGGTTCTAGTCTGCAGCATTGATTGTAAGGCCTCATTCCTTGCTGCATGTGCCATCCTACATTCTTCATCGAACTAGGGTTTCCGTTGTAGTGGCCTAGTGAAACCCAGCACATCAGTAGCGGTACTCCTGATGACATATTGACAGTGTTTCCACTAGTCCTGAGATGATGCTTATGGCGGGCTTTCTGAGAGTTTGAGAGAGACGTGGTCTGCAAAAGTCCTGGCGATCTCTTGCGAGTTTAATTTCGCAACGTTAAATCTTCACTGGCTGAACAGAATGGTGACGCAGACGGAAACGGAGACGGAGCCGGAATAGCTGTCAAAATATTGAATACACGCAAATTCAATGTTGCGAACACAACGGAACGTAGACGCATACGGAACTGCAGACGCAGACGGAAGAGTTCACCAACTTTTAACTTTTGACGTACGGCACTTTTGACGTTTCAATTTGTATGAAGAAAAAAAACAACTTTTTGGGTCGGAAAAAAATATTGTGGTTATTTGTATCGGGAAAAAAAATATTTATTAAAAGGAAAATTATTGGAAACAAAAAATGTAAATTCTGAGCTTTTACACAAGAATATTCTTTTGTTTTTCTTCAAAATACTTTCAAAGCTGTACAGCTGCATTGTGGGCAGGTAAAAAAAATAACGTACGACACTTTTTGACAGCTCTTCCAGTTCCGTCTGCGTCTTCAGTTCCGTCATTCTATTCTGTTCAGCCAGTTAGGCGTATCAAGTTAGCACTACATTTTTGGAATTAAAAAAAAAACTAAGTATGCAATTAATTGTAGCTTTGTTGTTGTAAATTAGTTGTGGACTCACAGTGTCAACTTAGCACTACCTACCCAGTTTTTTTTTTAATAACTAAGCCAAAAAAAATTTTGGAATTTTTTTCTTTACACAGCTAACTAACAACAAAAAAGCTACAATTAATACCATATTTACATTTTCGAATGTCCTTTTTTAATGCCTGGACTCACAATGTCAACTTAGCACTACCTACCCAGTTTTTTTTAATAATTTTTTTCTTTCCACAACTTATTTACAACAAAAAAGCTTCAATTAATGGCGTACCTACTTTTTTAAATTTTCAAAAGTGTAGTGCTAACTTGATATCAAAGTGTTACTGGAAGCATGTCCGGCGTCCATAGCAACATGATTAATCTGGGTGACGGTTCGTTGACCCGCAGACCGCCAGGTCCCTTTGTGTATATTGAGATGTAGGAATCGAGTGCTTGCTATGATGACATTTCGCTCCGCCGCAAAGTCAATCAGCCTGAGTCCGTTACCCGCCTGGAAAAATGGCAAGTTTTTGGTAAGTTTAGGTAAGGCCCCGGCAAGTTTTCGGTAAGGAAAATATGACAGGCCCCTATTAGTGCCTCGCTGAGAACGTTTATTTAAATAATGACTGTGAATCGGTGTGTCAAGTAGTAAACTCGCAACTGCAGACAAAACAGAATAAGACAGAATCACAACTGATTTTGACATTTATTAGAAATCTGTGTTAGGTTGTTCTACCTAAAAAGCAAGTGCAAGAATTTTTTAGTGTCAGTGTTTTGTAATAAAATAAAATTTAAAAACAAATGGATTCGCGGTTAATTCGTGAAATTAGTCAACTTTTATTATCTTAAACAAGAAAAAACTCCAAACCTCCCAATATAAGCAACAGAAAGCGCATCACCGCAGAATCACAAACGATGACACTACCGGACGCTTCAAGTTTTTAAACCGACACGTAAATGCACACAAACGGCAGGATAGGTACCATGAGAATTATGTTGGAGACAGGTCCAACCAGGATGACCACCAGTTCATCGGCAAGCTGAAACGTGGTGAGTACACTGATGTCTTCGAAGCAACACAATAACAAGAAGTGTCTCTTGAAATAAAAACCATGGAGAATATATGTGGAACAAATCTTGTTTTTACTTGTCAGGGCTTTGGCAGAATTTATCTGACGAGGCAAAAAGGTTCATAACTGGTGAGAGCCTAGCGAATGCCTATTGTAACCCTTGCTAGACCCTTGTTAGTAACAATGAAAAACTTGCCAGGGCCTTATTGAAAACTAGATTCTTTTTCCAGGCGGGTACCGAAAGTGTTGTCGTGCAGGCTGTGTCCTCCGACTATCGAACCAAATATGCCCTCCTTTTCGTTACATTTTTAATGTGAAATAAAATTACATAAGCTACAACGTTTGCCTTCATATTTTTTTAAAAACACTTATAGTTTTTGAGAAATTAGCAAAAAACTGACATTCAACCCCTTTCACCCCCCGTAAAGTTTTTAGCTCCGGTTCAAATTTAGGGTACTTTTTTGGAAAATGCTTAAGATACAAAAATAAACATCTTCACTAAAATTCAGCTTTGTCGGAATTTTTTCGTAGTGAAAGTCTAATTATTCTCCGCTCAATTGTAAAAAACTCATGTGTTATAATTTTCATACTGAACTTCTGAAAAATAACTTTCAACTTTTGCTTAAAATATTCAATTATTGAAATGAACGAGAAATAATAACAAGTTCAATTATTTTAGTTGTTATTAACATTCCTTTTTAATTTTTTTATTTATTTACCAGTTTTATTTATTTACCAAATTTGAATTTGGTTGTTCAAAGAACAGCTGTTTTGGCTGAGAAAGAAAACTGAGAAATGAATCCAAAACACTTTCGTCCAAATTATCTCTGCAAAATATTTCAGCGCTCAGATGAGATTTTTTGGGACTGGGCTAATATATACCCTGTCCTCAAATCCCTTCAGTGTTTGAGCCAAATATTTTAAGCGGAAACGGAGCTCGTGTTCGATTCGCCATTCTGCCGTGTTAACTGAAAATGACTTATCTACATTTTTATTTTTATGATTATAGGAGTTTGTTTTGCCAATTTTTTAAGTTATAAAACTATTTTTAATAAAAAAAGGATAAGTTTCGATTGGTTAACTGCGATATACTGTTACGTTATTAGCCTTTCTAATAACAAATAAAAGATTATTTTATAAGAAATATAATTTATTAAGGTAAGTATATTTTAGTCGTAGTAACGAGAGAAAAAGGAAAAAAATCGCGAGAAGATATAAAAATATAAAGGGTGTGTTCAGGTTAGCGCACCCTGCATAGTATTTTTTGCTTGGTATTAATTGAACACTTTATCAACACTCCCACTGTTTAATTAATATATGTAATAGCTTACTCAATTTTGAATTTATATTTAAAATAAAACTTAAAATCAGTTTAAAATTATTACGTTCATACAGCAAATCTAATTATTAAATTAATTCGTAACTTCTTACTTAAATGTTTAATACAATGTTTCATAAATATCATATACCTTTTTTTTTAAAATAAGTTATTTTTTTTAAGGTTTAGTTCAAAAATTAATTAGTAATCATAGAAATTCAAATCAAATTTTTTGTATTAAGATTCAATTTTAAAGTCAGATAAATTATATGTGCATACGTTATTTCAAAAATTAATCGTGTTTTTTTTTAATTATACAAGTATACGCATGTACTTATATGTTCTTGTTTTCAACATCATAACACATTACATCTCGGTGCTGTTGAAAGGTTGGTCTGGGTAACGGCTTGGTTAGTATATCGGCTAATTGTTGTTTCGTGTTTATGTATTCGAGGTTGAACAATTTTTCAGAATATTTTTCCCTGATGTAGTGAAATTTCACGTCAACATGATTTGTTCTTTTGTGGAACACAGGATTCTTAATTAACTGTATTGCACTCTGGTTATCCAAGTAGAGTGTTGTATCCAATGTATCAATGAGACATACATCAGCAAAAAGTTTTTGTAACCAAACGACTTCTTTTATTGTATGGCAGGCTGCCATGTACTCCGATTCCGTTGTGGATAAAGCTACTGCTGATTGACGCTGGGAATTCCACGAAATAACATCTGATCCCCATAGAACGATGAAGCCAGTAGTTGACTTTCTGGTCTCTAATTCACCTGCATAATCTGCATCGCTATAAGCTTTTAAACTTGTGTTGCTACTCTTTTGAAATTTAAGTCCAAAATGTTGAGTACCCTTTAGATACTTTATAAATCTTTTTACTGCGTTCCATTGAATCTTTGTTGGTTTTTCCATATACCGGCTTGCTCGGTTAACAGCATACGAGATATCAGGCCTTGAGCCGTTTGCAAGATATAATAAACTTCCGATGGCCTCCCTACAAGGTGCTTGAAAGGGCTGTGAAGAACATCCAGAATGCATATCAGAGCTGAGTTCCTGATGTGGATCAGCAGGTATAGCAACAGCATTGGTGTCATCCAATCTGAATCGTTCAATTATGCGACGTGCATAAGCAGTTTGATGAAGAAAGATTGTTCCATCTTTGCATTTTTCAATTTGAAGACCCAGGTACGTACCAACAACATTGAAGGTTATTTCGAATTCCTTTTTTAACGCTGCTAACAAATCTTCTGCAGTTTGATTGCTATCAGCTGCAATCAGCCCATCATCGATATGAATCACTAATATCAATCTCTTGTTTTTGTTGGTACTCACAAACATACAGGGATCTGCACTTGTACCTTTTAGATTATGTCTTGTTAGAAACTCTGTAAATCTTTTGTTCCAGCACCTTGAGGATTGTTTTAAACCATAGATACTTCGACGAAGTCTGCACACTTTACTTGAACCGTTTGAAAAACCTTGCGGTTGTTTCATGTAGACAGTTTCTTCTATTTTGCCATTGAGAAACGCTGTCTTGATATCAAATTGTTTTAGACACAGGTTTTCCTTGGCAGAAAGAGACAAAATAATTCGTATAGAGTCAAATTTGACTACTGGGCTGAAGGTTTCTTGATAATCTACACCTTCTTTTTGTCTGAAGCCCTTTGCCACTAGTCTTGCCTTATACTTTTCTAAAGTGCCATTTATATCTCGTTTTATTTTGAAAACCCAGCGATTATCTACAATGGTTTGGTCACTTGGGGCGTCTACCAGCTCCCAGACATCATTTTGTTTCATAGAATCAATTTCCTCCTTCATCGCTTTCAACCATTTCTTTTTGTCACAGCTGGCTATCGCATCTTGATAAGTAATTGGTTCTTGACAATCTGCAACAAAAAGCTTATATATGTTAACGAAATCATTATACCGAGCTGGAGGATTAACTAGTCTCCTGTTTTTCAACTGAATTTCACTTCTAGTTTCTTGATTGCGTGAGATTTCATTTTGTGTGTCATCAATATTATGGTGGTTTTCACTATCACCAGCATCATCAGCAGAATCATCATCAACGTCATCACCATCATCAACGCCATCATCAGCAACATCTGCTCCATCATCACCATCAGGATTGTCACCACCATCGGCAACGCCATCACCAGCAACATCTGCACCATCATCACTGTCATCACCTCCACCATTGGAGTATTGTAAATGCTGATTTTTTTCTGAAAACTTGTTAGGGTTAATCCTTCCAGTGAAAATAACATCTCTAGCTATTTGAATATTCTGCTGATATTCAAACCAAATGCGATAACCTTTAATGTTTTCTTCATATCCAATGAATAAACCTTTTTCTGCTTTTTGATCGAATTTTTGTCTTTTTATTTTAGGTATATGAACATACACTTCTTCACCAAATATATGAAGGTTTTGAATGTTTGGTTTACGATTATACCAAAGTTCATATGGTGTGACATTTTTAACACTGCTATTGCCTGTGCAGTTCAACACATATGTGACCGTTTTAATGGCTTCAGCCCAAAACTTCATATCTAACCCAGCTTCATGAAGAATTGTACGCGCCGCTTCTACAACAGTTCTATTTTCACGTTCGGCTGAACCGTTTTGCTCGGGGCTGTAAACAACTGTACGTTGATGTTGAATGCCATACTGCTGAAGGATTTGCATCACATTTATATTGACAAATTCCAAACCGTTGTCAGTTCTCAAGGTTTTTATCCCTTTTGGGCAGTGCTTTTCGTTTTTCTTAATGAAATCCAGTAAACATTCAGTCACATCCGATTTTGCAGCTAGAAAATAAATCGACCTAAAATGGGATAGGTCATCCTTCAACAATAAAAAGTATCTGCTTCCTTTGAAAGACTTTTCCTGCATCGGGCCGCACACATCGGCATGGACAAGTTCGCCTATAAAACTGGTTCTGGATTCACTGGATGAAAAAGGTAACCTATGACTTTTTCCAACAGCACACGCTTCACACAGGGTTTGTTTTTTGTCTTTCGTTTCAATGTTAAAGTTATTCAAGACTTTTGTGACTTGTTGAAAGTTCTGATGAGCAAATCTCTGATGCCAGGTGTTCAAAGTTTGGCAAACATTTGCAGTCGCAGGTTGAATCTCATCTACATTTTTCATTTGTGATCCAACTTTAAATTTCATGGTGAAAAGTTTCTGTTGACGTTCTCCCACTGCTATAGTACGTCCTTGTTTTGTAAACTGACAGCGACTGTTGTTAGACCACATTTCTAGACCTTTATCCATAGCAGCTCCAGATGAAAAAAGATTGTACTTCAGTTTAGGTACATACAGTACATTCGATAAATGATTTTGGTTCCATTCGGTTCCATTGAAGGTTAATATATTAATATCACCTTTACCATAAGCTTTAAGAAAACCTCCATCGCCAATCTTAACAAGCATATCACTCTGGAACTCTTCGTATGAAACAAACCAGTCCCTTCTGTGAGTCATATGATCACTGGCTCCTGAATCAAGGAACCATGTTTCCTCGTGACCATTATAATTTTGCATCGAAGCTAAGGCCTCACTAACAAGTCCTTCTCCTTGAGGATGTTCTCTACGGTTTTCTTTAGTCTTACTCCAACATTCCCTTGCCCAGTGTCCAGGTTTGCCACACGCATGACATTTGCCAGGTTTTTTGGTGCTGTGAAGATTTTTATTTCTATTTTTCTGTGACACTTGGCTCTGATTATTGTTTGGCTTCGATTTAGACATTAAAGCATTTGGTTCTGATCTTTTGTTGTGGCGCATTTCTTCAAGTATCAGTCTTGAGATAATGTTTTCTTTGTTTCGCTCTGCTGCCGGAGTCGATTCCCAAACACTTACAAAATAGTCATAGCTGGTGGGCAAAGTTAAAATGATTTTGGTCATTATCATGTTGTCTGAAATGTTTTCATGCGCCTTAACTTATGAGCTAAATCTTCCAGTTTTGCAACATGCAATGCAATATCATCTGCAGAGTCCTTGGTGATTGTGAACCACTTCTGTTGCAGTGCGTGAATAGTTGCTTCAGATTTTTGTTCATAGATACCGGTGAGCCTATCCCACATATCTTTTGACGTCTCACAATTAATTATGTGAATCATGGTCTGTTCGGATATAGTTGTGACTATAACCCTCTGTGCCTTAGATAGATATATTTTTATTTTCGGTATTTAAATTTACATTTGGTAAGCTACCGCACAGTTTACATACAGAGATTTGATATACTAATATCTTTCTACTGAACAAGCATATTATTATTTGTATTGAAAGTTTCTAAGCTATATATAATTATTAATTTTGAAGGAAAATACTAACAAAAACCTTCAATTCAAAAATTAAAAAGGGCAGGTACATAATTGACTAGATAAAATATAAAACTTCAAAACTTTTTGTTATGAAGAAGGTTAGTAGAATTTGTATTAGTATATAATAATTGATAAGTATGATGAATTAGTAGAGGGTTAGTAAAAATAAGTTAATTAACAGATAAATAAATAAATAAATTAATTAATTAATTAATAAATACATAAATAAATAATTAAAAAAATAAATAAATAAATAAATAAATAAATAAATAAACAAATAAATAAATAAATAAATAAATAAATAAATAAATAAATAAATAAATAAATAAATAAATAAATAAATAAATAACTAAATAAACAAATAAACAAATAAATAAATAAATAAATAAATAAATAAATAAATAAATAAATAAATAAAAAAAATAAATAAATAAATAATTAAATAAATTAATTAATAAATAAACAAACACATAAGTAAATAAATTAAATTAATAAACAATTTGATTACAAAAATAAATAAATAAATAAATGAATTAATGAATACAATTTTTTTTTTTTTTTTTTTTTTTAATAATAAATAAATTACTTTTTGTATATACATAAATGAGTAAGTTAATAAATTAACAATTATAGATTAACAAAAATTTACAATTTATAAAACAAATATAGAAAGAGAATGATAATTACATCAGAACCATGGTTATAAAATAAGTTGGTTAATTAACGGATTGTCAGAGGTTTCACAATTTTGTAGGAAAGTGTTAGTAAGTTTATTTATTTTCACAGAAATCATTTCAACATCAGCTCTTTCGTGTAAATCTGAGGTAGAATGGTATCGAGGAAGATTAAGCATCATTTTAAGTAGCTTGTTTTGTGATACTTGCAACTTTTTGAGATGACATTTTGCACAATTTCCCCACACTTGGCATCCATACAAAAGGATAGCTTGAAAGATAACCTTACGAATTATCATTTTATTTGCATTGCTCAGACATGATTTTCTATTGATGAATGGGTAGAGCATATTGATTGCTATGCTTACTTTTTTTAAGGTTTTGGTAATGTGTTCTTTAAACGTGAGTTTTTGATCTAAATAAACCCCTAGATACTTCACACAAATATCCCATTTCACATCAATGCCATTGATATTAAACTGGTTGCTGGGAAGAAAACAAGACTTTCTTTTTCTACTGAAAAAGATAGCTTGTAATTTATCACCATTCAGCTTAATTTTCCATTTGTGATAAAATTGAGTCATCAGTTCAACTGCATGACGCAAATTTGTCTCAATGTTGAGACTAAATTCATGCGATGAAAGGATGCCTATGTATCATCAGCGAATATAGCAATTTGACATTCTGGTAACCTGGGAATATCAGATGTATATATTATGTTGTACAAAAAAGGACCCAGCACTGAGCCTTGAGGCACACCTTGGTTTACTTGATAACAGTTTGAAGGACTATTATTGACAAAAACACTACAACATCGGTTGGACAGGAAACTTTGAATTATTTTAGTAAGATACATGTGAAATCCAAAACATACCAATTTGTGCACAATCCCATCGTGCCATATTGTGTCAAATGCCTTTTCTATATCGAGTAGAATAAGACCAGTCGATTTACCAAGAGAACGATTTTTCTTCACATGTTGGCAGACTCTTAGGACTTGATGAGATGTACTATGATTCATTCTGAATCCAAATTGTTCATTTGGGAAAATATTTAAGTTATCAACGACTAGTAATATTTTGCGTTTAAGAACTTTTTCGAATATTTTACTGAGACAACTAAGTAAACTAATTGGTCGATAGCTTGTAGGGAGTTTAGCAGGTTTTCCAGGTTTTGGTATTGGTATTACCTTTGCCTTTTTCCATATAGTTGGAAAGTATTGAATTTTGAGGCATGCATTTATCAAAAATGCTAGAAATTCAAGCCCTGCCTTTGGTAATTTTTTAATATAAATATTTTTGATGGTGTCAAGACCATCTGCTTTTCTTGATTTTAAGTTGGAAACAATATCTTTCACATCCTGTCTAGTTACAAACTGATCCCTAGGAGTATCAATTTGTTGGGCGTTTAACATATTCAAGGTACGACCAACAAGGTTTTCAGTACTGTCATCACTAAGGTGTTGTGAAACAGTATGATTATTCAAAAATGTTGAAGCAAAAAGATTAGCCTTCGTTGAGTCTAGATGAACGACTTCATCACCATTTTCCAGATTTGAAATTCGTCTATTTTTGTTTTTAATAATTTTGGCAATATTCCAGAAAGGTTTTGCATTTTTTTCCAATTTGCTTAGTTTATCATTCCAATTCCTGTTTCTAAACTTACTTATTTCCTCATCAATTATTTTGTTATAATATTTGACTTGAATACGAATTTCTGGTAAGCAGTAACGTTGCCATTGCCTTTTAAGAGAATTTCTTATACGTATATATTCCAGTATGTGTTCCGGCATTTTAACAAAAAAAGGCTTTTTGCGTTTTTTTGGGACACATGACTGCACTGAGTCATGTATTTGATTAGAAAAAATATCGACATAAGAATCAACATCCTCTTTCGAACACACTGAATCCAAATTAGTAGAAATTGTTCTAAGTTTGGATTTAATTTCCGACCTGAAACGACTCCAGTTTGCATTTTTTATGTCTAAAAAGTACTGTTCTGTATGCTCTGCAGATTCATTCATTTTACAAAACACTGGAATGTGATCGGAATTCAATTCATTAATAGTCTCAGGCTGAGTGAAAAAAGACGGGGTATTCGTAATGAAAAAATCAAGCACAGAAGGACTACCTCTTGACCCAGACGGAAAATAAGTTGGACTAAACGGAAACAACATGGCATACGGAAACAAACAAGACATACTAACAAGAACATTACCCCATGAGTTTGCACGAATACATCCCCAATCTCTATGTCTACAATTTAGATCACCACCAATTATGTAGTTCTCATTTCTTATAATTAATTTTCTTAGATCTCTTTTAAAGTGCATTCTTTTTTCTTCAGAAGAGTTCTTACCTGGAAAATATACACAAAACACTTTTATTGTTGCATGATTTCGTAATTTCACCTCTACACCAACATTTTCCACATACCGAGTCTTAACAACGGGCAGTAGCGAATGTTGGATAGAACTTTTTATTAAAATTGCTACACCTCCGCCTCTTTGATCAATTCGATCTACGCGATGGCATTTATAATTTGGAGTGGAAATTAATATATCCGAATTTAACCACGTTTCTGTTATAAGAGCAATATCGATTGCGTTTTGTCTTAAGAAACCTAAAAATTCAATGGTTTTATTGCGAATGCCCTTGGCATTCCATGTTATAATATTTAAATTAAAATCTAGCATATTATTTGTTATCATATTACTTGACATTGGAATAGAGAAACTTAGTAGCTAACTGTGCGATAGCTTGAAATTGGTCTTGTTTTGTTTTACATAAACTTATTTAGAAATCATTTCCATTACAAGTGTATTTAATTCTTCCATTGAGAATAACTCACCACACGTAGTTGAAGATGGTTTATTGAAGTAATTTGCGCTGGGATGAGTATTCACCACCGGTGTTATTTTTTCCCACGTATTTGGTCTTACATCATTGCTGTTTTGCATTTGTCTTCCATGCATACGCTGTGGTAAAGTTGGAAATTCTTCCATTGAGAGATGTGATGAGTTAAACTTCTGTACAGGATTAGCCATCTTTTGTAGAGCATGAGTACGATGACTTGCTTTATTTAAGAGCTTTTCTCTCATTTCTAGGTACCTTTTTCTGATTACGCATGCGCTGTCAGTAGATTTGTGCTTCTCACTACAGTTTGCACATTTATGTACCTCAGTATTGTTGCATTCTTCGGTCTTATGAGAACCCGCACATATAGAACAATATGTTTTTACATGACAATTTTTCTCGCCATGACCAAAGAGTTGACAATTTCTACATTGTGTCAAACGGTTTTTTTGTTTACGCTGATATGACCAATTAATTTGTGTATGAAATATAGATCGGTATTTTTTTTTAAGTTCAAATTATTTAATTGAGCCACTTTCTAAAGATACTATGTAAAACGTATCAGTATATTGATCATATTTCTTGGTGATCATTTTAACTTCTTTGCACAATAGTCCAAGTTTAATTAGTTCACTTTTTAACACATCAGTGCTAATTTCATTTAATCCATACAAAACTGCTTTAAAAGCTTTTTCACTTTTTAATGCATGTGTAAAGTACTGACAATTTTCTGTATTTAATTGATTAAGAACTAGGTTATATGAATTCATTGATTCACACATAATTTTAATGCCAATTGACATTTTTTTATTGAATAATCTGAAACATTTATTGATTGCATCAATTTATGCACAAATTCACAAGGTTTTTGAAGTAGTTTTATAGGAGGGATTTGCACTCTTTTAGTAGGTTTGATTGGCGATGTGGAATCGTCCATTTTTTCAGTTTCATTTTCATTGTCGGTGTCACTATCCGGCAAGCATTGTAAGGGACTCCAGTAGTTTCCTCTGGAATCCCTTTTATTCACATTCATAATTGTTTTTTTCCGAAATTTACTGCCCGAGGACGGTGGATTGTCCTCGGAACCAGGCGATCTCGCACGTTTATTAATATTGAAGGGAAAACAAAAATCACGATCAGAGATAAGATTGCTTGACCTGACGTCTTGCTCTATCAAAAGCTCCTCTGTGCCTTCGCATCCGATTTTTGCCATGTGGGTAGATTCTTTTCGTGTTCACCAATGTTCGCTTTCTCTCCTTCTGCAGGAACTGCATCTACTCCTGTGACTACATTCCATACGCCTTGTGCCTTTAGTATAACACTTATTTGGAACTTCCAGATACCCCAATTTTCCAAATTTTGAAGCTTACTGATCTTGGTTAACTCACCTTCCATTTTGTTTTCTTGTTGAGATTAATTTTCACTATTGCACGAGGCGGATATAATCTTCAACAATTTCCTTTCTTTTATTTAATCAGTTTCTTGAGCCGAAACGGACCTGGGCCCATAACCTGTTACATTATTAGCCTTTCTAATAACAAATAAAAGATTATTTTATAAGAAATATAATTTATTAAGGTAAGTATATTTTAGTCGTAGTAACGAGAGAAAAAGGAAAAAAAGCGCGAGAAGATATAAAAATATAAAGGGTGTGTTCAGGTTAGCGCACCCTGCATAATATTTTTTGCTTGGTATTAATTGAACACTTTATCAACATATACAGCTTTAGTTCTCAATAAAACCATCCCCAAGGATTTCAAATTTGACCTGAACTAATAAATCGACAAAAGTGTCAGATACGTCAATTTCACTTAACACGGCAGTATTCATAATGAGGGCCTATGACAACATTATTAAATAAACAACATTGTACTAGACTGCTGGTGGAACTTGATTTCGGCAACGAGAATACCAAATCTCATTGAATCGTTCACTCTACACATTAACTAGATTTTGTTTAACATTTCAAACGATTTACAGTGTTGATAGTAAGTACGAAAAAAAAATCCATTGCTATTTAGTTAAAATTCCCAGACAATTTCTAAAATTTAATTTTTCTCTCTCTATTAAAAAAAAACCACAAAACTAATTGGAAATCCAGTACCTGAGTAGAGTACACTCACATAACAATTCCTCTTTCAATCCTTAATTTTTTGTTGCTGAACTTTTATACTGAAGAGAAAAATGAGTAGTTATAGTTTTTCTCTAGAACAAACCGTTTTGGGATATTTGCCAAAAACTTCCACTTTCATGAGACTTTTTGCCCATTTTTTAGAGATTTAATGACTTTTCAATGTGCTGTAACTTTTTAACGTTATAAAAATTAATAAATTTGGTGGCACAAACGGTTCATGAAGAACCAGGGCCTAGTGACTTACAACTCTCAGCCATTCCTGTGTGCGTGTCTGCAGGAATGGAGGGGACCTACAGTTTATTGCCGAATCCGAACGGCTAAGGTGAGATATTTGCCAAAAACTTCCACTTTCATGACTTTTTGCCCATTTTTGTAGAGATTTTTTGATTTTTCGATTTACTGTAACTTTTTAACAGTTAATGCTACGAAAAAAGTGAAAAGCCCTATTTATTGAAAATTACATGGTCTAAAAGATTGGGGAATACAGTTTTTCTCTAATCTAATACAAACTACAAACTGATATTGAGATGTTTGCAAAGAAAAAAAAAAAAAAAAAACTTTTCATGACATTTGGCCCCTTTTAAGAGATTTTTTAACTTTTCATTTGCTGTAACTTTTAACGGTTAATGCTACGAACAAACCAAAAAGACCATTTTTATTGAAAATTGCCTCAGCTACAAGATTGAACTAAATTTTTCTCTAGCACAACTAAATTTTTTCTCTAGCATAAACCGTTTTTGAGATATTTGCAAAAAACTCATTTTTAGACCCTGGACTAATTAAGTAGTTTGTTTGTTTCACATTCATACTAAGTAGATTTGGAGGAGATTTTGTAGTAATCTACTAGATGACGGAATCTGAAAATGTATGGGAAATCTTGTTGATTTCGATGAGATTTGGTGCTTTTTGCTCGAAATCTAGATTATGTTCCGGTGTGAACAGGCTATTACGGACTGTTAGCCAAACCGTGTACCAATGTCAACAAGTTTGAAATTGAAACATGAGACGAACTTTATGTTGACAAAGCAACGTAGCGCCAATTAATAAGAATTTGTCTGCATGTTTTAACATTTTGGAGCGTGTTTCTTTATTTATTCCCGATAAAGAATAGAAACGATGGATAAAATATTTATCCAGAATGAAATGAATGAAGAAACGAAACTAGTACAAAAAGAATGGCAATCCAGTTGATCGGTAACATGTTAAAACAATTAAATAAACATATGTTTTTATTTTCGGTATTTATGTTTTTTCAAAGCCAAAAGTTAATAAAATTCTACATTAAATGTATATAACATTTATACTCTACATTTATTCGCGTTATTTTGTTGTTTTTAAATAATTAACACCACTGTGAACCTGCCATAAGAAAGAAAAGGAACGTCAATAAAATTGAACGCGCCCATTATTCTCTTTATTCCACACTTCACATGGAATGAAAAGAATACATTCCAAATATTTTAGAACGAATAAAGAAACAACGTAATGGTTTATCCGGAATATGCCTTCGAATAAAGAAACGCCTGGTATTCCGAATATTCTGAATATCCAGAATGAATTTAGAAACACACTCTTATAAACCCAAATATAACTTATGCGCTCAACACGTTATCATAATTGAAGCCTCTTTCACAATGCGACGAGGCAACGAGACGTGAGCGTGACGAGAACTCTTCGTAGCTGTCAAACCAATTTCAAGCAATGAGAATATACCAGAGTATTTACAATAAAGCGTTTCTCGTCGTCCCGTCACGCCATAAGTTCGAAAAATTGAAAAAAAGACGCAACGAGACGACGATTTTCATTTTGACAATTGAGAACAGGACATCGAGCGTATCTGTAATTGTATTTATATTTATTAATTCTGTAAATAAAATACCGAAAATGGCGAGCAAATAAATGTTTTTATTTCGCGACTAATTAATTTTGTCTTCTTCTTCTGCTCACACTTCGTATTTTTTTGCCTTTTGCTTTTTTTGTAAATAAACACTTTTAAAAGTACTAAAAGCATTTTTTAACATTTTCATTTTCTTTCTTTTTCAAATTATGTATTTTATTTCCCAAATTCACTGACAAACACGAATAATTCTACGCTGTCGGTGTGAAAAACTCGCTGCATTGTGAATTGGGGAACGATTTTATAACGGGAAAAAGATGAAAGCGTTTTTCGTCACGCTAACGTCTCGTTTTCTCGTAGCATTGTAAAACAGCCTTGAACAGTGATCCACGATAGCAGCCTTGGTACGCAGCAAGGCTCCGAAGCGTTGGAATCGTTTATAAAAAAAAAAACGTCAGACAATCCTTTCGCGTTTCCTGATGCAAGTTTGGCAATTGATCTACAAAGTGCTTTTTGAATGATATTCTGTTCATATTAAGGTATTTATTGGATTCAGAACACCTAATTTAATATGTAATCAAAGATGACCAATTAATCTTTTCATTGGTGCTAAAATAAGTATATGTAATCATTGAATTTTTTGGTGTGTAAAAGTAGTTGCTTCTCGTGAAGTTAAAATTTAAGGGACCTTGCGAATAAAAAAAAAAAGCTAAAACTTGGAT
This sequence comes from Epistrophella euchroma, assembly GCA_947049315.1. Lineage (NCBI taxonomy): Eukaryota > Metazoa > Arthropoda > Insecta > Diptera > Syrphidae > Epistrophella > Epistrophella euchroma. Next base: position 98,224,140 of record OX346245.1, on the reverse strand, counting down.
TTTTTAAGTAAAAGCTGAATTTTGCGTGAATAAAAAATAGTTTTAGCTTGTTTTTCCAGCTTAAACTTCTTAAGCTATAATAATATAGTAAAAGCTATACAAATTTCAAGATTCTTTCATTCCTGACTAGAAAGGTTTGACTAGTTCTTATTTAATATACTATTCAGTTTAGTGCGAATATGGACGAAATTCTATAGAAAACTGTCGGAATTCAGTGATAATCAGCCCCATTCTAAAGTTTCTTCTACAATTTGATTTATATGTCAAATACTGAAAAAAAGCTGTTTGTATCATTCAGAACTCTCATTCCCACTATCGTGGGTAAACAAATTCAACGGGGGAATTCATAAACTTTCATAGTATGTTTCGGTATTCAAAAGAAAATGTGCAGTTGCTCTCTAATTACTTTTTAGGGAATTCAACAGAGCGTAGAGGAGGTGCATTAACCTCTGAGCAGAGGATGCAGATATTTTTCAGATATGTGAGTTTAATTTCTTTCTTAATATTGGATACAAATTGGGAGATTGTTGATTAAATGTACAGGAAAATGCCAAACATTTTAAAACTTTAACACCCTTTTTCCAATAGCTGAATTTTTGCCACAAAGCTGTAACGTGGTTTTATTAAAATTAAATATTAAAAACAACGAAGACTAATCAAAATCATAATATCAGTTTTGCGAACATTCAAAAATACTTAAACCATTTTAAAAGTAAAATCAAAAAAATTTAACCAAATCGGTCCACCCCTTTAATCTCGAGCTCGATGTACAGTACAGGGCACATACAGATGCAGAGACTGTCCGACGATAAACGATATGATAAAACATTTTTTGCACACAACCAATATTTATCCTATAGAGCAGATTAAAAAAAAAAAACGAAACACGTTGCATCGCACTCGAGTATATATAAAACAGCTTAAGCTAAAGCTACTTAAGTTAAAACATGTGAATAAACAAGCAAAAGCTAAAATTATAAAATTAAAGCTAGAATTTTCTAGATGACGCCATTTACCGAAATCTTTTTTTTATTCACATTAAATAAAGCTTTAGCTGGAACTATATGGCTTTAGCTACTAGTAAAAGCTATGACTAGTTAGCTTTACCTACTTTTTTACTTTTTTTTATTCACAAGATCCATTATTCGAAACAGTGCAGTCTTAAAAGAAAAGCCAGCGATGCAGTTGAATGTGCAAGTAGGAGTAAAGCTTGTTTGAAATCGATAGAAGCATGTACATACATATATACGAGTTTTGACTTCAGATAAGAAAACTATTTTTTTGGTGAGCAGAAAAGTTAGATGGGGTTAGTAAAGAAATTTAACAAAATTTATTTTTTTTTACCAAGTGGAAAGTGACATTATATACATTATATTATGGAATCCAGAATGTTGTTTAATGAAAAAGTGGAAAAAAAAAATTATACAGAGTAGTCATGTGAAATGAAAAGAACAAATACTTTTCAAACTAACAAAACTTTTCACTTTGCAGAAAAGAACTTTTCAAAGAGGAGAACGTTCCAGCTTTTCATTCCAATAATTTCCTCTTTGCAAATTTACGTTTGGTGAAACAAAATTTGCAAAGTTAAAGTGAAAAGTTGTAAAGTGAAAAGTATTTGGTGAAATAGGGCCCTACTCTACCACTTGCACTTTGGCAGTTGCCTTTTTAAAGAAAATATTGCATCCACCATATTTTCATAGTTGTTTTGTTCCAGGTTTCCGATCATTTGTAGTTTTTAAGATTTGATTTGTAGAAATATTGCAGTTTAATAAGCTATTTTGTTTGATGTCATACGAGTGCTACTTTTTCTATTAAAATAGTTTTTTAAATTTATTTTTCGTAAAAAACTGGTTAATTTTCAAAATTAATTTTTTAGAAAGCGGGTAAATGTCAAAACTTTTGCGTTTATGTGTGTTGCAAACAATTTAATGAGAAATTCAGAGGGGGAAATCAAGTCTTCCTCTTTTCCCCTACCTACATATAATGACTTGTTTGGTAACATGAAATTTCCACCAAGTTTCCCACACTTTGTTTCTTTTCTTAAAGCCTATTCACATCGGGCAAAAAGCACCAAATCTTATCGAAATCAACAAGATTTTCCATTCATTTTCAGATTTCGTAATCTAGTAGATGACTACGAAATCTCCTTAAAATCTTGTTGGAACAGTATGAATGTGAAACAAACATACTTAATGACTCATTTTTGTATTTTTCTCTTCTGTATAACATTCAGCCACGAAAAAGAAACGATACAAAAAAATGGTCGATAGCGAATAGTTTCAGAAAGATCTCGCTGTGATAAAATGTTCTTATACGGTTTTCACACCGAACCGAGATCTCAAAATTCTTGTCTAAGAAAGTTTTAACACAGCAAGATCTTATCGACATATAAAAATCATACAAGAGGGATTGTCATTCTCTTTAACCCCCTTAAAATTGAAAAAAAAGAAATTTCAACGGCAAAACTTTTACAATAATTCTATATTTTTTCTTTGGGAATACTCCAGAGTTTCAAAAGAAAATGTTTCGAATGACAAAAATTCGGAAAACAAAATTTCGAGAAAACAACGGTTGGTAAAGTCAAAATTCCGAAAATATTATTCTATCCAAGAATGTCTCGGACACTGTATTTTCATTTGAATTTAAGTATAAAATAGAGATTGGTAAGGGACCGGTTATAGCGATCAGAAAAACGCAAAAACAAAATTTTCTTTGGAGGAAATATCATTATTAAAAAGTATTTATTAATTTTACTGATAGAAATTCCGTACGGAACATGAATTCCCATTATTAAAATTAATAAATATTTTTTTTATAATGGATAGTTCCCCGAAAGGAGGAACTTCTGTCAATGAAAAAAATATTTTAAAGGGATTCAACATCGATTCATATCCATTTTATATATTTCAAATAGTACAATAAAACATAAAATTATCCAAAACAAAATTTTTCCTGATGCATTTTCCAGATCACTATAACCGGTCCCTAACTCACCTAAAATTATAATACCATGATACACTAACTCAAGGTAACTTTACTGTATGAGCGCAATACACTACCGCATTTGCGCCATAGCTCATTTTTTGTTTGCAACATTAAGGGTAGGTTCCCTTCAGAAGCAAACTCAGATTTCATGTAGATGCATTTGAATGTATTAGTGAAAGAATTAATTTCCCTTTTCTTCAAAGTCAGTCCTTTTTGTGAAAAAAATTACTTTATTTTCTCTCAGAGCCAGAGACAGAGTTATGCACATACGAAACGCACAAGCAGAAGCAGCACTACTAGAAGTAGTTAGACAAGAACAAGAGAATTCAAAAAAGGTACCATATGTAAAAAGGAAATTACTCTGAGAGCCAGAGAAAGAGTTACGCACTTACGCACATACGCATCGCACAAGCAGAATGCACGAGAAGTAGCAAGACAATATCGAAGACTAAAAAAAAAACATTGTGTATGCGTACTTTACATAGCTAGCAATATGTGAGCTAAAGCAGGAAGACAGAAGGTAATGCTGCTGAGATTTATTGGCGGGGAAAGGAACAGCATTTTTGTTTTTTTTGTTTTTGTTTATTCCTAAGTACTTTGTTGTTTTCTTTTAGGTTTGGTGGGCGAAACTTTTCTTTTTTCCATGTTTTGGATACAGGTATATATATACCTACTTTCGTTGGTTCGTGATCATTTCTAATTTTTTATAAATGTACCTAGTTTTTGTTTGGAGGATTTTTGTGCATGACTAAAATAAAAAAATTAACTTAGGTAGGTATGAAAAAATTAGGATGAATAGGTAGAATAGGTATTTTTTTTAATAAACTGTTGAAAAAGAACAAATTTTGTTGAGACTTAGGTCATTTTTTTTTTGGGTTTTATATTTAATTTTTTTTCAGGTTCGGGACGGCACAATGTCAATTGGTAGATATTATGATATTATTTTGATGCAAAATAGATTTCTCAAGTGACGTATGTAGGTGGTAGATAAATGGATTGCATTAGTAAATTTAACGTTTAGTTAGATACATGTCATAATACATGTTACCTATATTACATACCTAAGGTGTGCGTAAGAGCGTGAAGATGGGTCGAGATAAAACATAAATCTTATAGGAGGGGTCCATTATCCCCAATTTAGCCGGTATAGGCAGTTATCTAAAAAAGGGTTGTGAATATAAGATAGAGCATATAGGTTGGGTCGAGACTCGAGATAAAAAAAATTGTATAGGAGTAAGGGTCTTTTCGACTCGTTTAGCCTGGATGGCAATTTTCTAAAAAAATGTCTTAAAACAGAAACAAAGAGGATTTGACCCACACTAATAACTTCCCATTGGTTCCCTTTAAAACTCGACACCCGATGTTATTTCTTATAAGAATTACCAATTAAAAATCTTTGAAAAACTTTTCAGTTCTGCAATCAAGGGAAGCCTGTTTGATCTAAATATATGCGACACGAAAAATTTCAACAATTATTAGCAGTTTTTTTTGCAGTTTTTTTGGCCTAGAAAAAAAACTGTCAATTGAATTTTTCTACAAACATTAATAATGTACTAACTATGGCATTGTGTGTAGGGTAAAATTATCTGGGAGTTGATATCTTTGGTTGTTCTCGAGAAATTCGAGCCGAAAAACATTTTTTAACAATATTAAGCTGTTTTTTTTGCAGATTTTTTTTTTGGCCTAGAAAAAAAAACGTTAGTTGAATTTTTTTTACAAATTTTACCGATTATCAACTATAACTTGGTGTATTGAATAAAGTTAACCCGAAGTTAATATCTTTATGTGTTTTCAAGATATTCGATATTTTGTAACAATTTGTAATGTTTTTTTTAATTAAAAAAACTGTTCACTAAAACAACGTTATTTAAAAAAAATTAAATAAAAGATTTCTGGCCTTACAAAAAGGTATAGCAAAGCATTGTTATCGTTACCGTTGTTTTTTAATAATTTTTTTTGTTTTAAGACAATTTTTTAGAAAATTGCTAACCGAGAGGGAATACACCCTCATTCGTATGTAATTTTTTTTTCTTGTCTCAAATCTCGACCCAACCTATATGCTCTAGCTTTTATTCTACACCATATCTATGCAAATCACCCCATAAGTACCTACGGTTAGGAGCCCTAGTCTGTAGCCTAATTACAAATTACAATTATTAAACAAAAACAAATATTTTATAATTTTTTTTATGAACACACGTCTGGTAAGGAGAAAATTGCAATATAATAAAAAAGAACCTGTGTGTGACCCACACTGATAACATTAATATCCGATGTTATTTTTTATAAAAAAAAAGGACTAATTCAAAATCTTCGAAAAAAATGTTGGCCTTGCTCTGCAACACGAAAAATATTTTTTAAAAATTTTTAGCAGTTTTTTGTATAGTTTTGTCAAAACTGTCAATTGAATTTTTTCACAAGCCCTACAAATTATCAACTATGGTCTTGTGTACCAATAGAATAATATAAGCCCGAAGTTAATATCTTTGTGTGTTCTCAAGATATTCGAGCCGAAAATTATTTTTAACAATTTTTAGCAGGTTTTTTAAAAATAATATTCCACCTTTCAACCATTTTACAACTTTTTTAATTACTGTAATAAAATACAAGCGCTAATTGAATTTTTCTGAAAACCCTTTTTCCATTTTATTGCCTTATAATCAATAAAATAAACTTTATGATGTCAATACCTTTTGTTCTCAAGATATCGTCGACGAAAACAGATCACGAACGTACGTATACACATTACATAGGCATCTCTAAGGCGCCACTTATAGCTATCATTGAAATTCATCATTGAAAATTTTAATGATTCATTTTTAGACGTTTAGGGTGCTAAATCTATGATTATTTTGATGTCAAAATATAGCTTATGGCTTCATTAATAAATCTGGCCAAAAAAAAAACTAAATTCGGCCCAATTCGTCAATTTGTGTTGAAGGTTGGGCCGAATTGAAATTTTTTTTTGAGCCGATATATTTATTAAGGCATAGGCATCAAAATATTTATAGATTTTACTTTCTTAACATCTTGAAATTAATCATTAAAATTTTCAATGATGAATTTCAATGATAGCTATAACAGGCGCCTAACTATTAAAATCGATTAATTTGCAGGTATTCCAAAGCTGGAAACGTGAAGAAATATTCAAATTTTCGATCCGACAAATCGGACCATTTACAATAATTTCCAATGGAAAGTTAAAAACAATATATTTTTAAGATGGCGTAGTGGTCAAGCAAATTTGCCCAATCATGAGGCAAACTTCACTTTATACCTACATAAATACGTTACGTACCTACTAATAATCAACCTATCTACAAAACTGTATTCAAACTTTGCATACCTACGTCAAAGACTTTTTATAGATTTTTTCCTATGAGATGAGAAGAAAAAAAACTATAGATAATACATAGGAGTCAACATCAGCGCAAACAAAAAAGACAAACCAGTGAGACTGAATTTTGCAAATTTTTTTGCAAATGACCCGCGCTAATGGAGCGGTCGACAAGCAAATTTGCCTTATCATGAGGCAAATTTCACTTTATGCATAAATACGCAACTACTAAGAATCAACCTATCTTCAAAGCTGTATTTAAATTTTGCGTACCTACGTCAAAAATTTTTTATAGATTTTTCCCTATTTTCTTTAAAACATCCCCATTGAAAAATAAATGATAGATACCTTACTAACTTCCTACCTACCTATACACATTTCTTCATTTTTTCGCAGACACGAACATTTTATCAAAAACATCTTCAGAATTACTAATTTCCTTATTCTTAACCTGCCTTAAAAAATCTTGGGTGCATACGGTATACCTATTGATCACATCGAACGACACAAAGACATAATGTAACCATGCATTCATTCATAAGTAAAAAGCAACCTCAAGTTAGCTTAGCAAAATTATACATAAGTCTTTTCCATCACGTCATTAGAAATATATACTACCCTAACTGCACACAGTTAAAAAAAATTGTGTCTACCTAAATCCCACCGCGACCTTCCACGACCAAAAAATCATTTATTATATTTTCTGTAAGATGAGAGATCATTGAAGAAGAAATCAACACAAAAAAAAGACAGGAGAGTGAGAGCGAATGTGGGAAATTTTTCTTGCAAATGACCCGCGCTGATGGAGCGGAATTCTTGTGAACTGCAAGCTTCTTTGTGTGCGTGTGTGCAAGGAAATTTGTTGTTAAAAAATGCGAAATAGACACTTTTTCTATTATTTTAATAAAAAAAACTTATGCAAGTAATTTTTGTTTCTGCTCTCGAAACTAGTTAAAAAATATTGAAAAAAAAATAATAAAAATAACTGAAAATTGAGTAAGCTATCTTTTCTTCACAACGACGTTTCAAATGTCGATAAATAAAATTGCATTTTAAATTATGTTATGAACAAAAAAATAAGAAAATTTTGACGATATTGATTTATTAAACATATTTTATTTAAAACATAAATAATTTCAAAAAAAGAAAAAAATAGCAAGACTTTGCCCCAGGATCTTGAAAAAAATATTACCAAAAAAAAACGTATTTTTTTTGTTTTTGACCTAAGATCACTTTTATATGTATTTTTAAAAAATTGAAAAAAATTTAAATAACACACCATATTTATTGACTTTGAAATATACCCGATTTGGGATCGTTACCTTCAAAACTTTTGAAGTTTTGTCAAATCGCGTAACCATATTACCTTGTAAATTCGCTTATATTATGAACAATTGCCCATTTTTTTTGGAATAAATTATAAAATTATTAAACAAAAAACATTATTATTAACTTTAAACATTTATTTTCTTACAAAAAAAAATATAAAAAAAATAAAAAAAATGATTTCTAAAATATGCCCCAGTGATTTATCGAAAACCTTCCGTAAAATTGTGGATATTTTATTTTCTGTAGCGGATTTGAGGTACAAAGAATTTTTTTTTTAATTTTTAAAGTAAACAAATATTTTTGCCTAATATTTTTCAATCAAAATCCTTTTGTTTCAATAAAATATTTGAAAAATTGTGGATGCTATACAGCTAAACGTGAAGTTCCCACCTATTTTCTTGAGGGAAACCTCCCCTTAAGGAAAACTTCATATTTGTTACTTTCTATTTTCTCAAAAATTAGAAAAACCAAGGCGCGTCAACGTGTTCGCTTTTACTTATTTAAAAAATAAAGGTTAAATATGTGAGACAAAAATATTCACGTAGTTAACTTTTCTTTTTAACAAAATTTTAGTTAAAAAATCTAGTGATATTTGAAATGAAAAGTAGGTATACTATCCACCCTAAAACTGATTTCAATATATTATCAAAAGAAAACCTTTTTCTTGGAATCTTTAACCCTTTCTAACTGTCCTATCATCCTTTAGATCATTTTATTTCTTTTTTCATAATTTGTTCATCAAACTTATTGTATATAAATAAACACGTTTTTCTTTTTTAATAATATTAACTTCTATATTTCATTAGATGGTTACGCATTCTCTCAAGAAGAAGGTGGAGCTGTACCTCAATCAGCTGTAATACGTGCGTATGATACAAATCTTCGTAAGCCGGAAGGAAACTGAACCAATGAAAACTTTCTTCAAGAAAAACCAAATTGCATAGGGAATTTAAAATAAAAAAGTACAGATATTTACAAAAAAAAATACTAAAAAACTTATACATAATTAAAAAATATAATATTCATTAAATCAATTCATAATTTATCTGTGTTAATCATTTAAAGTTTTTTTCTTTCTGTTAATGTATTTTATATAATGTACCTAAATGGACTCTTTTCTGTAATAACATAAATAATAGACGTGTGCGAGAGATTTTTTTGTGATTTGTAAAAAATAATATTGAAAAAAGATGAAATCGTATTTTTATATATGTATGACGATGAACATGTACAAAGGATCTTCAAATAAACATTTTCGTAAGTAGAAAATATAAATAAGTGATTAAAATTTACTAAAATTAATTTTAAAACACTTTATGACCTATATCGTATGAAATGTTTAGCCTGCACTGTTACTCTTTCCCAGCACATGTTGCATCGCAAGTGTTTATTTATTAATTTATTTATTTATTATCTGTATCTGTAGTAGTCCGTGGCGTAATGGTTAGTGCGTTGGACTGTCACGCCAGAGGCTGGGTTCGATTCCCAGCCTATGCCACCTAAACACTAAAAATGTTTTTCAGGGCTACTGCCTCTTGCGAGGAAGTGACAAATCCTCTAAGAGTATCTCCTGTCATAGAAAAGTGCCGCTCTACTTAGCCGTTCGGACTCGACAATAAACTGCAGGTCCCCTCCATTCCTGCGAACACGCACACAGGAATGGTTGAGAGTTGTAAGTCACTAGGCCCTAGTTCTTCATGAGCTGTTGTGCCACCAAATTTAATTTTATTTAATTATTTATTTATAAACTATAGAATAAATTAAAAATAATTAACTTATTTATATATTGTAGCGATTATATCACTAACACTTTCAAAATTAACGAAGAAAGTGTAAACCTATAGGCCCATTCCAGACAGCGCGGCAGATTAGATTAAAATTATTATTATAAGCTTTATTGATCCATATTCTTCATGTTCCGTAGTACTTCATTTCTAATTCTTTGTCTTTTGGACACTTTAAGAATGGACCTTTCCATTGCTCTTTGTGTCGTCGAAAGCTTTTGTACCGATTTGGCTGACATACTCCATGTTTGGGATCCGTACGTCATTACGGGTAGGACATCAAACAGATCCTTTCTAGACCTTAGGCTTCGGTTTGAATCAAAAATTTGTTTATATTTTTTTTTTTCAAAATTGTTTCCAACTATTGGTGACTCTACGGTCTATCTCCTTATCTTCTCTTTTTTTAAGGGATACCATTTGTCCAATATATACAGGGTGTCCTGGAAAGAATGGTCCAAACTTATTATAGTGATAGGCCAAGTCATGACCTCTCAGAGTTTAATAACTTGTTCTTACCGAATCATAACGGTTATCGAGTAACGGCTGTTTGTTTGAAATTTGTACAAACCCCTACTTTGAATGAGTTTTTTGTTCATCCTGTCCATAATTGATTTATTTGCACTAAAACAGTGGCCAATAAAAATCCCTTTTTTGTGCATTAAAATAATTTTAATTTTATACGCCCTTATTCTTAAAATTACCAGATAAACTCAGTGTGTGTGAAGTTAGCATATCAAGTGTCAGCATATCAATTTTTTTTTGGAGTTCTGGTCGCATGCACCATAGTTCTATAGTTCCTGATAGTTTTCCAAAATAGTTCTGTTCGATTTCCCCGTAAAAACGGATTTTAAAAAATGATATGCTAACTTCGCGTAGCATATCAATTGTTGAAATCTTGAATGAAAATATTTTTTTTAGATGTAAGAAACATCCCTTAAGAGTTCCTCATACCTAAAAAAAATAGTTCCGTTACATTACGGCCTAAAAAAAAAAAAAACAAAAAAATTAATTTTAATAAAAAAAAAAAGACTTGTTATGGAAAAAACAACAGAATTTCAGAAATCACGGAAAATTAATCCGGTTCATCGATGCACAAACATAGGTACAATGTGTCTTAAGTATAATTCAAAGAATTTTCCTTTCTAATACATTTCTACTATATATATAATAATATTTTTCTAATTAATTAAGATCCAACTTTCTAGAATTTTTCTTACTAAATTGATAAGCTGGTACTTTTTTACGAGTTCCAGCTCATTTATCAATTTAATCAGATAGACCTAATGTTCTTACAAAATAATCCGAGGAGTTCCCATTTCTAACGCTTTTCTAACAAAATATATGATTTTTTTTATTTAGATCGTTTTTTTCACGTGTTTTGGTAAACGACCTTGATATGCTGATACTTTTTTACGAGTTCCAGCTCATTTATCAATTTAATCAGATAGACCTAATGTTCTTACAAAATAATCCGAGGAGTTCCCATTTCTAACGCTTTTCTAACAAAATATATGATTTTTTTTATTTAGATCGTTTTTTTCACGTGTTTTGGTAAACGACCTTGATATGCTGATACTTTTTTACGAGTTCCAGCTCATTTATCAATTTAATCAGATAGACCTAATGTTCTTACAATATAATCCGAGGAGTTCCCATTTCTAACGCTTTTCTAACAAAAAATATGATTTTTTTTATTTAGATCGTTTTTTTCACGTGTTTTGGTAAACGACCTTGATATGCTGATACTTTTTTACGAGTTCCAGCTCATTTATCAATTTAATCAGATAGACCTAATGTTCTTACAATATAATCCGAGGAGTTCCCATTTCTAACGCTTTTCTAACAAAAAATATGATTTTTTTTATTTAGATCGTTTTTTTCACGTGTTTTGGTAAACGACCTTGATATGCTGATACTTTTTTACGAGTTCCAGCTCATTTATTAATTTAATCAGATAGACCTAATGTTCTTACAATATAATCCGAGGAGTTCCCATTTCTAACGCTTTTCTAACAAAAAATATGATTTTTTTTATTTAGATCGTTTTTTTCACGTGTTTTGGTAAACGACCTTGATATGCTGATACTTTTTTACGAGTTCCAGCTCATTTATCAATTTAATCAGATAGACCTAATGTTCTTACAATATAATCCGAGGAGTTCCCATTTCTAACGCTTTTCTAACAAAAAATATGATTTATTCCATTTAGATCATTTTTTTTCACATGTTTTGGTAAACGACCTTGATATGCTGATACTTTTTTACGAGTTCCAGCTCATTTATCAATTTAATCAGATAGACCTAATGTTCTTACAATATAATCCGAGGAGTTCCCATTTCTAACGCTTTTCCAACAAAAAATATGATTTTTTTTATTTAGATCCTTTTTTTCACGTGTTTTGGTAAACGACCTTGATATGCTGATACTTTTTTACGAGTTCCAGCTCATTTATCAATTTAATCAGATAGACCTAATGTTCTTACAATATAATCCGAGGAGTTCCCATTTCTAACGCTTTTCTAACAAAAAATATGATTTTTTCCATTTAGATCATTTTTTTTCACGTGTTTTGGTAAACGACCTTGATATGCTGATACTTTTTTACGAGTTCCAGCTCATTTATCAATTTAATCAGATAGACCTAATGTTCTTACAATATAATCCGAGGAGTTCCCATTTCTAACGCTTTTCTAACAAAAAATATGATTTTTTTATTTAGATCGTTTTTTTCACGTGTTTTGGTAAACGACCTTGATATGCTGATACTTTTTTACGAGTTCCAGCTCATTTATTAATTTTATCAGATAGACCTAATGTTCTTACAATATAATCCGAGGAGTTCCCATTTCTAACGCTTTTCTAACAAAAAATATGATTTTTTCCATTTAGATCATTTTTTTCACGTGTTTTGGTAAACGACCTTGATATGCTGATACTTTTTTACGAGTTCCAGCTCATTTATCAATTTAATCAGATAGACCTAATGTTCTTACAATATAATCCGAGGAGTTCCCATTTCTAACGCTTTTCTAACAAAAAATATGATTTTTTTTATTTAGATCGTTTTTTTCACGTGTTTTGGTAAACGACCTTGATATGCTGATACTTTTTTACGAGTTCCAGCTCATTTATCAATTTAATCAGATAGACCTAATGTTCTTACAATATAATCCGAGGAGTTTCTAACGCTTTTCTAACAAAAAATATGATTTTTTTTATTTAGATCGTTTTTTTCACGTGTTTTGGTAAACGACCTTGATATGCTGATACTTTTTTACGAGTTCCAGCTCATTTATTAATTTTATCAGATAGACCTAATGTTCTTACAATATAATCCGAGGAGTTCCCATTTCTAACGCTTTTCTAACAAAAAATATGATTTTTTTATTTAGATCGTTTTTTTCACGTGTTTTGGTAAACGACCTTGATATGCTGATACTTTTTTACGAGTTCCAGCTCATTTATTAATTTTATCAGATAGACCTAATGTTCTTACAATATAATCCGAGGAGTTCCCATTTCTAACGCTTTTCTAACAAAAAATATGATTTTTTTATTTAGATCGTTTTTTTCACGTGTTTTGGTAAACGACCTTGATATGCTGATACTTTTTTACGAGTTCCAGCTCATTTATTAATTTTATCAGATAGACCTAATGTTCTTACAATATAATCCGAGGAGTTCCCATTTCTAACGCTTTTCTAACAAAAAATATGATTTTTTCCATTTAGATCATTTTTTTCACGTGTTTTGGTAAACGACCTTGATATGCTGATACTTTTTTACGAGTTCCAGCTCATTTATCAATTTAATCAGATAGACCTAATGTTCTTACAATATAATCCGAGGAGTTCCCATTTCTAACGCTTTTCTAACAAAAAATATGATTTTTTTTATTTAGATCGTTTTTTTCACGTGTTTTGGTAAACGACCTTGATATGCTGATACTTTTTTACGAGTTCCAGCTCATTTATTAATTTTATCAGATAGACCTAATGTTCTTACAATATAATCCGAGGAGTTCCCATTTCTAACGCTTTTCTAACAAAAAATATGATTTTTTTATTTAGATCGTTTTTTTCACGTGTTTTGGTAAACGACCTTGATATGCTGATACTTTTTTACGAGATCCAGCTCATTTATTAATTTTATCAGATAGACCTAATGTTCTTACAATATAATCCGAGGAGTTCCCATTTCTAACGCTTTTCTAACAAAAAATATGATTTTTTCCATTTAGATCATTTTTTTTCACGTGTTTTGGTAAACGACCTTGATATGCTGATACTTTTTTACGAGTTCCAGCTCATTTATCAATTTAATCAGATAGACCTAATGTTCTTACAATATAATCCGAGGAGTTCCCATTTCTAACGCTTTTCTAACAAAAAATATGATTTTTTTTATTTAGATCGTTTTTTTCACGTGTTTTGGTAAACGACCTTGATATGCTGATACTTTTTTACGAGTTCCAGATCATTTATCAATTTAATCAGATAGACCTAATGTTCTTACGATATAATCCGAGGAGTTCCCATTTCTAACGCTTTTCTAACAAAAAATATGATTTTTTTTATTTAGATGGTTTTTTTCACGTGTTTTGGTAAACGACCTTGATATGCTGATACTTTTTTACGAGTTCCAACTCATTTATTAATTCATCCAGATTGACATAATGTTCTTACAATATAATCCGAGGAGTTCCCATTTCTAACGCTTTTCTAACAAAAAATATGATTTTTTCCATTTAGATCATTTTTTTTTCACGTGTTTTGGTAAACGACCTTGATATGCTAATACTTTTTTACGAGTTCCAGCTTACTTGTCAATTTATTCAGATAGACCTAATATTCTTACAATATAATCCGAGAAGTTCACATTTCTAACGCTTTTCTAACAAAAATATATGATTTTTTCTAATTAATGACGTTAAATAATTTTTTATGATGGCAATGCATACCTACAAAGAAAATTAACTCCATTCCAATATTTCTATTGTTATATACCTATACCTAATTTTTTTTTAACAAGTAAGTAAGTATACCAACCCATGAAAAATAACGAACAACACCTTAGATTACTGTTGACAGTGTCTAATAAAAACAATCATTGTCACTACCCTATCCATCCAAGCATAAAAGTATATTTGAAAAATTAAATTTTATTCTGGCAATATCTTTAATCAAACTTCTTAGAAATAAAAGGATACCTACAAAAGAAAACAAAATATAATATGTACCTCCCTCTTGGTTCAGAAACATATACATAGGTACATACATTACATACCTACCAGCATACCTTAAAAAATTCAATTTTTTCCTGTGTTCATCAACTTATAACATTCACACTCCACATACAAACAAATGATCAGTTCTTCTCCCTTTTCATGAACTATATTTATGTATGTATTTTGTTTGCAACGAGATTTTTTTCTTAGGCAGCCGCGGCCGCCAGAATTCCGTCTTCGAAGTTGGTTTGTATTAAGGATTCAATAGTGTTACCATGCGTCATATATCATGAATTAAAGAACGAATCGTTTATTAAAGTAATGGATAAAATAAATGGATTCAAATTCAAGACTAGGTTAAAATTTAGGTTAAATTATTTGATAAAGACAATAATATAACTGCGAAAAAAAACACATTTGACCTAACCTTTGAAGGTTGATTTTAATAAATTATGAAAAGATGAATCCTTTTCCATAAAAAATGGAATCAATTGAATGCAGCAGTTGGTAACTCTGATAAAAAGTATTCTTTGTCTGGGTTGGTTTCTTGGATTCGTCAATCGTCACCTTTTTTTTTGACTATCGTTAACCCGTTAACCGTATATTTATGGTTGGGGTTGGAGGTATGTATGCATAATTTTATATTACAATATGAAATTATTTTCATATTACAATATGAAATTATTTGGTAGGTATGTATATACATAGGTATGTAGACACCTAATATATTTAGACATTTAACAATCTTAATGGTCATTATTGATAGCTACTAAAGTTTTTTGATTTTGAATTATTTTTTACCAAAGGAAATCATTTTAACTTTTGAAAAACTAAATTTTTAGATAGGTACCTAACCTAGGTATGTATGTGGGTACCTATTCAAAAACCAAAAAAAAATTACACATGCCTGAAAAATAAAAATTATAATACATACTTATATTACTAACAGTGGTTCTGTTTTTATAGGTTTCAGTGTTATCGAATTGAAATTCGAAGTCTTTTTCAATAAAATAGTCATTTCAACTTTATAACTGATTTCAATAACAGTGAATCTGTTTTTACTGATTTCTGTGTTATCGAAGTCTTTTTCATTATAAAATAAGTAATTTTCAATTTTGTTATTGATTTCAATAACCAGTGATTCTGTTTTTACTGATTGTAGTGTTATCGAAGTATTTTCCATTAAAAATGAGTAATTTCAACTTCATTATTGATTTTAATCACCGTGATTCTGATTTTATTGACTTCAGTGTTATCGCACAGAAATTCGTAGTCTTTTTCATGAAAGTTGAGGCATTGCCACTGAATTACTGATTTCAATAACAGTGATTTTGTTTTTACTGATTTTAGTGTTATCGAAGTCTTCTTCATTATAAAATGAATAATTTTCAATTTTATTATTGATTTCAATAACAGTGAATCTGTTTTTACTGATTTCTATGTTATCGAATTCTTTTTCATTATAAAATGAGTCATTTTCAATTCTATTATTGATTTCAATAACAGTGATTCTGTTTTTACTGATTTCAGTGTTATCGAAGTTTTTTCCATTAAAAATGAGTAATTTTAACTTCATTATTGATTTCAATAACCGTGATTCTGATTTAATTGATTTCAGTGTTATCGCACAGAAATTCGTAGTCTTTTTCATAAAAAATGAGGCATTGCCACTGAATTACAGTGATTTTGTTTTTACTGATTTTAGTGTTATCGAAGTCTTTTTCATTATAAAATGAATAGTTTTCAACTTTATTATTGATTTCAATAACAGTGAATCTGTTTTTACTGATTTCTATGTTATCGAATTCTTTTTCATTATAAAATGAGTCATTTTCAATTCTATTATTGATTTCAATAACAGTGATTCTGTTTTTACTGATTTCAGTGTTATCGAAGTTTTTTCCATTAAAAATGAGTAATTTTAATTTCATTATTGATTTCAATAACCGTGATTCTGATTTAATTGACTTCAGTGTTATCGCACAGAAATTCGTAGTCTTTTTCATAAAAAATGAGGCGTTGCAACTGTATTACTGATTTCAATAACAGTGATTTTGTGTTTACTGATTTCAGTGTTATCGAAGTCTTTTTCTTAAAATGAGTAATTTTCAATTTTATTATTGATTTCAATAACAGTGAATCTGTTTTTACTGATTTCTGTGTTATCGAAGTCTTTTTCATTATAAAATAAGTAATTTTCAATTTTGTTATTGATTTCAATAACCAGTGATTCTGTTTTTACTGATTGTAGTGTTATCGAAGTATTTTCCATTAAAAATGAGTAATTTCAACTTCATTATTGATTTTAATAACCGTGATTCTGATTTTATTGACTTCAGTGTTATCGCACAGAAATTCGTAGTCTTTTTCATAAAAATTTAGGCATTGCCACTGAATTACTGATTTCAATAACAGTGATTTTGTTTTTACTGATTTCAGTGTTATCGAAGTCTTTTTCATTATAAAATAAGTAATTTTCACTTTTGTTATTGATTTCAATAACCAGTGATTCTGTTTTTACTGATTGTAGTGTTATCGAAGTATTTTCCATTAAAAATGAGTAATTTCAACTTCATTATTGATTTTAATAACCGTGATTCTGATTTTATTGACTTCAGTGTTATCGCACAGAAATTCGTAGTCTTTTTCATAAAAAATGAGGCATTGCCACTGAATTACTGATTTCAATAACAGTGATTTTGTTTTTACTGATTTTAGTGTTATCGAAGTCTTTTTCATTATAAAATGAATAATTTTCAATTTTATTATTGATTTCAATAACAGTGAATCTGTTTTTACTGATTTCTATGTTATCGAATTCTTTTTCATTATAAAATGAGTCATTTTCAATTCTATTATTGATTTAAATAACAGTGATTCTGTTTTTACTGATTTCAGTGTTATCGAAGTTTTTTCCATTAAAAATGAGTAATTTCAACTTCATTATTGATCTCAATAACAGTGATTCTGTTTTTACTGATTGCCGTGTTATCGAAGTATTTTCCATTAAAAATGAGTAATTTCAACTTCATTATTGATTTCAATAACAGTGATTCTGATTTAATTGACTTCAGTGTTATCGCACAGAAATTCGTAGTCTTTTTCATAAGAAATGGGGCATTGAAACTGAATTACTGATTTCAATAACAGTGAATCTGTTTTTACTGAATTCTGTGTTATCGAATTCTTTTTCATTATAAAATGAGTCATTTTCAATTTTATCGAACAAAGATTCTAAGTATTTTTCATTAAAAGTAGAAGGTCGAGCAACGGTTTGTAATGTGTCTGTAGGTAGGTAAAAAATTAAAATAATATTACCCGTTTTTATGAAAAAAAGTTCAAATTTGTTCGATAACACTGAAATTAATAAAAACAGAATAAGTGTTGTTGAAATCAATAACAAAATTGAAAATTGTTCATTTTATAATGGAAAAGACTTCGATAACACTGAAATCAGTAAACACACAATCACTGTTATTGAAATCAGTAATTCAGTGGCAATGCCTCATTTTTTATGAAAAAGACTACGAATTTCTGTGCGATAACACTGAAGTCAATTAAATCAGAATCACGGTTATTGAAATCAATAATGAAATTAAAATTACTCATTTTTAATGGAAAAAACTTCGATAACACTGAAATCAGTAAAAACAGAATCACTGTTATTGAAATCAATAATAGAATTGAAAATGACTCATTTTATAATGAAAAAGAATTCGATAACATAGAAATCAGTAAAAACAGATTCACTGTTATTGAAATCAATAATAAAGTTGAAAACTATTCATTTTATAATGAAAAAGACTTCGATAACACTAAAATCAGTAAAAACAAAATCACTGTAATTCAGTGGCAATGCCTCATTTTTTATGAAAAAGACTACGAATTTCTGTGCAATAACACTGAAATCAATTAAATCAGAATCACGGTTATTG
Organism: Epistrophella euchroma; assembly: GCA_947049315.1. Taxonomy (NCBI): domain Eukaryota; kingdom Metazoa; phylum Arthropoda; class Insecta; order Diptera; family Syrphidae; genus Epistrophella; species Epistrophella euchroma. The sequence continues at coordinate 98,205,542 of OX346245.1, read as the reverse complement.
AAATCAATAATGAAGTTAAAATTACTCATTTTTAATGGAAAAAACTTCGATAACACTGAAATCAGTAAAAACAGAATCACTGTTATTGAAATCAATAATAGAATTGAAAATGACTCATTTTATAATGAAAAAGAATTCGATAACATAGAAATCAGTAAAAACAGATTCACTGTTATTGAAATCAATAATAAAATTGAAAATTATTCATTTTATAATGAAGAAGACTTCGATAACACTAAAATCAGTAAAAACAAAATCACTGTTATTGAAATCAGTAATTCAGTGGCAATGCCTCAACTTTCATGAAAAAGACTACGAATTTCTGTGCGATAACACTGAAGTCAATAAAATCAGAATCACGGTGATTAAAATCCATAATGAAGTTGAAATTACTCATTTTTAATGGAAAATACTTCGATAACACTACAATCAGTAAAAACAGAATCACTGGTTATTGAAATCAATAACAAAATTGAAAATTACTTATTTTATAATGAAAAAGACTTCGATAACACAGAAATCAGTAAAAACAGATTCACTGTTATTGAAATCAGTTATAAAGTTGAAATGACTATTTTATTGAAAAAGACTTCGAATTTCAATTCGATAACACTGAAACCTATAAAAACAGAACCACTGTTAGTAATATAAGTATGTATTATAATTTTTATTTTTCAGGCATGTGTAATTTTTTTTTGGTTTTTGAATAGGTACCCACATACATACCTAGGTTAGGTACCTATCTAAAAATTTAGTTTTTCAAAAGTTAAAATGATTTCCTTTGGTAAAAAATAATTCAAAATCAAAAAACTTTAGTAGCTATCAATAATGACCATTAAGATTGTTAAATGTCTAAATATATTAGGTGTCTACATACCTATGTATATACATACCTACCAAATAATTTCATATTGTAATATGAAAATAATTTCATATTGTAATATAAAATTATGCATACATACCTCCAACCCCAACCATAAATATACGGTTAACGGGTTAACGATAGTCAAAAAAAAAGGTGACGATTGACGAATCCAAGAAACCAACCCAGACAAAGAATACTTTTTATCAGAGTTACCAACTGCTGCATTCAATTGATTCCATTTTTTATGGAAAAGGATTCATCTTTTCATAATTTATTAAAATCAACCTTCAAAGGTTAGGTCAAATGTGTTTTTTTTCGCAGTTATATTATTGTCTTTATCAAATAATTTAACCTAAATTTTAACCTAGTCTTGAATTTGAATCCATTTATTTTATCCATTACTTTAATAAACGATTCGTTCTTTAATTCATGATATATGACGCATGGTAACACTATTGAATCCTTAATACAAACCAACTTCGAAGACGGAATTCTGGCGGCCGCGGCTGCCTAAGAAAAAAATCTCGTTGCAAACAAAATACATACATAAATATAGTTCATGAAAAGGGAGAAGAACTGATCATTTGTTTGTATGTGGAGTGTGAATGTTATAAGTTGATGAACACAGGAAAAAATTGAATTTTTTAAGGTATGCTGGTAGGTATGTAATGTATGTACCTATGTATATGTTTCTGAACCAAGAGGGAGGTACATATTATATTTTGTTTTCTTTTGTAGGTATCCTTTTATTTCTAAGAAGTTTGATTAAAGATATTGCCAGAATAAAATTTAATTTTTCAAATATACTTTTATGCTTGGATGGATAGGGTAGTGACAATGATTGTTTTTATTAGACACTGTCAACAGTAATCTAAGGTGTTGTTCGTTATTTTTCATGGGTTGGTATACTTACTTACTTGTTAAAAAAAAATTAGGTATAGGTATATAACAATAGAAATATTGGAATGGAGTTAATTTTCTTTGTAGGTATGCATTGCCATCATAAAAAATTATTTAACGTCATTAATTAGAAAAAATCATATATTTTTGTTAGAAAAGCGTTAGAAATGTGAACTTCTCGGATTATATTGTAAGAATATTAGGTCTATCTGAATAAATTGACAAGTAAGCTGGAACTCGTAAAAAAGTATTAGCATATCAAGGTCGTTTACCAAAACACGTGAAAAAAAAAATGATCTAAATGGAAAAAATCATATTTTTTGTTAGAAAAGCGTTAGAAATGGGAACTCCTCGGATTATATTGTAAGAACATTATGTCAATCTGGATGAATTAATAAATGAGTTGGAACTCGTAAAAAAGTATCAGCATATCAAGGTCGTTTACCAAAACACGTGAAAAAAACCATCTAAATAAAAAAAATCATATTTTTTGTTAGAAAAGCGTTAGAAATGGGAACTCCTCGGATTATATCGTAAGAACATTAGGTCTATCTGATTAAATTGATAAATGATCTGGAACTCGTAAAAAAGTATCAGCATATCAAGGTCGTTTACCAAAACACGTGAAAAAAACGATCTAAATAAAAAAAATCATATTTTTTGTTAGAAAAGCGTTAGAAATGGGAACTCCTCGGATTATATTGTAAGAACATTAGGTCTATCTGATTAAATTGATAAATGAGCTGGAACTCGTAAAAAAGTATCAGCATATCAAGGTCGTTTACCAAAACACGTGAAAAAAACGATCTAAATAAAAAAAATCATATTTTTTGTTAGAAAAGCGTTAGAAATGGGAACTCCTCGGATTATATTGTAAGAACATTAGGTCTATCTGATTAAATTGATAAATGAGCTGGAACTCGTAAAAAAGTATCAGCATATCAAGGTCGTTTACCAAAACACGTGAAAAAAACGATCTAAATAAAAAAAATCATATTTTTTGTTAGAAAAGCGTTAGAAATGGGAACTCCTCGGATTATATTGTAAGAACATTAGGTCTATCTGATTAAATTGATAAATGAGCTGGAACTCGTAAAAAAGTATCAGCATATCAAGGTCGTTTACCAAAACACGTGAAAAAAAATGATCTAAATGGAAAAAATCATATTTTTTGTTAGAAAAGCGTTAGAAATGGGAACTCCTCGGATTATATTGTAAGAACATTAGGTCTATCTGATAAAATTAATAAATGAGCTGGAACTCGTAAAAAAGTATCAGCATATCAAGGTCGTTTACCAAAACACGTGAAAAAAACGATCTAAATAAAAAAAATCATATTTTTTGTTAGAAAAGCGTTAGAAATGGGAACTCCTCGGATTATATTGTAAGAACATTAGGTCTATCTGATTAAATTGATAAATGAGCTGGAACTCGTAAAAAAGTACCAGCTTATCAATTTAGTAAGAAAAATTCTAGAAAGTTGGATCTTAAACAATTAGAAAAATATTATTATATATATAGTAGAAATGTATTAGAAAGGAAAATTCTTTGAATTATACTCTAGACACATTGTACCTATGTTTGTGCATCGATGAACCGGATTAATTTTCCGTGATTTCTGAAATTCTGTTGTTTTTTCCATAACAAGTCTTTTTTTTTTTATTAAAATTAATTTTTTTGTTTTTTTTTTTTTTAGGCCCTAATGTAACGGAACTATTTTTTTTAGGTATGAGGAACTCTTAAGGGATGTTTCTTACATCTAAAAAAAATATTTTCATTTAAGATTTCAACAATTGATATGCTACGCGAAGTTAGCATATCATTTTTTAAAATCCGTTTTTACGGGGAAATCGAACAGAACTATTTTGGAAAACTATCAGGAACTATAGAACTATGGTGCATGCGACCAGAACTCCAAAAAAAAATTGATATGCTGACACTTGATATGCTAACTTCACACACATATAAACTCAAAGTTTGATCAATATTAATTTTTTACTTCAGTCTTTGAAAGAGCATCCTGACAAAAATTCGCATGAGCTTATATTTGTTCTTACCTTTAAAAAATTACCTTATTCTTCCAGTTGCTCAAAATGTATAAAACTTTCTGAAGCTGGCCTTAGATCGAAAGTTATAATCATTTAAATCCAAGCAAACATGGTTCGAAAATAAATAAAAATAAAATGCTTTTTTTTTTTAATCGAGTCTTATTTCTAATTTAAATTAATGTTTTTTATAACTAGTGACATCTTGTATCAATTAAATGACTTAAGGGCGATCCCATTATCGCGGGTGCAACATGTAAACTCATTTGAAGCATAATTACAGTAAAATAATAAGATATTTTAATTAAATCATTACTTGAGGGACTACATTTTCACCTATTCACTTCAGATTCCTTTATAAAGCTAAAATAAAATAAATAAATCGTCAGAAAAAAGGTTTTAACGAACGATCGCTGGTGCAACAGAATTGGCCTCAAGTTTCTAGATCATAGTACAAAAACATAATTTTGTTAATTGTGAAACATTTACTGGGGTATTCTTACATATTTTGAACGACGCCGACGTTAATTCAATCAACTAAAGAAATAAAAACAAACATAAACAACGAATTACACACTTTTTAAGCAATCGCGGGTGCAACCACAAATTATCGCGCGTGCAACGCGTCTAACTTTAATGAATATTATATTATTATATCAGTAATAAAACTATATAAAGAAGCTAAACAAGAGATCAAATAACGTATATTGCTAGTCAGTACCTTGCTCTACTAATGTTACATATAATTTTTTTTTCAAACTCTTCAATATTTTCCCAAATAATTGGGTATACAATTGTATGTTATTGCCATCAATCTTTTTCTCTGCTTCCAACTTTACGATGATGTCTTCAATTTGCACATGCTATGTCGTTTTTTATTTTAGAGAAATATCGACAGTCAACAATTGTCTTCAGAAATTGTAATATAACGTCTCCATCTTCATCCATATTGCTTAAGCACCAACCCCAAATAACGATATATTGTGTAACATTTTTGCCGAACTTTTAGGGTAGCTATACGAGAACGTACAAACCTGCGAAAATATCTTTTGGCAAGACAGCTGCAGTAAAAGTAGTATGGGTTTCAGGGCAGTTCTCTGCTCAGGGCCGCATTCAGGGTTATGGGGGCCCGTTGCAATGAAAAAAGCGGAGGCCCTTTCAAATGATGTATGTATATTTATTTTTAAATTTTATTTTGACATTAAAAAAAATTACATCACTATTAGAATAGAATAGAACTTAGAATTAAGTCATTGAGAGAACCGTGTGAAGATTTGAATATAAATTTTCGATTCCATCCGAAATATATACAGCCAAATTATTAAACGGGGAATAGCGAAGGTTTAGACTTTATTCCGTGGACTAAGTACAAAATGTTATCAATAAAACAAAACTTCTACTGAATGATGTTAACTAAACAAAACCACCGAAGAAGGTGGTTTGCGAAGGAATAAGAACCAGATGTGTGAATACCTATATATTCTAAAATATAAGTTAAGATTGCAAATTTAATTTGGAAGTTAAAAATGAAATACCTATTTATCTCAAAACAAGTAAAAAGGACTGAAAATGTAATCCAAACTATTTACATATTGTAACGTTTTACCACGGTTCGATATAAAACTTATTTATTTTTAACTGTCAACCGTCAATTATTTCCCTTTTTAAATTAAACACACTTTACTTCACTTCAAATATTTTATTAATCACCAATCTCAATAGTATGCAACTTAAATTCACTTCCGGATACTTTTAACTTCCAACTTTACACTTTCGCTTTCAAAAATAAACTGTATCTGTGCTCAAAAAGTTTCTCCTTATATAGTGAGCTGAGAGGTTCGGGACTCTACTCGAAAGTACTGGCACAAAAGCTTCTGGAAGGTTCCATTCCAATGAAGAGAGATGGCGTTCTCTCCACTCTTCCATTCAGCGCATTTTCCTCCTGAGAGAGATGGGCGCGCTCTCTCGGGATTTTTTTTATAAATGGTTGTTGTCTTCGATAAGGGTATTTTTGTACTTGGCTCTTTGTTTGTTCCGAAAGTAGTTAGGTGCTGATTTCATCGTTACATTGCCCCCCTCCTAAGATTGATCGTCCCGAACAATTCTGTCGCTCCTTTCACCATTATAACGATGCAAACGGTCACAATGAACTACTTTCAGTTTCCCTCTTACTCCTCTCTGTATACGGTAGACCACATCATTTAGTCTCTTCACAACAGTGTAGGGTCCTTCCCAGTTCTGTTGAAGCTTTGGTGACAGTCCCTTTTGTCGATGGGGATTGTAAAACCACACGAGGTCTCCTTCTTGAAATCCTGTTGTTGTTGCTCGGGCATCATAACGTGTTTTCATCCGATCACTAGATGTTTTTATGAATGCTCTGGTTCGTTGATGAATGTCAATGAGCCTTTCTTTGAGGTTATCCACATATTCTTCTGTTCGTTGTGGCTCAATTGTCCGGCATCCAAATTTCATCTCACTAGGCAGTCGTATTGACGTTCCAAACAAGATTTCCGATGGTGTATGTCCTGTCGAGCTATGTACTGCACTCCTATATGCCATTAGGAATAATGGAATATGTCTATCCCAGTCTCGTTGGTAGTCGCCGACAACCTTAGATAGATGTTCCTTTAGCGTCCGGTTGAATCGCTCGACCATCCCATCAGATTGTGGATGAAGCGGCGTTGTCCTCGTCTTTTTAATGCCAAGGAGCGAACAAACTTCCTGGAAGATGTTAGATTCGAAGTTCCTTCCTTGGTCGAAATGAAGTTCCATCGGTACGCCGAACCTGCTCACCCAATTGAAGACAATCTGATCCACAACTGTTTTGGTTTCTTGGTTTGGGATGGCAAATGCCTCAGGCCACTTGCTGAAGTAATCCATGACTACAAGGATGTATCGGTTTCCACTGTTGGTCTCAGGAAAAGGGCCTGCGACGTCTACTGCAATCCTTTCGAAAGGCGTGCCTACGTTGTATTGTTGCATTTTACTTTGAAGCTTCCTACCTGGGCCTTTGCTAGCAGCACAAGTATCACATTTTCGGCACCACTTTTCGACGTCCTCTCTTGCATGTAGCCAGTAGAAGCGTTGTCGTATCTTTTCCAAAGTCTTATTGACTCCCAAATGACCTCCGGAAGCTCCGTCATGCATCTCTCGAAGAACGTCATTAACCTTGGACCGAGGAACGACCAGCTGCATCACATAGGACTTACCGTCTGCGGATTCCCACTTACGCCTTAGAACACCTTCCTCCACATGAAGTGAGTCCCATTGTGCCCAATATGCTTTCAGGGCCGGACTTCTGTCGGAGATGTCACACCACTCTGGTTTTTCTTGGTGTTCTTTCCACGCAAGAATGGGCTCTATGTCCGAGTCTTCTTGTTGGGCAGTCCTAAGTTCTTCATTACTCCAACCGTAAATGGGATCAGCTCTTATTCGTTGGACGGCAATCATTTCCTTTTCTTCTTGGCGTGTGCAATGTTTGCAGTCCTGTTTGCAAGGCCGTCGAGATAATGCGTCTGCGTTTGAATGCAACTTTCCTCTTCGATGTTGAATTTGGTAGTCATATGTCTGTAGTCTCTCGATCCGCCTTGCTACTTGACCTTCAGGATTTTTAAAGTTCAGAAGCCAATTGAGTGCTCCATGGTCTGTTCGGAGAAGGAACTTCTGTCCATAGATGTACTTATGGAAGTGTTTTGTTGCCAATATCAGAGCTAGAAGTTCCCTTCTGGTCACGCAATAATTCCGTTCTGGCTTCGAGAGTACCTTACTGTAGTAGGCGACAACCTTTTCTTCTCCGTCGTGGACTTGTGACAGTACAGCTCCAATTCCGACATTACTTGCATCCGCGTCAATAATAAAAGGTTTCCCTGGAGTAGGGTAGGTAAGCACAGGAGCATTGCATAAACGCAGCTTTAACTCCTGGAAGCTTTTCTCACACTCACCTGACCATTTGAACGGCTTTCCTTTTTCTGTAAGCTGATGCAAGCTTTTGGCAATTCCAGCAAAATCCTTCACAAAACGCCGGTAGTATGTGGCTAGGCCAAGGAAGCTTCGGAGTTGATGTTTGTCCTGTGGTGTTGGCCAATTCTTCACAGTGTCAACTTTTTCAGGATCAGTCTTTACTCCTTGGGATGAGATGATGTGTCCCAAATATTTAACTTCGGTCTTGAAAAGAGCACATTTATCTGGATTAAGCTTGAGGTGTGCTTCTCGAAGCCTCTGGAATACAGCTTTTAGGTTGTCACAATGTTCGTCAAAAGTTTTCCCATACACGATGACATCGTCCAAATAGACCAGGCAAGATTTCCAAGTAAGTCCTTGTAAAACGCATTCCATCAAACGCTCAAATGTAGCCGGAGCGTTGCACAGTCCAAATGGCATCACTTTAAATTGCCACAGACCGTTTCCTGTGGAGAAAGCTGTCTTTTCACGATCTTCTGGATGAATTTCTACCTGCCAGTAGCCGCTCTTTAGGTCTAATGTAGAGAACCATTTAGCACCTTCCATTGCATCTAAAGTATCGCTGATTCTGGGCAGAGGATAGCTGTCTTTCTTTGTCACATCGTTCAGCCTTCTGTAGTCCACACAAAATCGAGTGCTTCCGTCCTTCTTTTTGACAAGGACCACTGGCGATGCCCAAGGGCTTTTAGAGTTTTCGATCAGCCCATCTTTCTTCATGCTTGATATCATCTCTTCAACTTCGGCTTGTTTGGCTAGGGGGAGACGTCTTGCTGGTTGACGAATCGGTCTGGCGTCTCCTGTGTCGATCCGATGCTGCACAAGTTGTGTTCGACCATACTGCCCACTTGGTGAAGAAAATATGTCAGCATACTCATGGCAAGACAGCTGCAGTAAAAGTAGTATGGGTTTCAGGGCAGTTCTCTGCTCAGGGCCGCATTCAGGGTTATGGGGGCCCGTTGCAATGAAAAAAGCGGAGGCCCTTTCAAATGATGTATGTATATTTATTTTTAAATTTTATTTTGACATTAAAAAAAATTACATCACTATTAGAATAGAATAGAACTTAGAATTAAGTCATTGAGAGAACCGTGTGAAGATTTGAATATAAATTTTCGATTCCATCCGAAATATATACAGCCAAATTATTAAACGGGGAATAGCGAAGGTTTAGACTTTATTCCGTGGACTAAGTACAAAATGTTATCAATAAAACAAAACTTCTACTGAATGATGTTAACTAAACAAAACCACCGAAGAAGGTGGTTTGCGAAGGAATAAGAACCAGATGTGTGAATACCTATATATTCTAAAATATAAGTTAAGATTGCAAATTTAATTTGGAAGTTAAAAATGAAATACCTATTTATCTCAAAACAAGTAAAAAGGACTGAAAATGTAATCCAAACTATTTACATATTGTAACGTTTTACCACGGTTCGATATAAAACTTATTTATTTTTAACTGTCAACCGTCAATTATTTCCCTTTTTAAATTAAACACACTTTACTTCACTTCAAATATTTTATTAATCACCAATCTCAATAGTATGCAACTTAAATTCACTTCCGGATACTTTTAACTTCCAACTTTACACTTTCGCTTTCAAAAATAAACTGTATCTGTGCTCAAAAAGTTTCTCCTTATATAGTGAGCTGAGAGGTTCGGGACTCTACTCGAAAGTACTGGCACAAAAGCTTCTGGAAGGTTCCATTCCAATGAAGAGAGATGGCGTTCTCTCCACTCTTCCATTCAGCGCATTTTCCTCCTGAGAGAGATGGGCGCGCTCTCTCGGGATTTTTTTTATAAATGGTTGTTGTCTTCGATAAGGGTATTTTTGTACTTGGCTCTTTGTTTGTTCCGAAAGTAGTTAGGTGCTGATTTCATCGTTACATTGCCCCCCTCCTAAGATTGATCGTCCCGAACAATTCTGTCGCTCCTTTCACCATTATAACGATGCAAACGGTCACAATGAACTACTTTCAGTTTCCCTCTTACTCCTCTCTGTATACGGTAGACCACATCATTTAGTCTCTTCACAACAGTGTAGGGTCCTTCCCAGTTCTGTTGAAGCTTTGGTGACAGTCCCTTTTGTCGATGGGGATTGTAAAACCACACGAGGTCTCCTTCTTGAAATCCTGTTGTTGTTGCTCGGGCATCATAACGTGTTTTCATCCGATCACTAGATGTTTTTATGAATGCTCTGGTTCGTTGATGAATGTCAATGAGCCTTTCTTTGAGGTTATCCACATATTCTTCTGTTCGTTGTGGCTCAATTGTCCGGCATCCAAATTTCATCTCACTAGGCAGTCGTATTGACGTTCCAAACAAGATTTCCGATGGTGTATGTCCTGTCGAGCTATGTACTGCACTCCTATATGCCATTAGGAATAATGGAATATGTCTATCCCAGTCTCGTTGGTAGTCGCCGACAACCTTAGATAGATGTTCCTTTAGCGTCCGGTTGAATCGCTCGACCATCCCATCAGATTGTGGATGAAGCGGCGTTGTCCTCGTCTTTTTAATGCCAAGGAGCGAACAAACTTCCTGGAAGATGTTAGATTCGAAGTTCCTTCCTTGGTCGAAATGAAGTTCCATCGGTACGCCGAACCTGCTCACCCAATTGAAGACAATCTGATCCACAACTGTTTTGGTTTCTTGGTTTGGGATGGCAAATGCCTCAGGCCACTTGCTGAAGTAATCCATGACTACAAGGATGTATCGGTTTCCACTGTTGGTCTCAGGAAAAGGGCCTGCGACGTCTACTGCAATCCTTTCGAAAGGCGTGCCTACGTTGTATTGTTGCATTTTACTTTGAAGCTTCCTACCTGGGCCTTTGCTAGCAGCACAAGTATCACATTTTCGGCACCACTTTTCGACGTCCTCTCTTGCATGTAGCCAGTAGAAGCGTTGTCGTATCTTTTCCAAAGTCTTATTGACTCCCAAATGACCTCCGGAAGCTCCGTCATGCATCTCTCGAAGAACGTCATTAACCTTGGACCGAGGAACGACCAGCTGCATCACATAGGACTTACCGTCTGCGGATTCCCACTTACGCCTTAGAACACCTTCCTCCACATGAAGTGAGTCCCATTGTGCCCAATATGCTTTCAGGGCCGGACTTCTGTCGGAGATGTCACACCACTCTGGTTTTTCTTGGTGTTCTTTCCACGCAAGAATGGGCTCTATGTCCGAGTCTTCTTGTTGGGCAGTCCTAAGTTCTTCATTACTCCAACCGTAAATGGGATCAGCTCTTATTCGTTGGACGGCAATCATTTCCTTTTCTTCTTGGCGTGTGCAATGTTTGCAGTCCTGTTTGCAAGGCCGTCGAGATAATGCGTCTGCGTTTGAATGCAACTTTCCTCTTCGATGTTGAATTTGGTAGTCATATGTCTGTAGTCTCTCGATCCGCCTTGCTACTTGACCTTCAGGATTTTTAAAGTTCAGAAGCCAATTGAGTGCTCCATGGTCTGTTCGGAGAAGGAACTTCTGTCCATAGATGTACTTATGGAAGTGTTTTGTTGCCAATATCAGAGCTAGAAGTTCCCTTCTGGTCACGCAATAATTCCGTTCTGGCTTCGAGAGTACCTTACTGTAGTAGGCGACAACCTTTTCTTCTCCGTCGTGGACTTGTGACAGTACAGCTCCAATTCCGACATTACTTGCATCCGCGTCAATAATAAAAGGTTTCCCTGGAGTAGGGTAGGTAAGCACAGGAGCATTGCATAAACGCAGCTTTAACTCCTGGAAGCTTTTCTCACACTCACCTGACCATTTGAACGGCTTTCCTTTTTCTGTAAGCTGATGCAAGCTTTTGGCAATTCCAGCAAAATCCTTCACAAAACGCCGGTAGTATGTGGCTAGGCCAAGGAAGCTTCGGAGTTGATGTTTGTCCTGTGGTGTTGGCCAATTCTTCACAGTGTCAACTTTTTCAGGATCAGTCTTTACTCCTTGGGATGAGATGATGTGTCCCAAATATTTAACTTCGGTCTTGAAAAGAGCACATTTATCTGGATTAAGCTTGAGGTGTGCTTCTCGAAGCCTCTGGAATACAGCTTTTAGGTTGTCACAATGTTCGTCAAAAGTTTTCCCATACACGATGACATCGTCCAAATAGACCAGGCAAGATTTCCAAGTAAGTCCTTGTAAAACGCATTCCATCAAACGCTCAAATGTAGCCGGAGCGTTGCACAGTCCAAATGGCATCACTTTAAATTGCCACAGACCGTTTCCTGTGGAGAAAGCTGTCTTTTCACGATCTTCTGGATGAATTTCTACCTGCCAGTAGCCGCTCTTTAGGTCTAATGTAGAGAACCATTTAGCACCTTCCATTGCATCTAAAGTATCGCTGATTCTGGGCAGAGGATAGCTGTCTTTCTTTGTCACATCGTTCAGCCTTCTGTAGTCCACACAAAATCGAGTGCTTCCGTCCTTCTTTTTGACAAGGACCACTGGCGATGCCCAAGGGCTTTTAGAGTTTTCGATCAGCCCATCTTTCTTCATGCTTGATATCATCTCTTCAACTTCGGCTTGTTTGGCTAGGGGGAGACGTCTTGCTGGTTGACGAATCGGTCTGGCGTCTCCTGTGTCGATCCGATGCTGCACAAGTTGTGTTCGACCATACTGCCCACTTGGTGAAGAAAATATGTCAGCATACTCATGGCAAGACAGCTGCAGTAAAAGTAGTATGGGTTTCAGGGCAGTTCTCTGCTCAGGGCCGCATTCAGGGTTATGGGGGCCCGTTGCAATGAAAAAAGCGGAGGCCCTTTCAAATGATGTATGTATATTTATTTTTAAATTTTATTTTGACATTAAAAAAAATTACATCACTATTAGAATAGAATAGAACTTAGAATTAAGTCATTGAGAGAACCGTGTGAAGATTTGAATATAAATTTTCGATTCCATCCGAAATATATACAGCCAAATTATTAAACGGGGAATAGCGAAGGTTTAGACTTTATTCCGTGGACTAAGTACAAAATGTTATCAATAAAACAAAACTTCTACTGAATGATGTTAACTAAACAAAACCACCGAAGAAGGTGGTTTGCGAAGGAATAAGAACCAGATGTGTGAATACCTATATATTCTAAAATATAAGTTAAGATTGCAAATTTAATTTGGAAGTTAAAAATGAAATACCTATTTATCTCAAAACAAGTAAAAAGGACTGAAAATGTAATCCAAACTATTTACATATTGTAACGTTTTACCACGGTTCGATATAAAACTTATTTATTTTTAACTGTCAACCGTCAATTATTTCCCTTTTTAAATTAAACACACTTTACTTCACTTCAAATATTTTATTAATCACCAATCTCAATAGTATGCAACTTAAATTCACTTCCGGATACTTTTAACTTCCAACTTTACACTTTCGCTTTCAAAAATAAACTGTATCTGTGCTCAAAAAGTTTCTCCTTATATAGTGAGCTGAGAGGTTCGGGACTCTACTCGAAAGTACTGGCACAAAAGCTTCTGGAAGGTTCCATTCCAATGAAGAGAGATGGCGTTCTCTCCACTCTTCCATTCAGCGCATTTTCCTCCTGAGAGAGATGGGCGCGCTCTCTCGGGATTTTTTTTATAAATGGTTGTTGTCTTCGATAAGGGTATTTTTGTACTTGGCTCTTTGTTTGTTCCGAAAGTAGTTAGGTGCTGATTTCATCGTTACATTGCCCCCCTCCTAAGATTGATCGTCCCGAACAATTCTGTCGCTCCTTTCACCATTATAACGATGCAAACGGTCACAATGAACTACTTTCAGTTTCCCTCTTACTCCTCTCTGTATACGGTAGACCACATCATTTAGTCTCTTCACAACAGTGTAGGGTCCTTCCCAGTTCTGTTGAAGCTTTGGTGACAGTCCATTTTGTCGATGGGGATTGTAAAACCACACGAGGTCTCCTTCTTGAAATCCTGTTGTTGTTGCTCGGGCATCATAACGTGTTTTCATCCGATCACTAGATGTTTTTATGAATGCTCTGGTTCGTTGATGAATGTCAATGAGCCTTTCTTTGAGGTTATCCACATATTCTTCTGTTCGTTGTGGCTCAATTGTCCGGCATCCAAATTTCATCTCACTAGGCAGTCGTATTGACGTTCCAAACAAGATTTCCGATGGTGTATGTCCTGTCGAGCTATGTACTGCACTCCTATATGCCATTAGGAATAATGGAATATGTCTATCCCAGTCTCGTTGGTAGTCGCCGACAACCTTAGATAGATGTTCCTTTAGATGTTCCTTTTGAAGACAATCTGATCCACAACTGTTTTGGTTTCTTGGTTTGGGATGGCAAATGCCTCAGGCCACTTGCTGAAGTAATCCATGACTACAAGGATGTATCGGTTTCCACTGTTGGTCTCAGGAAAAGGGCCTGCGACGTCTACTGCAATCCTTTCGAAAGGCGTGCCTACGTTGTATTGTTGCATTTTACTTTGAAGCTTCCTACCTGGGCCTTTGCTAGCAGCACAAGTATCACATTTTCGGCACCACTTTTCGACGTCCTCTCTTGCATGTAGCCAGTAGAAGCGTTGTCGTATCTTTTCCAAAGTCTTATTGACTCCCAAATGACCTCCGGAAGCTCCGTCATGCATCTCTCGAAGAACGTCATTAACCTTGGACCGAGGAACGACCAGCTGCATCACATAGGACTTACCGTCTGCGGATTCCCACTTACGCCTTAGAACACCTTCCTCCACATGAAGTGAGTCCCATTGTGCCCAATATGCTTTCAGGGCCGGACTTCTGTCGGAGATGTCACACCACTCTGGTTTTTCTTGGTGTTCTTTCCACGCAAGAATGGGCTCTATGTCCGAGTCTTCTTGTTGGGCAGTCCTAAGTTCTTCATTACTCCAACCGTAAATGGGATCAGCTCTTATTCGTTGGACGGCAATCATTTCCTTTTCTTCTTGGCGTGTGCAATGTTTGCAGTCCTGTTTGCAAGGCCGTCGAGATAATGCGTCTGCGTTTGAATGCAACTTTCCTCTTCGATGTTGAATTTGGTAGTCATATGTCTGTAATCTCTCGATCCGCCTTGCTACTTGACCTTCAGGATTTTTAAAGTTCAGAAGCCAATTGAGTGCTCCATGGTCTGTTCGGAGAAGGAACTTCTGTCCATAGATGTACTTATGGAAGTGTTTTGTTGCCAATATCAGAGCTAGAAGTTCCCTTCTGGTCACGCAATAATTCCGTTCTGGCTTCGAGAGTACCTTACTGTAGTAGGCGACAACCTTTTCTTCTCCGTCGTGGACTTGTGACAGTACAGCTCCAATTCCGACATTACTTGCATCCGCGTCAATAATAAAAGGTTTCCCTGGAGTAGGGTAGGTAAGCACAGGAGCATTGCATAAACGCAGCTTTAACTCCTGGAAGCTTTTCTCACACTCACCTGACCATTTGAACGGCTTTCCTTTTTCTGTAAGCTGATGCAAGCTTTTGGCAATTCCAGCAAAATCCTTCACAAAACGCCGGTAGTATGTGGCTAGGCCAAGGAAGCTTCGGAGTTGATGTTTGTCCTGTGGTGTTGGCCAATTCTTCACAGTGTCAACTTTTTCAGGATCAGTCTTTACTCCTTGGGATGAGATGATGTGTCCCAAATATTTAACTTCGGTCTTGAAAAGAGCACATTTATCTGGATTAAGCTTGAGGTGTGCTTCTCGAAGCCTCTGGAATACAGCTTTTAGGTTGTCACAATGTTCGTCAAAAGTTTTCCCATACACGATGACATCGTCCAAATAGACCAGGCAAGATTTCCAAGTAAGTCCTTGTAAAACGCATTCCATCAAACGCTCAAATGTAGCCGGAGCGTTGCACAGTCCAAATGGCATCACTTTAAATTGCCACAGACCGTTTCCTGTGGAGAAAGCTGTCTTTTCACGATCTTCTGGATGAATTTCTACCTGCCAGTAGCCGCTCTTTAGGTCTAATGTAGAGAACCATTTAGCACCTTCCATTGCATCTAAAGTATCGCTGATTCTGGGCAGAGGATAGCTGTCTTTCTTTGTCACATCGTTCAGCCTTCTGTAGTCCACACAAAATCGAGTGCTTCCGTCCTTCTTTTTGACAAGGACCACTGGCGATGCCCAAGGGCTTTTAGAGTTTTCGATCAGCCCATCTTTCTTCATGCTTGATATCATCTCTTCAACTTCGGCTTGTTTGGCTAGGGGGAGACGTCTTGCTGGTTGACGAATCGGTCTGGCGTCTCCTGTGTCGATCCGATGCTGCACAAGTTGTGTTCGACCATACTGCCCACTTGCTGAAGAAAATATGTCAGCATACTCATGAAGAAGGCTACCGGCAATACTTAGTTGATGTTGACTAAGATTGGTTGAGTTAAGGATTTTTGCCTTTAGTTGTTCGCAGTTCGCAGGCTTCTTCGTGTCCTTTTCTGTGATCTTAGTTATCGCAGACACAGGTTCACATTTTCCGACTATTTCTCCTTTTCTCAACTTAACTTCGTACGGTTTGATGTTCAGAATCCGTACAGGTACCATGTTGTTCTTTGGTGCCACAAGAGTCTTCCCAACGATGATGTTTTGGGAGCCTTGGTCAGTATCTGGTTCCACCATGAGGTATCGATGACCACCCAAATCGCCTTTTATTTTAGTCCAATCGAACACTTCAGAAGAAGACGGCAAGCATATGTCTTCTTTGATGACACTTCTTAGAGTTGATGATTTTTCGTCACCATAAACTATAGGAATCTCTACATTTTGGTAATTAAGAACTTGCTTACCGATATCCAGAATTATTCCGTGTTCTTTCATGAAGTCGATTCCAATGATGCACTCGTCACATATATCTGCTACCAAAAACAGATGTGAAAACTCCAGTTCTGCCAAACGAATCGGAAGACGAACTTCTCCGTACACTTTTGCTGCCTCTCCTGTAGCTGTTTTCAGACGATAGCTATTGGTGTTATGCAGCCATGTCATATTGACCAAGTCCCTTCTTACAATGGAGGCAGTGGCACCTGTGTCGATTGTAGCCACGTGTTTCTTGCCGTTTAACGTCGCCTCCACAGTCAGACTTTTGTTGTTTCGTTTAGTCTGTGAGACCTGTGCCGAGATTTAGCTAATTCGAAACCGCAGCGAGTGAGTGAGATGAGTCACTTTTCACTGAAAATCGATTTAGCTAGCAAAAGTGAGTGAGTGAGCGAGTGAAATGGAATGTCAGATTACTCGCCGGATATTTCAGCGGTGACTTGATGTATGTGTTGGTAAATTTATACTTTTGCATTAGTATTTGTTCTTTTCTAAAGGAATTGTTACACATCCTACGCACGTTTGTGAAATGAAATTGCAAGACAACAATGTATAGTTAAAAATGTACATATATGTATGCACTAGATTTATTTTTATATAAATATACACATTTAGTACAAAATACTTCAAGAACATTTTTTTAATTTGTTGTTTATATTTTTGTTTATTTCAATTAAAAAAAAATTAAGTATCGCCATCGAAATGAGAACCTCATCGACATACTAGGAAGTACCAATTACAAAACATTGGAAAAAGATTTAGAAGACACTTTACACTAAAATCACACATTTATTTAGTTTAGTTTTCCTATTTTATTTTATTTTTCAATTTTGTTGTCTATTTAATTGCTATGATACACTATTTTTGTTAAATTTAATAAAATTGAAACCTCAAATAACAAAAAGAAAACAAACCAAAGACAACAAAATAAAATATAGTCTTTGGTTATGACATTTCATGTGTTCGAAACTAAATTCGAAATTACTCATTTCACTTTAATAGCTAAATCACTTTTGCGAGTGAAGTGAGATGAGTCGGCGAGTAAGGCGAGTCATCTCACTTCACTCGCTGAAATAGCTAAATCTCGGCACTGGACAGTGGTTCTGGGACCATCGATACTTCTTACCTGTTTTTCTGGTTGTGGAACAAGTCGAGTAAGAGGAGCGTTGGTGTAATTGCCACGTTGTTCTCTGTTGTTTTCTCTGCTTCCACAATGGTGACATGCAGCTTTTCTTGGTGGCAATCTGCACTGCCACTGAAGATGCCCGGTACTATTACAATTCCAGCATCGAACAGGTCCGTCTCGCTGATTTCTTTGGAATGCAATTCTCTGACAGGAGCATTCTTCAACCTCTATTTCTCTTACCCGAAGAACTTCTCGAGATGCTTGTTCTGCTGCTTCCATAGTTAGAGCGAACGCCAATGCTTCAGGAAGCATGCGTTTTCCGGCAGTTCGAATCGCTCGCTGAAGGTTGATGCCGGATACAGCGCGGACAAATGCTTCTGTTGCGAACTGGTTTATTATTTCCTCTCCTGCAGTTGGATATGCCAGGTGAGCCAGCCGTTCGATATCTGCTTGAAGTTGTTGCAGACTTTCTCCTCTTTTCTGAACTCTGGTATCGCGGCAGACTTCTTGCATATGGCCATCTCCAAAACGTTTGTCAATGGCCTGCACAAGAGCCGTGAAGTTGCCGTTTTTGTCTGCTGGTATGGTTTGCAATAATTCAGCAGCAGGTCCTCTTAGTGCAAGCGTCAGAGCTATGAACTTGTCTTCGTCATCCCATCCATTTGTCGCTGCAGCTGCCTCAAACTGTTTCTTGTAGATTGACCAAGAAGTTTGTCCATCAAAGGTTGGCGGATGCATTTCCTTTCGCTTTGGAAGTTCGCTAGAACTTTCTCGAATCTTCATTTTTCGAACCTTCTCTAACTCCTTGGTAATGCTTTCAAATTTGTCTTCGACCATTTCGAATTTGGCTTCTACTGTCGAAAATTGTTTTTCGACGCTTGTCAAGAGCAACAAATTTGTTTTCGAAAGTATCGAGCTTACCGTCGAGGAGAATTTTCTGTTCCTCAAATCGTTCAAGAAGATTTTTTTCTTGTTTTTCTAGAAGATTCTTTTGCTCAACACTTTGTTTTTCCATTTTTTCGAGAAGATTCTTCTGTTCGTTCTTTTGTTCTGTACGTTGTTCTTCGAAACGTTTGAGAAGATTTTGTTCTTGATTTTCGAGAAGGTTCTTTTGCTCTTTTCTTTGTTCTTCGAACTGGGCGAGCAGCAGAGCCATCATATTGGTCATATCTGAACTAGTACTTACTTGCTCTTCCTCCATTTCAATCGTGAAAATAAACGAGTCTGGGTTTTCACCTTGTTGTCTTAAATTTTCTTTTTATTTTAAGTTAATTTACTTAAATGCACAGATAAAATAAGTTTTATCCCTTATTCTGACACCAATGTAACGTTTTACCACGGTTCGATATAAAACTTATTTATTTTTAACTGTCAACCGTCAATTATTTCCCTTTTTAAATTAAACACACTTTACTTCACTTCAAATATTTTATTAATCACCAATCTCAATAGTATGCAACTTAAATTCACTTCCGGATACTTTTAACTTCCAACTTTACACTTTCGCTTTCAAAAATAAACTGTATCTGTGCTCAAAAAGTTTCTCCTTATATAGTGAGCTGAGAGGTTCGGGAATCTACTCGAAAGTACTGGCACAAAAGCTTCTGGAAGGTTCCATTCCAATGAAGAGAGATGGCGTTCTCTCCACTCTTCCATTCAGCGCATTTTCCTCCTGAGAGAGATGGGCGCGCTCTCTCGGGATTTTTTTTTATAAATGGTTGTTGTCTTCGATAAGGGTATTTTTGTACTTGGCTCTTTGTTTGTTCCGAAAGTAGTTAGGTGCTGATTTCATCGTTACAATATGTAGACTAGACTGATTCAAAAAAACTGAAATGTCTCCGATTTTGAATGCCACTAGCTTTTTAGTTAGAGTTTAGTGAAATAACAAGCCTGGTAATATTTAGAGGTCGCCTATCGCTAATTTCTTTTTTCCATACAAATTGTATAGGGAGTTTTCTTTTATTTGCTTCTTTCTTTATAACATTACAACAGGAAATTTAATTTTATTTAAAAATGTCCTTTACTAATTATTTATTCACAGCACTCCTTTCAAAGTTATTAAAGGTTAAAGTGGATGGTTAATTCTATAGTTTTTTTGGATTCCCTGTTAAATTATCAGCTGTAATATATAATCTTAATATTAAATTTTGTTGTATTTGTTGAAATAAATGTATTGTTTAAGAAAAAAAAAATATTAAACGCAAAAAAAAGACAAACAAAATTAACAATTATGGGACATTCGTATTGTTATATTCGGTTCATGAAGCAATCAATTTGAAGGAATTTTTTCATAAAAATTAATTTGACAAGCAGTGGTATTGTGTATTTATAAATATTTTTATCTCATGAAACTTATATTATAGTTAAGGCAGAAGGGGCAATTTTTTAAAAAATCTACTTTAAAAAAATCATTAAAAAATAACGGCAACGATTACAAAGTCATGCTAAAACTGCTTTTAAAGCCAGAAATCTATTCTCTTATTTAATTTTTAATTAATAAATAATAGTGAATAGTTTTTGAAAAGTTTATTTTCAAAATCAAAAATTTAGAAAATTGTGTAGGTACAAACTAATTTTATTTCAATTTCAATTCCATTTATTTAACTCAATTTATTTAAGTATACGAATAAGACGTAGTAGTCTTTTATACTTAAAACTCTCTAATTTTTGAAAACTTCTTCTAAAGGTAACTGTAAATAAATTTATATCCAGAGTTATTTAACTCTGATGGTTAAACTCACCACTGAAAAATTGGTCCTAAATTTTTGACTAAAATTGCTGGGCCCAATTTGCTGGGCCCAAAAATAAAGAACAAAAAGAGGCTGGGTTTGACCCACACTAATAACTTCTCATTGGTTCCCTTTGAAACTGGACATCCTATGTTATTTTGTATAAGAAATTTACTAATTAAAAATCTTTGAAAAACTAACTTCTCAGTTGTTCGCTCCAAACATATGCGACAAAAAAAATACAACAAATTATTAGCAGTTTCTTTTGCAATTTCTTTGGCCTAGAAAAAAACCGTCAACTGATTTTTTTACAAACCTTATCAATTATGGAGTGTTCATTTACAAAAAAGTAAAAGACAAAATAAAGACCAACTGTGAGCAGAAAAAGACGGTGGGAATGTTGATGAAGACAAAATTAATTAGTCGCAAAACAAAAACATTTATTTGCTCGCCATTTTCGGTATTTTATTTATTTATCTACAGAATTAATAAATATTGTAACGATGAAATCAGCACCTAACTACTTTCGGAACAAACAAAGAGCCAAGTACAAAAATACCCTTATCGAAGACAACAACCATTTATAAAAAAATCCCGAGAGAGCGCGCCCATCTCTCTCAGGGGGAAAATGCGCTGAATGGAAGAGTGGAGAGAACGCCATCTCTCTTCATTGGAATGGAACCTTCCAGAAGCTTTTGTGCCAGTACTTTCGAGTAGAGTCCCGAACCTCTCAGCTCACTATATAAGGAGAAACTTTTTGAGCACAGACACAGTTTATTTTTGAAAGCGAAAGTGTATAGTTCGAAGTTAAAAGTATCCGGAAGTGAATTTAAATTGCATACTATTGAGATTGATGATTAATAAAATATTTGAAGTGAAGTAAAGTGTGTTTAATTTAAAAGGGAAATAATTGACGGTTGACAGTTAAAAAGAAATAAGTTTTATATCGAACCGTGGTAAAACGTTACATTGGTGTCAGAAGTGGGATAAAACTTATTTTATCTGTGCATTAAGTAAATTAACTTAAAATAAAAAGTGCGTGTGTGTTTTTTTAAATAAATAAACAGACAATGGGTAAAATTTTGAATGATTTAAATTGTGTTGAACTTAAAGCAGAACTAAATAAACGAGGTCTTCCTACTGCTGGATCAAAAAATGACCTCATTATTCGTCTGCAGGAACATTTAAGACAACAAGGTGAAAACCCAGACTCGTTTATTTTCACGATTGAAATGGAGGAAGAGCAAGTAAGTACTAGTTTAGATATGACCAATATGATGGCTCTTCTGCTCGCCCAGTTCGAAGAACAAAGAAAAGAGCAAAAGAATCTTCTCGAAGATCAACGCAAAGAGCAAAAGAATCTTCTCGAACGATTTGAAGATCAACGCAATGAGCAAAAGAATCTTCTCGAAGAGCAAAGAAGAGAACAAAAGAATGAACAGAAGAATCTTCTCGAACAAATGGAAAAACAAAGTGTTGAGCATAAGAATCTTCTAGTGGAACAGAAAAACATCCTCGAAAGTAAATTAACTGTATTTGAAAACAAGTTCATTGCTCTTGATGAACGTTTTGAAGGCGTCGAAAAACAATTTTCGAAAGTAGACGCAAAGATCGAGAACGTTCAAGATAAGTTCGAGACAGTGGAAAATAAAATTCAGAGCATTACGATGGAACTAGATAGAGTTCGGAAAATGAAGATTCGAGAAAGTTCTGGCGAATTTGTAAAGCGAAAGGAAATGCATCCGCCAACCTTTGATGGACAAACTTCTTGGTCGATCTACAAGAAGCAGTTTGAGGCAGCCGCAGCAACAAATGGCTGGGATGACGAAGACAAATTTATAGCTCTGACGCTTGCCCTTAGAGGACCTGCTGCTGAATTATTGCAAAACTTACCAGCAGACAAGAACGGCAACTTCACGGCTCTTGTGCAGGCCATTGACAAACGTTTAGGAGATGGTCATATGCAAGAAGTCTTCCGCGTCCAACTCAATACCAGAGTCCAGAAAAGAGGAGAAGGTCTGCAACAACTTCAAGCAGATATCGAACGGCTGGCTCACCTGGCATATCCAACTGCAGGAGAGGAAATAATAAACCAGTTCGCAACAGAAGCATTTGTCCGCGCTGTATCCGACATCAACCTTTAGCGAGCGATTCGAACTGCCGGAAAACGCACGCTTCCTGAAGCATTGGCGTTCGCTCTAACTATGGAAGCAGCAGAATAAGCATCTCGAGAAGTTCTTCGGGTAAGAGAAATAGAGATTGAAGAATGCTCCTGTCAGAGAATCGCATTCCAAAGAAATCAGCGAGACGGACCTGTTCGATGCTGGAATTGTAATAGTACCGGGCATCTTCAGTGGCAGTGCAGATTGCCACCAAGAAAAGCTGCATGTCACCATTGTGGAAGCAGAGAAAACAACAGAGAACAACGTGGCAATTACACCAACGCTCCTCTTACTCGACTTGTTCCACAACCAGAAAAACAGGTAAGAAGTATCGATGGTCCCAGAACCACTGTCCAGGTCTCACAGACTAACAAAAGTCTGACTGTGGAGGCGACGTTAAACGGCAAGAAACACGTGGCTACAATCGACACAGGTGCCACTGCCTCCATTGTAAGAAGGGACTTGGTCAATATGACATGGCTGCATAACACCAATAGCTATCGTCTGAAAACAGCTACAGGAGAGGCAGCAAAAGTGTACGGAGAAGTTCGTCTTCCGATTAGTTTGGCAGAACTGGAGTTTTCACATCTGTTTTTGGTATCAGATATATGTGACGAGTGCATCATTGGAATCGACTTCATGAAAGAACATGGAATAATTCTGGATATTGGTAAGCAAGTTCTTAGTTATAAAAATGTAGAGATTCCTATGCTTTATGGTGATGAAAAATCATCAACTCTAAGAAGTGTCATCAAAGAAGACATATGCTTGCCGTCTTCTTCTGAAGTGTTCGTTTGGACTAAAATAAAAGGCGATTTGGGTGGTCATCGATACCCCATGGTGGAACCAGATACTGACCAAGGCTCCCAAAACATCATCGTTGGGAAGACTCTTGTGGCACCAAAGAACAACATGGTACCTGTACGGATTCTGAACATCAACCGTACGAAGTTAAGTTGAGAAAAGGAGAAATAGTCGGAAAATGTGAACCTGTGTCTGCGATAACTAAGATCACAGAAGAGGACACGAAGAAGCCTGCGAACTGCGAACAACTAAAGGCAAAAATCCTTAACTCAACCAATCTTAGTCAACATCAACTAAGTATTGCCGGTAGCCTTCTTCATGAGTATGCTGACATATTTTCTTCACCAAGTGGGCAGTATGGTCGAACACAACTTGTGCAGCATCGGATCGACACAGGAGACGCCAGACCGATTCGTCAACCAGCAAGACGTCTCCCCCTAGCCAAACAAGCCGAAGTCGAAGAGATGATATCAAGCATGAAGAAAGATGGGCTGATCGAAAACTCTAAAAGCCCTTGGGCATCGCCAGTGGTCCTTGTCAAAAAGAAGGACGGAAGCACTCGATTTTGTGTGGACTACAGAAGGCTGAACGATGTGACAAAGAAAGACAGCTATCTTCTGCCCAGAATCAGCGATACTTTAGATGCAATGGAAGGTGCTAAATGGTTCTCTACATTAGACCTAAAGAGCGGCTACTGGCAGGTAGAAATTCATCCAGAAGATCGTGAAAAGACAGCTTTCTCCACAGAAAACGGTCTGTGGCAATTCAAAGTGATGCCATTTGGACTGTGCAACGCTCCGGCTACATTTGAGCGTTTGATGGAATGCGTTTTACAAGGACTTACTTGGAAATCTTGCCTGGTCTATTTGGACGATGTCATCGTGTATGGGAAAACTTTTGACGAACATTGTGACAACCTAAAAGCTGTATTCCAGAGGCTTCGAGAAGCACACCTCAAGCTTAATCCAGATAAATGTGCTCTTTTCAAGATCGAAGTTAAATATTTGGGACACATCATCTCATCCCAAGGAGTAAAGACTGATCCTGAAAAAGTTGACACTGTGAAGAATTGGCCAACACCACAGGACAAACATCAACTCCGAAGCTTCCTTGGCCTAGCCACATACTACCGGCGTTTTGTGAAGGATTTTGCTGGAATCGCCAAAAGCTTGCATCAGC
Source organism: Epistrophella euchroma (assembly GCA_947049315.1). NCBI lineage: Eukaryota > Metazoa > Arthropoda > Insecta > Diptera > Syrphidae > Epistrophella > Epistrophella euchroma. The sequence continues at coordinate 98,181,005 of OX346245.1, read as the reverse complement.
TTACAGAAAAAGGAAAGCCGTTCAAATGGTCAGGTAAGTGTGAGAAAAGCTTCCAGGAGTTAAAGCTGCGTTTATGCAATGCTCCTGTGCTTACCTACCCTACTCCAGGGAAACCTTTTATTATTGACGCGGATGCAAGTAATGTCGGAATTGGAGCTGTACTGTCACAAGTCCACGACGGAGAAGAAAAGGTTGTCGCCTACTACAGTAAGGTACTCTCGAAGCCAGAACGGAATTATTGCGTGACCAGAAGGGAACTTCTAGCTCTGATATTGGCAACAAAACACTTCCATAAGTACATCTATGGACAGAAGTTCCTTCTCCGAACAGACCATGGAGCACTCAATTGGCTTCTGAACTTTAAAGATCCTGAAGGTCAAGTAGCAAGGTGGATCGAGAGACTACAGACATATGACTACCAAATTCAACATCGAAGAGGAAAGTTGCATTCAAACGCAGACGCATTATCTCGACGGCCTTGCAAACAGGACTGCAAACATTGCACACGCCAAGAAGAAAAGGAAATGATTGCCGTCCAACGAATAAGAGCTGATCCCATTTACGGTTGGAGTAATGAAGAACTTAGGACTGCCCAACAAGAAGACTCGGACATAGAGCCCATTCTTGCGTGGAAAGAACACCAAGAAAAACCAGAGTGGTGTGACATCTCCGACAGAAGTCCGGCCCTGAAAGCATATTGGGCACAATGGGACTCACTTCATGTGGAGGAAGGTGTTCTAAGGCGTAAGTGGGAATCCGCAGACGGTAAGTCCTATGTGATGCAGCTGGTCGTTCCTCGGTCCAAGGTTAATGACGTTCTTCGAGAGATGCATGACGGAGCTTCCGGAGGTCATTTGGGAGTCAATAAGACTATGGAAAAGATACGACAACGCTTCTACTGGCTACATGCAAGAGAGGACGTCGAAAAGTGGTGCCGAAAATGTGATACTTGTGCTGCTAGCAAAGGCCCAGGTAGGAAGCTTCAAAGTAAAATGCAACAATACAACGTAGGCACGCCTTTCGAAAGGATTGCAGTAGACGTCGCAGGCCCTTTTCCTGAGACCAACAGTGGAAACCGATACATCCTTGTAGTCATGGATTACTTCAGCAAGTGGCCTGAGGCATTTGCCATCCCAAACCAAGAAACCAAAACAGTTGTGGATCAGATTGTCTTCAATTGGGTGAGCAGGTTCGGCGTACCGATGGAACTTCATTCCGACCAAGGAAGGAACTTCGAATCTAACATCTTCCAGGATAACGCCGCTTCATCCACAATCTGATGGGATGGTCGAGCGATTCAACCGGACGCTAAAGGAACATCTATCTAAGGTTGTTGGCGACTACCAACGAGACTGGGATAGACATATTCCATTATTCCTAATGGCATATAGGAGTGCAGTACATAGCTCGACAGGACATACACCATCGGAAATCTTGTTTGGAACGTCAATACGACTGCCTAGTGAGGTGAAATTTGGATGCCGGACAATTGAGCCACAACGAACAGAAGAATATGTGGATAACCTCAAAGAAAGGCTCATTGACATTCATCAACGAACCAGAGCATTCATAAAAACATCTAGTGATCGGATGAAAACACGTTATGATGCCCGAGCAACAACAACAGGATTTCAAGAAGGAGACCTCGTGTGGTTTTACAATCCCCATCGACAAAAGGGACTGTCACCAAAGCTTCAACAGAACTGGGAAGGACCCTACACTGTTGTGAAGAGACTAAATGATGTGGTCTACCGTATACAGAGAGGAGTAAGAGGGAAACTGAAAGTAGTAGGAGCGACAGAATTGTTCGGGACGATCAATCTTAGGAGGGGGGCAATGTAACGATGAAATCAGCACCTAACTACTTTCGGAACAAACAAAGAGCCAAGTACAAAAATACCCTTATCGAAGACAACAACCATTTATAAAAAAATCCCGAGAGAGCGCGCCCATCTCTCTCAGGAGGAAAATGCGCTGAATGGAAGAGTGGAGAGAACGCCATCTCTCTTCATTGGAATGGAACCTTCCAGAAGCTTTTGTGCCAGTACTTTCGAGTAGAGTCCCGAACCTCTCAGCTCACTATATAAGGAGAAACTTTTTGAGCACAGACACAGTTTATTTTTGAAAGCGAAAGTGTATAGTTCGAAGTTAAAAGTATCCGGAAGTGAATTTAAATTGCATACTATTGAGATTGATGATTAATAAAATATTTGAAGTGAAGTAAAGTGTGTTTAATTTAAAAGGGAAATAATTGACGGTTGACAGTTAAAAAGAAATAAGTTTTATATCGAACCGTGGTAAAACGTTACAATATAAATACAGATACGCACGGTGCCCTGTTCTCAATTGTCAAAATGAAAATCGTCGTCTCGTAGCGTCTTTTTTTCAAATTTTTCGAACTCATGGCGTGATGGGCCGACGAGAAGCGCTTTATTGTGAATACTCTAGTATATTCTCATTGCTTGAAATTGGTTTGACAGCTATGACGAGTTCTCGTCTCGTTCACGCCTCGTTCCCTCGTCGCATTGTGAAACAGGCTTACATTGTCGAGGTAACCGTCGGAGCGGAATTCTCTCCGATTTCCTACGAATCGGAGACTTTTTTCTTCGAGGTAGTTCTACGACCAGCAAAATGTCTCCGATTCGTAGGAAATCGGAGAGAGCTCCGTTCCGACACGGTTACCTCGATAGGGCCGATTATGGATTGCGTGAACCACTATAGCTTTGTTCAGTGAAGAAATAAGTTAGAACAAAACAGAACAGGACAGAACAGAACAACAACTGATTTTGACATTTCTCATAAATCTCTGTTTTAAGTTTTTCTGCCTCAAAAGCAAGTACAGAAAATCCTGCTCTAAACTGTTCCAAACAAACCACTGATCTCTATAAAAGGCTGGATAGTGGATTCTCTATCAGCCCTATTAATAAAAAGTCACTGTCCGCTGCTTAACACACGTGTTAGCTAGCACACGGATAGACAACTTGTTCGTTGGATAACTTTAATTATTAATAAACATATCATAATAATTCCAGTCTATACCACTGATCTCTATAATATACTGGATAGTGTATACCATTCAAGTATAACAGTTTTTGCCATTCCAATTGAAGATGACATAAGGCATGACATCTATGTGAAACAAAAAAAAGTAGTTTGAGGTTATTTTTTTTTTGTGAAACCAACAAAATAAAATAGTCAGTCAGTCTTTTCGTTTGTTTTTGTTTTTATAATTTTTTTTTATATTTTATTTAAACTTGTGAAAAGTGGAAACGAGATCCAGGCACACCGCAAGTTCGTCGAAAAATTTGGGCCTGGTCTGGACGATTATTAACAAGTAAATTTGCAGAACATTCTGCTTATACAAACCTTCTCAAATGGAAAATAACGATCTTATTGCAGCCATGGAACAAGACAAATTCATCATTAGAATGTGAAAGGATTCCCACTCATTGTTCAAGAGACACATCCAGGATAAGAAGCTGGACACCCTCGCTCAGATTGTGACTAAGTATCTCCTAATTGATACTTACGAAGGAACAACACGCAGCAAGGCTCGGTGCGATGGCACAGCGGGTGCAATAACAGGCGAGGCTCTTCGCCAGGACAATAAAGTACTAAGTTTTGTTGCTTTCTCTGTAATTCAATAATGACCTACTACAAGTGTACTCCGAGGTTGAATTTTTTTATAGAGCTTTGGAATCAAAACTTTTTATGCTCCTTTTAAAGGCATTGAGAGCAGATTCCAAAATGGAATCAACCACATTTGTGGCACTGTCCATTCAATAAAGAAACCCCAAAACCTTTTTTAGTTTCTCATAAAATGACCTGCCTACAAGTGTACTCCGAGGTTGCATTTTTGTTATAGAGCTTTGGAATCAAAACTTTGTATGCTCCTTTTAAAGGCATCGAGAGCAGATTCCAAAATGGTATCAACCACATTTGTGGCACTCTCCATTCAATAAAGAAACCCCAAAACCTTTTTCAGTTTTTTTTTAAATTTAAATATTCAAAGAAAGTCAATGACATTGTTTTGTGCAAAAAAATATAGTTTTTACTTACACGGTGCCTCAAGAGTTATGACTCTTTATGAACCTAAATGAGTATGAAAGAGACAAAACATCGGATAGTCATGACTCTTGAGGCACAGTGTAATATTCGACTAAAAACACAAATTTGTTTCACCACAGATATTTTTTTTTCCGGAAAAAAGATTTTTTTTTTACCACAATAGTTTTTTTTACTCAAATGAACTGTATGCTAGGCTTTGAACGCCAAATTTGGCGAATTAAGGCCGTGTGCGAATTCTTTTAAAATTTCGATTAAATTTTATCCGAGATTAAATTTTGACATTTCTACGTACAGATTCACCTCACTAGTGTCAAAAATTAATCTTCGTATAAAATTAACCGCGATTTTAACTCAATTCACACACGGCCTTAAGTTATCTGCTCGCTGTCACATCCCATTACATATTTATTAATATGAATTGCAAGTTGACAGATGTGCTAGTCCACTGATCTCTATAATACACTGGATAGTGGATTCCCTACAAAGTATAACAGCTTTTCTACTTCCAATTGAAGATGACAAGTACGAAGGCAACTCAACACTTTAGGTATGTTCAGTGAGGCAACTCAACACTTTAGGTATGTTCAGTGAGGCTTTGGCAAAAACCAAAGTGGAATTTTTAAGAAAAAAAAGCAAAAGAAACGTCACTTGTTTGTAAATTTGATTTTTTGTAACTTAAAATAATTGTGAAAGTGAATTTAAAATATTTAAGTTGCAGTTTTATAAAAAAATTTGCATTTCATTATGTTATACAGTTATACCGTTATACAAAAAAATAGGCAACTCAACATTATAACAATTCTCAAATGGCATCAACTTTCTTGTATGGATGCGCTATCCAGTGTATTATAGAGATCAGTGTGCTAGTCTTATCCTTCCGTTGTTTTTCGTATATGTATAACAGTTCTTTTTGAAGCAAATTGAATTTGACGGCTTGTACTTCCTCACAGGGACGGTCTCTTTTTTAAACTAAAGGAAATAAAGAGATAGATGTTAGCATTGTATATATATTCTATAGTACTCTCATGGAGAGGAACGAACGAGGCGACGTCTGCACACGCAGAACTTTTAGCAATTGCACTCGTGGAGTGGTTGGAGAGTTGGGAATTGTCAGTTATTGAAAGACAAAGGAATAAATATTAGGATAAAAGAAATGATAAAAGAACGAGAAGAAAGTATACAAAATTTAAGAGAGCTGAAGGGAGACTAGAAAAAACCATTTTGCACATTTTCTTTTATTATTTTCTATACAAATATGTGAGAGTGGCTTATTTTTTCTCTGGTTAAAGCATAGAGTACCTATATTATCTAGAGAACCGACTTAAGGTGGTCGTTCTCTTCCACCCTACAAGCTATACTGAAAGGAAAATGTCCGATAGAATATGAATGTGTTAGTTGTTCCGGGCATTTTAAATGGGAATCGATCCCACACGGCTTCAGCCCAAAGGTCTGCGCTCAAAAAAGGTGAAGTGCTCAATTAGGTTGGATAGGTATTTAAAAAAGAGATCCGTTAAATTCAAAAATTGAAAAATTAATTAGGTTTTTTGTAAAATTTCCTTTTATTAACCCTTTATCAATATAAATTGTATAAAATATCGCCATTTATTTCTTTTGACACATGAATTCAATAATATTTATGAATATTTAGGCTAAAAAAACAAAAAGACCAACTAAAAAGTAGAATATGACCTTAGTAAATCGTGTAACACGCGCCTTAACTTCTACCACACGACGGACACGACGTGAACTAGTTTGAGCTAAAGTGGTCGATTTTTTGATTTCGGTTCGGTCTTCGGTGTTTTTAAATTTTAACTTTAACTATTTTCTAAAGTTGCATTGTAAAAAATTAATAAATGGCAAGTATTTGTGTTAAACTCGAGAAAGAATACTGATTTTTACAAATTCCACGAGAGCCTAAAGTCAAGGAACTGAAACTATGTGGACAAAAAATGCGACAGTGTTATTATCCCAACATTTGGCATACGTATAAACTTTTTTCATCCCAGAGCAACCGTGGGACGTACTGAGGTGCGTTCTTTTATGTTACTGTGGTTAACTATAGTTAATGTGTCAAAAATAAAAGTTGATGTGCCATAGTTAAGAAAGTTACTCTTGGTAACTTTGTCATTTAGGAACGACCAGAGTTAACAATAGTTAATCTGTCAAACGAAAGGGGTTGAAAAAAAAAATCGAATTGTATTTGGAATGAATAACCCAAGAAAAAATGTGATTGCATTAAATTTATTTGCAAAAATAATTATTAGGAACTCAAAATAACATGTTTAATATTTCCAAATTAAATTTCTTTACACTCAGTTTTGTATTAATCGAACAGAAATGAGTGCAATTTTCTTCATTGCTTATGGCACAGAATTTTTTGATGAAAAATTAACCAAATATGAAGAAGAAAATGCCGACAGAATGAAAATGCATCAGAAAATAAAAGAACTATTCGAAAACTCAAATTCGACAAAAAAAAATCGATTAAATTGATAAAAACATATTTTAAATATTGAAAACAATTCAAAATCAAAAGGGCAAAAAGTAAACAAAACATCCACCATTGCATTTCAGCTGTGTTTGACAGATCAACTATTTCAATTCATATCGAGGAGATGAGTTGGAAAAAGTTACAAAAAGTTACTTTTTGACACTTTTACTTTGGAATTTAGGAACGATTTTATGACGTCATAAAGTTACTCGAAGTAACTTTTCTGATTTAAAGGAACGACCGAAGTTAACTATAGTTAACTATAGTTAACCACAGTAACATAAAAGAACGCACCACTGAAGGTGAAATGAAGCCACTTTCATCAAAGAAGTGTAAGTTATTTACTAACGAAATAGAGGTATACAATGGAAAAATATATTTTGTTTCTGTTTGCAGGACCTATAACAGTGCCAATACAAAAGAACCAGGTAAACTCTCAGCTCCTTCATCGAACCTTAATTGCGTTCCGCCACAACAAAGAAGTCCAGAAACGTGAAGCTGAGGAACGTGAGAAGGAAGATCTTGTGAAGCAAGACAGCCTTGTCACGTCTCAGAACAAATGTAACTCCCAGCTCAAGAATTTGTATACATTCGTCAAAATATAGTTACCAGCTTAGAGGCGCATACAAATGTTCTTCGTTGTCTCGGTGCGAGGTGACATCAAGATTGCATTTTTTCAGCCCTGTGACAGTGAAATGATCTTTCTATTGTATTTTCATCTTAAGCATTGCTTCACCATCAAGTCCATCCGACATCAATAGTCAAACTTTTGAAACTCTAGCCTCTTCATCGGTGTTCAAAAATGCCTACCTCAATGACTATGTCACCATGACCTTCGCCCAAGAAGACCGCAGGCAATATAGAAGACGCATGTGTCAAGGATCTGCATGATAAAACATTCAGACAAGGTGGTGTTGTCCAGATAATTGGAGCTAACAATCCTGGTCAAAAGTATGTAGGTTACACTTCAAGGTGAGTTAAATATACTTTTTTTCTATTCCTTTTTCTAAAACTAATCAAATATATTTTTAAGATATGAGACACGAAAATATGAAGAAAACAGCGATGTAAAACCTTTAGGAGCACTGATCTCTATAATACACTGGATAGCGCATCCATACAAGAAAATTGATGCCATTTGAGAATTGTTATAATGTTGAGTTGCCTATTTTTTTGTATAACGGTATAACTGTATAACATAATGAAATGCAAATTTTTTTACAAAATTGGAACTAAAATATTTTTAATTCACTTTTACAATTATTTTAAATTACAAAAAATCAAATTTACAAACATGTGATGGATCTTTTGCTTTTTTTTCTTAGAAATTCCACTTTGATTTTTGCCCTTCTTCGGTTGTAGTAGTTCTCAGCCTCACTAAACATACCTAAAGTGTTGAGTTGCCTCACTGAACATACCTAAAGTGTTGAGTTGCCTACGTACTTGTCATCTTCAATTGGAAGTAGAAAAACTGTTATACTTTGTAGGGATCCACTATCCAGTGTATTATAGAGATCAGTGTTTAGGAGGCGCTTTTTTTCATATCACTTTAAATTCCGATCGTGGAAAGTTCACTCTGGTCGATGAAGGATCACAAAGTTTGTCATCAATAAAATAAGGTATCATGGAACGAAAAACCTTTTCAACAACAACAACAACAACAACAACAACAACAGAATCTCGGTCGGAAAAGAAAACCGAGCAGTACAGTTTTAAACTAGAATAAATTTTGTTTGGTAGAAGGGTTTTAGTTAAGTAGCAACAGATGATACATAACCACAAAACTTATAATAACAGAAAAAATATAAGTAATAATCGTCTTCCCATATTATTTTTTTAAACCTAAAAAACTTAGCTTCCTCTGCAGACTGCAACTTCTATACTTTTTTCAGAAATTATTACTAATCACCAAAGGGCTAATGGAAAACGGATATTCAAAATTTATATACAAATCTTTTTTATTCTAAAACATATTTTTTTCTAAAATAACGTTCTTTCTCGATTCAGAATGTAATAAAACATTTGAAAATAAAATTTGCCAAGAAGTTGCCAACCTTTGATGTACTGTTGAAGTTGTTTCACTCACTTTTTTTAATTGATTATACAATGATAATATACAATTTTGTACAAACTTAAGTGTTTTTATATTTGTTTTAAAAGCGAACTAACCGAAAACCAAGCTTTTAGTGTTCTTTATTTTAAATTTGTAACTCTTCAAGAGATAATTTAAAAAAATGTAGAAGTAAATTCACAGTACTGTTTTCGTATATTTTTATTTTTAAATTAATTATATGTAAATAATTAACGTATTATGGGTGGGTGAGCGTGTAGGTAAAGTCGAGACAAGAAAAAATAGTGTGGGAGGGAGGTGAAATTTTCTAAAAAGTCGATTCCAAATAGAAAGAAATCATTAAAAAGCAAAGGCAACACTTACAATGTCGTGTTATACTTTTTTTAAAGGCCAGAAATCCGTTCTTTTATTTTGTTTTATATTTCAAATTATTTGAGAGAACGGTTTTTGAAAAGTTTATTTTCAAACTCAAAATTTTGAAAAAAAAAAAAAAAAATTAAAAAATTGCGTAACTGTTACAATAAATGCTATACTTTTTTGTAAAATCAGAATTCTTTTCCTTTATCTTCTTTTGAAATAAAGTTGTTTTTGTGAACAATTTTTTCAAAATTTTACGTTACTTAAGGCAGTATTACATTATCATAATCATAATAAATGTGGCAAGTTTGCCAAATAAATATGGCTCCAAAATGTTATATAAATGTAAGTGTGATAGTCAAATTTATATGACAAAATATATATGTGTGTATATGGCAGTGATAATAAAAAGAAATTATGATTTAAGGAAACATAATTGTCAAATATGTACATCTTTTGAATTCCTCATTTTTCGTAACTAGTGTGTCATGTTGTGAACAAAATTGACAGAAAAAGCTAATTTGATCATACTTACATGGCACATTCTAATACTTCTTGTTATATATACAAATATTGTACAATATTTTATATGACTAGCATTGGTCATATATATGTGATAATGTAATACTGCCTTTAGTATTAGTACTGTTTTCGTGTTTGATATTGAATGTTTTTATCAATGTTTTGTCAATCACTGAAAACCAGATGTCAAAATGTTTTCTAGTTTTTGAAAAAATTGAATATAACAAAAGTAAGTTTTCCTTAAATTCGACGTCCATCCGTTATTTTGTGGCTCCTGAGATCCTATTTCCACTAATTGAGTAGTAAAGTAGATTTCGTTATTTTCAATTTTTGTATAGAGTCTGAAAAACATTTTTGCATCCGATTTTTAGTATTTGACTAGAAATTTGCAGGAGCATCGAATTTTAGCTGTATATAAATATAATACAGTCTGACTCTTTACACAACATATAGTTTGATGTAATAACTAATTTATTTTAAAACCATTCATAAATTTTAGAAGTGGAAACATTTGATTGCGTGAACACCTTTTTTTATTTATTTTTTTTCTGGACATCAATACATTACAAGAGCTAAGAAAGTTATGTAGCATTTATATAAAAAAAATAATTTTACAGAGCAAATGTTTGTTTGTAAAATCCAAATAATCTCATGCTAACCAAATTTAATTAGAATTGAAAATTGAATACAAAATTAAGGAAATTCTTATAAATTCACGTATCCATTGTGAATATATGTTAAAAATTCGAAAGCACCAAAAAAATTCATTCGTTTTACTCTTAATTTTAGAAAATTATAATTCCAAATTATTCTTATTATTTAATTAAATTTATTTTCGACTGGCAGTTAAGGCATTAATTGCTTTTGTTATCCAGTGTTTCCAAGACTTGAACATTTTTCATCGGACACAAGCAAAACTTGTTTGGAGGTTGAGCAAACTTCTAATTTAGCATTTGATTTCTTGTTTCCAAAGTTCCCAAAAGTTGTCTCGCCATAGTGTTTAGAGAAGCTCTCGATATTCGTCGGGAAATTCTCGGCAGATTTTTGATTAAAAGTCAAGAAGCGAATAGCTGAAATAGAAACGAATATAAATATGTTAATAACTTTAAAAGAATACAATTAATTTTGATTTTTATATCAAGATTACTTTTATTTCAGGCAATTAAAAACTTTGAATTGTCAAATGAGAACTGTCACTTTTGACAAATCTATACAAAAAAAACTGAGCAAATGCGGCCATTTTGTATTTATATTCCACCTTTCACACGGATTCACAGATAGGAAAAAAAGAGTAAAATAAGAGAGTTTTCTCTTACTCACCTCAAATAAATTTTGCGGGTGTTTCAGGCAAGAGGGGTACGAGTCGGTTCTCTAGATAATATAGGTACTCTATGGGTTAAAGAAAGAACGATGATAAATATAGTTCAAAAGACTTTACATTTTTGTCTTTTGTTAAAATGACTAGGAACCAAATTGGCACGGTTGCCATTTTTAATATAAATGCTTTTTGGTTTTAAAACGAAGGGAAAAAATTTTCTATTTTGTGGGTAGCTCGTCATGATTTAGGTAGGTAGGTATAGGTATATGTATGTCGAAATTCTCAGTTTAGTGACAATATTTCTTGAAACGCAGTAATCCCAGAGCAAAACCAACCTCGCCGCCGATTGTATCTTTTTTGTTTCTGCCGTTCTTTCCTCTTTTTCAAATTCACTCGATCTCTTTTCGAGTCTCGTTTTCCTCTGACGAGGACGACATCTGTCAGTTCGGGTTTACACCCGACAGTCACTGAATGCTCCGATTTCACTTAGACACATAGAGCCTGATTACACGATTCTTTTTTTCGTTCGTTTCGTTATTCGTCTTTTTGACAGGTACGTATCCTCGTGATTACACGATTCTTTTTTACATTCGTGAGACTTATTTCGTTACTTTGACGTTCAGAATCTCCGCGGTGGATTTATTGGAAAATAAACATTATTAATAATAAAAAAAGGGGTTTAATCACTTCTTGTTCAAATGTATACCCTATTTAGCAATGAAAAGCAATGTTAAAACTTATAATTTAAAATTTAGACGTTCCTCGCATAATGCTTTGATTTTAGGGATGAGCGATATTGAAAAATTCTCAGCGATAAATCGGCACACATATTTATCGAACCAAATCATCGGTATTTTTCGAAATCGATACTTGAAAACAAAGGAAATACTTCTTCCTTTTCTATTTAGAGGACAAAAAAAAATTTCACATCAAAACGTGGTTTTGATTTAAGACCTAAAATAATATTGGTGTCTTTCAAAATTTATATACTACTTATTCCTCCATTAATTCTTCAATATTTTAATTAATAAAAAAAAAAACGACAACCTATTTTGTGGTTTTTTTCAACCAATTGGAAAGAGTCATACTCGTTTTATTAAAAAACATTTTTAGACTAACTTTGGTGTGAAGCTGTGAACATTTATTTTCGTGGTTAAAAACTAGATATTGACATAATTTGGAATTTGTACCTGATTTATAACTAGGTGTTACGCACCCTCTTTGCTGAACTCTTTGCTAACTCCTTTGGGTATTGAAATTATCCTTATTCCCTTTCCATGAAATAGTACCTAATGAACTTTTGTAAATTTTTTCAAATTCAATAAATTATAACAAATTAATAAAATTACAATATGCTTTCGCATGATAATTTTCTTATTGAAAGAACACACAACTTATGTCGAATTCCTTTTAAGAAAAAAATCGATTTGTTTAGAAGAAAAAATCGACTATTCTGGACAAATCCCTTGTATTAAAAGAAAAAATTCGATTCTGTTTAGAAAAAAAATCGAATATTTTTGGTAAAAGGAATTCGACATTAATAAAAAACAACAAATATTTTTGTGAACTTTCTCTCTTGTCATTTGATTTACACAAACTATTTCGTTTGCAAGTTTCTATTTTCTTGTATGGTCGATGTAATTTATCAAAAAATCGATACTGATGTATCGATGTTTTACTTTGAATAACGAATCCCGGTTACATCGATTGGCATCATCGCTCATCACTAATCGGTTGTCAAACCCGAACGTCAAATGTTCAACCAGAAAAAGTCTTGAAATTTTCATTCCTGCTTTCGTTACTTCATTCCCCTTACATTTCTACACCCCTCACCATATCTGTCAAAATAACGAAAGACGAAACAACCGAAAAAAAGAATCGTGGAATCAGCGTCATACAGTGCCTAGCGTTTACACTACCGCCACTCCGACACGGCCATTCTGTCATATCACATGTCCTCATGTGCTCGGCCAACCCTGACTTCAACCAATTTTTAATTCCAGATTACGAAAAAAAATCTAAATAATTAAAAAAAAAAAATGCTAAGTATTTAAGATGACCAAAGCATTTCCACAACGACTTGCTCATTTCATTACCACTTCTAACTAAGTGATAGCAAACCAAAAAGAACTTCCATCCAGTTCTGCACAACTTGCTCATTTTATTACCACTTCTAACTAAGTGATAGCAATCCAAAAAGAACTTCCAGTTCTATTACTTGCTCATCTCATTACCACTTCTAACTAAGTGATAGTAAACCAAAAAGAACTTCCAGTTCTATTACTTTCTCATCTCATTACCACTTCTAACTAAGTGATAGTAAACCAAAAAGAACTTCCATCTAGTTCTATTACTAATGTCGAATTCCTTTTACCAAAAAAAAAACTCGATTTTTTTTTTTTTTTTTTTTTTTTTTTAATACAAGGAATTTGTCCAGAAGATTTTTTTCTTCTAAACAAATCGATTCTTTTGTTAAAAGGAACTTGACATAACTCTGACTTGAAACATACCGCGCACTCACGGTCTACATTTAAGAGATTCCGATTTCTATTGAGCTACAGCTGTGCATCAAGTTAAATTTTTTTTTTTTTTTAAAGGTTACAAAAAAACATTTTGTTCAATTAAAAAAAACAATTATTACATCTTTATTCCAAATGTTCTTCATTTAAATATTCCTCATTAACATATTCTTCGCTTAAATATTCTTCATTTAAAAATTCTTCATTTAAATATTCCTCATTTAAGAATTCCAACTTTTCCTCTTCATTTAAAATATTAAAATTATTGTCTTTATTTAAAGCATTTAAATTTTCCTCTTCATGCAAAACGTTAACATTTTCTTCATTTAAAAATTCTTCATTAAAATTATTTTCATGTAACAATTCTTTGTTTACATTTTGGATACTTAATTTTACGTTACTTTTTGAGTTTTCATAAGAAGGCATTTTTTTGAGACGGTCATGAGCATATTTATAAGTACGTTTGGAATCAAGAGATTTAAGAATGTATCTATCACCATCCAGAACTTCTATCACTTTAAATGGGCCTTTGTACTTTTGGTCAAGTTTAGTTTGATTACGTTCCTCATTCTGTAATAATACAAAATCACCTATTGAAAATTTGTTTACTTTAGCTTTTGTGCTATCAAATCTTTTCTTATCATAAGCCGCGTTTTTTTTGAATGTTGCTATATGTTTGTTCTCGAAGTTTAGTTAAATCAATTTCAAAATCTTCGTCAGCTATAAACATCAAGTCAAGGGGCCTAGCTACTTTACCAATCAGTAACTCAAGTGAACTAAACTTTGTGACACGATTAACCGAACAGTTCAAAGCTAACTGGATATCAGGAAGAGAATCTTGCCAAGAACAATCTCTACTAGTTTCTGCAGCTGTTAGCATATTTTTCAAGGTGCTCATTGTGCGTTCTACTTGACCATTCGCTCGAGAACTGCCAGTAGCTATTAGATGCAGGTGTATATTATGTGAATGACAAAACTCACGAAAATCTGAACTTGCAAAACATCGACCCTGATCCGCAATAATCCTTTGAGGGGCCCCAAAAATTGACACACTCATCTTTAACGCTTTAATACTACTGTCTGCGTCAATATGCAGTGTATGATATAGCAAAACGAATTTCGTAAATGCATCAATTAATACAAAGACATATTCTTTCTTATCATTTTTACCACTTAGTTTTCCAGTGGCGTCAATGTGGATTGTATGCCATGGGACAGCAACCTTAGGAATTAGGTGCAATTCAGCTTGAATTTTACCTGAATGAGACTTGGATACTTTGCAAGTTACACAATTCTCTACGAATTTTCTTACATACTTTCCCATATTTTCAAACCAAAATTGGTCGTATAATTTCTCAAGAGTTTTCTCCCACCCAAGATGCATAAGGGCTGTGTGAGTAGAATTTATAACGGACCACCGTAGTACCCTTGGAAGTATGGGTAGGCAATGAGACCTACCATTTCTTTGTATTTTTCGATTCAGTACCCCAGAACGAAACTCATAAGTTTTAGCTATATCTTCGTTTAACAAGTTTTTATTTATATCGTCTATAAGTTTGAGGATTTCGGGATCACGTTGCTGCTCAGCAAGCAACCAATTTTTCGGAAGAATGTTAACGTTAACTTCCATATGTTGAACTTCCTTGACGGGTTTATTGCTGGAATCTAACAAGTCTGGCAATGGGTTTCGTGAAAAGAAATCAGCATGACACATCCGTTTACCATCTCTATAAATAATATCAAAGTCAAAAGCCTGTAAAAATGCCCACCATCTATGAACTCTAGGTGTAAGATCTAATTTTTTTTTTAAGACTGCAAAGAATTGCAATCAGTGAAAACAGTGAACTTGCGTCCATGCAAATAATGCCTAAAATGTTGTATAGCATTTACAACTGCTAGGGTTTCCAACTCGTAAGAGTGATATTTAGACTCTGACAATGTAGTTCGTTTACTAAAGTACGCTATAACATGACGATGTTTATTCTCATTTTGCATTAGAACAGCCCCATAACCTATTGAACTGGCATCGGTGTGAAGTTCTGTTTCACAATGCGGATCAAATATTTTTAGCACGGGCTCATTCGTAAGAATGGTTACAATCTTCTGTCTGACAGATTCATGTTTGGATGTCCAAGAAATTTGTCCTTTAACTACTTTCGTTAACTCGTACAGAGGGGCCATCATTTGAGAACATTGCGGAATAAACTGTCTAAAATAAGATGCGAGTCCTATAAACTGACGCACTTGAGTGACCGTACAAGGAGGAGGCAGAGAAACCAACGATTCTATCTTTTTAGAATTCGGTCTTACTTCTCCATGACTGACCTCAAAACCAAGGTACTCAACCTTCTGTTTAAAAAAAGAACATTTCTTTATATTAAAAGAAAACCCAACACTTGTTAATACTTTCAACACAGTTCGAAGCCTAGCCAAAGCTTCATCAATATCTTCACTTCCCAAAATCAAAATGTCATCCATGTAAACTACAACGTATGTGTTAGCAAGTTTCCCCAGTGCTTTGATTACGGCCCGTTGAAAAACTGAGGGAGCGTTGCGTAACCCAAATGGCATGACAAGATACTCAAATTGACCATCCATGGTCACAAATGCCGTCTTTTCGATTGAGTTTGGATGCATAGGTACCTGGTGGTATCCACTAGCCATGTCAAGAATTGTAAAATAATAACATCCGTGAAGTCGGTCAATTTGGTCCTGTATTAATGGAAGGGGAAACCTTTGAGGAATGGTGTTATCGTTTAATTCACGATAATCGACGCACATACGATCTGACCCATCCTTCTTTTTCACAAGCAACACAGCACTAGCGAATGGAGAAGAACTTGGACGAATAACATTAGCTGCTAGAAGTTCTTTTATCTTATCGCGTACAATTTTTCGTTCGTCAGTACTTAATCTATACGGACGACGATATACAGTCTTATTTGTATCTTTAAGATTTATGTGCATCTCTTCAACATCTGAAGTCATATGTATAGCTAAGCCCTGTTTTAAAATTTCACGGCCTATTAAGACGTCATGTCCTACGTAGTTGTCAGGTAACACATGAAACAAAATTTCAATACCTATTCCATCTATAGTTACATTAGTTAAGATCTGAAGAGTACTCTTGATACTTTTTTGACCAATACCAGTCATGCTCACGACGTTATCGAAACGTTTGCCTCTAAATTTACAACTTATTGACTCTTTTACAATTGAACACTCGGAACCTGAATCATAATAAAACAATATTTGCTTACCAAAATGCTTAAGAATACCCGAAGAGGAACCAAGTTGACAAACGTCGATTCTTCGAACGCCTGCAGGAACTCCAGGACTGCTTTCATTCTTGCCACTCTCACTGAGACAACGCGATGCAAAATGTCCAGCTTCTCCACACTTGAAGCAGGTAATTGTATTTGATAATCTTGTGGCTGGAACTCCCTTTGACGATTCTGTATAAAGCATCCCAGATCGCAAATCCTTAGAGACACGACAGGTAATAGATTTGTGTCCAAGTTTTCCACAGGTGAAACATTTTGTGGATGCGGATGTAGCTCTAAAACGTTTGGCATCAGCGGCATTAACTTCAGATGGATTGGCTCGTCTCTTCAGAAACGACAATGCTTTTAACTCCTGTTGCATTAAATTCCTGTCTTTGATTTCAGTCGTGAATGCAAGACGTTGTACACGAGGTTCAAACTGAGATATATGGGCCAAGACTGTAGCGACAGCAATTTGTTCTGGCGATGAATTTTTCCAACGAGACATCAATGACGTTATCATGCTTGCAGCATAAGATGCGAGACATTCACCATCCTTTGGCTTGGTATTGTTCATATTGATTAAGAACGCTGCAGATGTTTCAGGACAGTCATACCTAGCCTTGAATATGTCCTTAAATTGGTTCCATGTCATTCCAGAAAATGAAACTGTAGATAACCATTCCGATGCTTGTCCTTTCAGAGCACGACTCAATTCGATAACCAGCGTGGCACCTTGCAGTGGTTCGTCTCCCATGCAAATATCTGATGTTGAAACCCAAGCTCTGGCATTGGCATTAGGCTTGTCAGGATCAAACACAGGCAACGGCACATTGTTGTTTATCGTCGGTGTCTTCATTGCTTGAAGCAGGGCCATAAAATGATTGTTTTGCTGCTCCAATAACAGTTTCCACCCTTCTGCTTCCATTTTAAGGGGTAGGCGTGAGGGATCCCACTTCTGATGTCGAAAATTCTCAGTTTAGTGACAATATTTCTTGAAACGCAGTAATCCCAGAGCAAAACCAACCTCGCCGCCGATTGTATCTTTTTTGTTTCTGCCGTTCTTTCCTCTTTTTCAAATTCACTCGATCTCTTTTCGAGTCTCGTTTTCCTCTGACGAGGACGACATCTGTCAGTTCGGGTTTACACCCGACAGTCACTGAATGCTCCGGTTTCACTTAGACACATACAGTGCCTAGCGTTTACACTACCGCCACTCCGACATGTATATAAAATGTATTGAATTTAAATCAATTTATAGGGTGTTTGAGAAATATTTATCAAAACGTTAGACCATGTAGGTAAAGTATAACTACATTTTTGGGAAGTGGTTGACGGGGGTGTATTACCCATAGGAAGGCGGGGGTGGTGAATAAAAAAAAATAAAAAATAGAAAAAAAAAATATTAAAAACGAAGTCATTACCCAGCTACAAAACTAAGAATCCTAAAGTATTAAAAAAAAAAAATATTTTTATTTGTATTGAAAATATTTTATCGTGAAGGTACGTGGAACAGAATTTCTTTTGGAAGGGGTGTGAGGGTGTGCATTTTCCCCTAATGGGAGGGGAAATTATTTTCAATTTTTTTAAAATTAAAAAAAAAAACATTTAGTTAAAAAATCATTGCCTCCGTTAAATATCATAACATCATAAAATAATTGTTTTTTTTTCTAACAAATTATTTTTGTGGGTATTGAATATATTGTACTCAATTGCATTTTTCACAGGATATTTTTCATCAAAATGTAAGACCGAGTAGGCAAGTGGAAAATTGTTTAAATGGCGATGAGAGGGAGGAGGGGTTGGAAGGGGGTCTATTTTCCCCTTATAGTAGGGGCAATTAAAAAAAAGATTTTAAAATAGAAAAAACGTTGGAAAGTCGTAAGAATAAAATAAATAAATTTTGTATGTCAATTTTGAGAACGAAAACATATGAAGGTAAAAATCGTATCGGTAACGCTAAAAATTCATTTTAAAAGAAAAAAAAATCTGAAATGCTCAAAAAAGTTTTAAAAAAAATTTACGCATCGCATAATATAAAAAATCGAAACAAAATCTTTAAACGCGATTTGCGGCTAAACTAGACGTCCTAGAGGCATCAAAGTTTACACCTTTAAAATTTAATTGCGGCTAAACTAAACGACTTAGCCACTTCAAACATGCATATTTGTGATCTAGGAAGTGCCACCTTTCAATTGATATATCGCATTGTATAAAAAATCGACTTTTATCTTTAAACGCGATTTGCGGCTAAACTAGACGTCCTAGAGGCATCAAAGTTTACACCTTTAAAATTAATTTTCGGCTAAACTAAACGACCTAGCTTCTTCAACTTCAAAAAAGCATATTCGTAATCTAGGAAGTGCCAGTTCTTAAAAATCAAAAAAAAGTTGGTAAAAAATTTTTTTTTTCAAAACTTTCATAAAAATAAATAAATAGATAATTATAATAATAATAAATAGCCCTAAAATGTCGAGCTTCAATTTAGCAAATATTTTTA
This sequence comes from Epistrophella euchroma, assembly GCA_947049315.1. Lineage (NCBI taxonomy): Eukaryota > Metazoa > Arthropoda > Insecta > Diptera > Syrphidae > Epistrophella > Epistrophella euchroma. The sequence goes on along the minus strand of OX346245.1, from coordinate 98,161,896 downwards.
TTTGCAAAATATTGAAAAAATATGTAAAAGGGGGAGGGGGTTAGAATTTCCTCCTGTTTACTAAAAGACAGTACTTAAAGCAGAAACAAATATTTTAAAAAACATCTGCAGCACTTAAAATAAGGTAAAAAACACTAAAATTTCTAGAACTAGTTTTTGACAAAAATTAATTATGAAAATAAAACTTTCAAAATTTTACATTTCGTATAATTACATTTTGAATACTAAAAACTAAAATAATTGTTTTAATTTAAATATTCTAGTTTTTGAGAAAATAGAAAGTACAGAGTTTTCAAAAATAAAGTTTTTACATTTTTACTATAAAATTTTTACTTTAAAATAATGTTTTACTTAATGAATTTTTTAATAGTTTTTAGATGTAAATTATATCAATTCTTTCATACCAAAATTCATATAATTTTAGACCTAAAAAGTATTTCAAAAAATCTAATAACTTTTTTTCGAGAAAAATTTATAAATGAGAATTTTCGAAAAATCAGAAATTTGATTTTTTGAAATAGATTTTAGGTGTAACAACTTATATTTAAAACATTGGCACATCATATTTTTTTAGTATCGAATAAAACCTAGGAAAACTAAATTTTGTTATTTTAATTTTTTTACAAAAACTAGAAAACATTTAAACATTTATTTTAGTATTTGTTTAACAATTGATCGATTTTTTTGTTAAAAGAAATTCGACAAAATATTTAGTTTTTAATTTTTTTTTCAAAATTTTGAGTTTTAAAATTATTTAAAAAAAATACATTCTCTGAAAACAAGATAAAAAAAATGAATTTCTGGTTACAAAAAAGGTATATATATATCATTATATTTTAATGATATAATATTCTTTTTTAATAATTTTATTTTTATTTCAAGACAAACGGAAATAGACCCCCTTCCCCATACGATTTTTTTTACTTGTCTCAATTCAAGCTAAAAGCCCACTCTTTTGTCACATTTTATATGTGACAACAACATACGTAATGCATGCACTTACCCAACTACCCACGTTGACAGATACCTACAAAATATGCTTATTGCATACACCGATGTCGCCATCTTAGATTCTTTTGACGTCACCGAACTAAAAAAAAATAACAAATAACTATTTATATACCTACAACCAAAAATCTATTTCAAGCATATTCGAAAACAAAGCAACTTTGTGAAATCGTGAAATTTTACAACGTTGCTTTCAGCTTTCACAAAGAATTGAAAATTCCAAATAAAATTATCAAATTGCAACAAAAAAAAAAAAGCGGGAGAATACCTCCTGTCATATATTCTATAGCTACCTACGACAAAAAAAACCTCGTTGCCACGACGCTACCAGCTGATTTATTTTTCTCACTTACTCCACTTAATTGTTGTCAGACTAAAATTAATACAAACCTCTCACTCTTACTACTTGTCGAAATCCTTTTCCTCACCTAATTCTAAGGTCTCCACTAACAGTCATTCATGATTTGTGGTGTCGACAGCGTAGAAATCTGAAATATTAGTTGGAAAACGTAATGCATTGAACGCGGCCATTGTTGATGTGAGTCTGTGAGGTAAGAAAAAAACAAAAATATTGGAAACAGGAATTCATTAGGTACAATAACAGGGAATTCAAAGTACCTAAGTAGAAATTTTATATATAATACGTATATTAATATAATTTACTCGCGACAAGGATGCAAACGAAAAAATACCCTTGGTAGATTGCCCTTGTGGCACCTACCGAACATGGATTACATGTCTTATGTGCTATAACGTGAATTAACGATATGGGAAATACGCGTAGGGATGCCCTTTTTCAAACCCATTCGAAAGAGATATCAATGACGTCAGTGGCACTTATGTATCCGAAGAAATTGAGCTCAAATTAATTTGAGTACTCCTAATTTTGCTGCAATTTACCACAAACGGGATGACTCATCACATGAAGCTATGAGGCGATAGCTACTTATAAAACAATTCCTCTATAATCTTTGCGCAATCTTTATCTATCGATTGGTATATTTAGGCCGTGTGCGAATTCGTTTAAAATTTCGATTAAATTTTATCCTAGATTAAAGGCTCTCCCAAACTAACGCGATTAATCGCCGCGACAATAGAAAACAATAACAACAACGTGTTGTTTTGTTTGACAACTACGTGTTGTTATTGTTGTTTTCTATTGTCGCGGCGATTAATCGCATTGGTTTGGGAGAGCCTTAAATTTTGACATTTCTACGTACAGATTCACCTCACTAGTGTCAAAAATTAATCTTCGGATAAAATTTAACGCGATTTTAAGCCAATTCACACACGGCCTAAGTATGTCTGTAGTGCAAACAGTCACTTACCCACCTGGAAAAAGAATCTAGTTTTCAATAAGGCCCTGGCAAGTTTTTCATTGTTACTAACAAGGGTCTAGCAAGGGTTACAATAGGCATTCGCTAGGCTCTCACCAGCTATGAACCTTTTTGCCTCGTCAGATAAATTCTGCCTAAGCCCTGACAAGTAAAAACAAGATTTGTTCCACATATATTCTCCATGGTTTTTATTTCAAGAGACACTTCTTGTTGTGTTTGTGTTTGTGTTGTTGTTGCTTCGAAGACTTCAGTGTACTCACCACGTTTCAGCTTGCCGATGAACTGGTGGTCATCCTGGTTGGACCTGTTTCCAACATAATTCTCATGGTACCTATCCTGCCGTTTGTGGCATTTACGTGTCGGTTTAAAAACGTGCAGCGTCCGGTAGTGTCATCGTTTGTGATTCTGCGGTGATGCGCTTTCTGTTGCTTATATTGGGAGGTTTGGAGGTGTTCAAAACACGTTTTTTCTTGTTTAAGATAATAAAAGTTGACTAATTTCACGAATTAACCGCAATTCCATTTTTTTTTAATTTTATTTTATTATAAAACACTGACACTAAAAAATGTTTGCACTTGCTTTTTAGGTAGAACAACCTAGAACAGATTTCTAATAAATGAATGTCAAAATCAGTTGTCATTCTGTCTTATTCTGTTTTGTCTGCAGTTGCGATTTTACTACTTGACATACCGATTCACAGTCATTATTTAAATAAACGGTCTCAGCGAGGCACTAATAGGGGCCTGTCATGTTTTCCTCTTCCATTTTTTCCTTACCGAAAACTTGCCGGGGCCTTACCTAAACTTACTAAAAACTTGCCATTTTTCCAGGCGGGTAGCAGTACATGTTTTTGTGACGGTCCTCATTTCGCTACATCACACCCAACCGTCCGAGAAAGACATGTAATCCATGTCAAAAATATGCAAACCAAACAAGAAATACTAAACTGTGTTATAAACGGTCAAAAAAAATCTGACGTTGTACCTCCTCACAGTTAAAATATTCCTTCAATGTGCTTCAAACTTTTAATATAAATCCACTATCCAGTGTTTTATAGAGATCAGTGAAACAAACTCACTGAACAGCTAGCAAGTCAGAACAGTTTAGAACAGAAAATTTCTCACTGAACAGCAAAAACCTATCCTTTTCTGTTCTAAACTGTTCGGAACAGCCTCACTGAACAGTCCTTATGTCAAGCCTGTTTCACAGTGCGACGAGGAAACGAGACGTGGACGTGACGAGGACTCGTCGTAGCTGTCAAACCAACTTCAAGCAATGGGAATATACCAGAGTATTCACAATAAAGCAAAAGAAACTGTCGTCGCCGCCGCCGCCACTTATAATTTGCGAGTTGCTTGCTTTGTATTTCGTGTTTCGTCGATTAATTATTGGTAAGTTTCGGTATTCATAATTCTTTAATATTTGTGGCTACAACTGCAATTGCCAGAAAAATATGTTTTGAGTGCAAGGAAGGAAATGGCGCTTTCCATCAATGCAATAGCAGCATATAGCCTGGATCCGAGGTACCTTGGCAAAAATTTATCAACATCGCAGCAAAACGAGGTTACGATGTATTTCATTGAAATATTCTGGAGAACATAATGATTATGACAAATTTGTTAAAGGTCAAGGAATTTTTGCTGCCTTAAATAAAAAGCTGAGCGAAAGTGGTGACGGTGATAGTGGCGAAGTCAACGGTGGCGGAAAAGATGTTTCACTGCCAAAGACATATTGGAGCTTGGCATCCAGACATCATCCTGGTATATCGAAGTATGCTTTACGTCTATTGAGTATTCCAGTATCATCTGCAGCAATAGAGAGGGTGTTCTCGCAGTGGCCGTTCGTTCATACAAAAATCCGCAATAGGCTGAACTTATAACATTCAAAAAAAACTCATTGACATTCACTATACTCTTAAAATGAATGACAGGAATAAAACAGATGAATATTTATATTGAATTTGCATTTTTCATTTATTAAGCTTCAGCCTTCACGTTGCGTCTTTTTTTCAATTTTTTTTTCAATTTTTTGAACTTTAACGACGTGACGAGAAATGCTTGATTATGTATTATTTCACTGTTTAAAATTCTTTTTTTAAGAGAGGGAAACTGCGAAGAGATCTCGTCACGATGACGTCTCAGTTCTTTCCAGTTGTTCTCTCTTAAAAGCGAATTTCACACAACGAAATAATACGTAATAAATTATTTCTCATCGTCACGTCATAAAGTTCGAAAAATTGAAAAAAAAAGGCGCTACGTGACGACGAGAAACATTTATGTATTATTTCAAGGCTGTTTCACAATGCGACGAGAAAACGAGGTCAGCGTCAGCGTGACGAGATCTCTTCGTAGAATCTCTCTCTTAAAAAAGAATTTTAAATTGTGAAATATTACATAATAAAGCATTTCTCGCCGTCTCATCACGTCGTAAAGTTCGAAAAATTGAAAAAAAGACTCGATTTCGTTGTTTGAAACTCGTTTTAAAGAGAGAACAACTGTGAAGAGATCTCGTCACGCTGACGTCTCGTTTTCTCGTCGCATTGTGAAACAGCCTTCATTGTTTGAACTCGTTTTTAAGAGAGAACAACTGCGAAGAGATCTCGTCGCACTGACGTCTCGTTTTCTCGTCGCATTTTGAAACAGCCTTGAGTTCAAAAAATTGATAAAAAGACGCGACGAGACGATTTTTGACAATTGAGAATAGGACACCGAGCGTATTTGTATCTGTATTTATATTTATGAATTCTGTAGATAAATAAATAAAATACCAAAAATGGCAGAACAAATAAATGTTTTTATTTTGCGACTAATTAATTTTGTCTTCATTAAAATTCCCACCGTCTTTTTCTGCTCACACTTGGTCTTTTTTTTTGCCTTTTGCTTTTTTGTAAATAAACACTCCTACTAAAAGCATTTTCGTTCATAACGAGAAAAAGATGAAAGCGTTTCTCGTCACGCTGACGTCTCGTTTTCTCTTCGCATTGTGAAACAGCCTTCACTGTTGCAATTTATTTAATGAAGCTTATTGCTGTTTAGACATAATGCTTTGAAAGAAATGTTTTTAAAAATGTATTGCAAGCATTCTTAACTCACAAATTTATTACTAGAAATTAATGTCGTTTTCCGTTGGTCACTCCTAGCACTCTTTTTTCACTCCATTTGCACTCCCCACACTCCAAAAACCTTTCACTTGCTGTTCGGAGTGATGATTTATGAGTGTTTTTTTCACTCCGGATTTCATTAAGGAGTGCACTCTGAAAACACAAATACTTTTAAAAGTATGTGTTACATTAATTGTCAAAATAGTAAAATGTCAAAATAGTAAAATGCTTCTTGTTGGGATGTTCTGTAATTGAAATTATTGAAGAATTCATTTTAGTTTTTAATTCTACACAGATACACATATTACGGAAGAGAGTTTTTCATATTCCATTAGAATAAAAAACGAGCGAAACACTCTGAAAATTGAAAACGACATAAGAAAAGTATTTATGTTGTAGGTACTATTTGTATCTTTAACGGTCAATTTTTCAATCGTCAGTTAGGCAGTCAGTTAGTACTTAATCTTCAGATAGAGCAAAAATTAGTTTTTTAATAGTCAATTAAAATTATTCCTGAGAATAAATCTATCTGCTTAATACACAGCAAGATAAATTTATTCTTAGGAATAAATATTTTCGATGTCAAAGACACCTTTCCTCAATACTGCTTTAAATAAACTTTAAATAAAAATTAAATTCTTTGAAATGTGGTCGCCCTAATATTGGGTTGCCGTAAACGCCAAAATTCACTTTTTGAGTTTGGTATGCAGTCTTATGTTTTCGGGGTAGCTGTTTCCAAATCTTTTATCCGTTTGTCTCTATCTCTTTCCGTTGCAAAGATATACAGAATGGTTTTGACGTATATCCATCAAATTCATCAAGTTGACGTATTGTTTTGACGTAAACGCCAAAATTTGGCATATACGTGCGTTTTAATATCTTGACTTGAAGTAAATACATGTTTTTTTACTCATTTTTTTATTGGAACGACGTTCCCATATTTTGACGTTTGTGTATGGAGTACAAACCAAACGTTTAGTGGCGTATACGGCAAACTCATTTTTTAATAAATTTTAAATATTTTAAAAACTTGAGAATACCTTCTAACATTTTTTGAAAGATGATCTCCATATATATATCGTGTCAAAAAATAAAAAAATCTCAGCAGTTTGTTTTCATGCAGTTGGCTGCCAAACCTTTAAATGCGATTTCCCAATAACATTAAAATGGCGTTTACGGCAACCCAATACTAGAGCGACGATGTATCAAAAACAAACACAAATAAATTTGACGTTCAAAATATATTATTCTGTTGATTATTTTATTGTGATTGAAAAATTCGATTTTGTTATCCGACTGTTTAAGAGTCAATTAACTTTATTCATCGGGTATTTAACTGATCGTTTAACTGGTGATTGAAAAATCGGCTCTAAGTCTGTAGAAATCGTAGGTGAAGTAAATAAATAAATAAAAAAAAATAAATAAATACAAAGAAGCAGACCTTTTAAATTAAATAAAAAACAATTTTTTAATTTTAAGACACCTTAATGACTTTGCCAATTTATTTAATTTAATTTTATTTAATAAAAAAGAAAAATGAAAAATACATTAAAATCTATTCGGATTTCGGATGCATTTCGACTATATTTGTCATCTCCAGCGAGTACTTTTATACTGTATATACATTACATTAAATAAATTGGCAGTCATTAAGGTGACTTAAAATTAAAAACTTGTTTTTTATTTGATTTATGTTGTGGACTTTGCGGCAAACAAATTTTATCGTTTTTTCTAAAGAAACATATAAGCAGACCTTATCCCGAAATGACCTGCCACGGGACCGAAGTTGACTGCAAACATTGTATATATATTTTATATACATATACCTATACCTACCTACCTAAATCATGACGAGCTACCCACAAAATAGAAAATTTTTTCCCTTCGTTTTAAAACCAAAAAGCATTTATATTAAAAATGGCAACCGTGCCAATTTGGTTCCTAGTCATTTTCACAAAAGACAAAAATGTAACGTCTTTTGAACTATATTTATCATCGTTCTTTCTTTAACCAGAGAAAAAATAAGCCACTCCCACCTATTTGTATAGAAAATAATAAAAGAAAATGTGCAAAATGGTTTTTTCTCTACTCCCTTCAGCTCTCTTAAATTTTGTATACTTTCTTCTCGTTCTTTTATCATTTCTTTTATCCTAATATTTATTCCTTTGTCTTTCAATAACTGACAATTCCCAACTCTCCAACCACTCCACGAGTGCAATTGCTAAAAGTTCTGCGTGTGCTCGCCTAGACGTCGCCTCGTTCGTTCCTCTCCATGAGAGTACTATAGAATATATATACAATGCTGCAAATCACAGACAAACTCGACCTCGAACTCAAGCGAACTACGATTTGGAAGTTAAGCAATGCAGGTGAATTATGTTCTCGGATGAGTGTAGAAAGAGTCTGCATGGAAGTGATCGTAGGGGCAGAATGCACAGACGACTTAGCGAGCGATTTGAACAATGCAGTTTTTTCGACAACGTAATTTATGGGGGAGGGTCTTGTAAGATACATTCAGGCATTTCAATTGTAGGAAAAGTGAGCTGGTTTTTGTTACTTGTGGTAGTCGAGGGGAGGTTTAACTGCGGATTGACACATCTCCGATATTCTGCTGCATCATGTCGTTCCTTGTGTTGGGTGTATTGCCAGGGATTTCGTACTAATGTATGATAACGCTCGATGCAACACTGCGCGGGAAACAGTTGGATTCCTTAGGGAAGTTGGTAATGCCACGATGGACTAGCTGGTGCTAAGCCTTGAATTGAAACTTAACAAGCATTTGTTAGACGAGCTTAATTGAAGGGTTAGAGCCATAAATCCTGCTCCTGAAACAATTAATAAACTGAAAGCGGCCTGGTAGACGAATGGGAAAGAATACCACAAGAGACAGACATGAAACGCATCCAGGTTAATGATAAATCGTTTAGAAGCTGTAATTAGAGATATGGTGAGCAATAAATAACGCTTAATTTTGTTTAAAATTTTAAATTTTTGAGCTACTACCTGTTTTAATTTTAATATATTTTTCCTTACATGCTTTAACTATGACGAATACATCTTAAAATCACTGTCTTTACATGAAGAAAGAGAGTGACTCCGTTTTTTTTTTTTGCTCGCAAGTGTATTAATAATGTGAAATTTTAAGTTTTGTGGACGACATGAAGATTTTTAAAACCATTAAAACTGCCAATGATAGTTTACTTTTACAAGAGGATGTAAACAGTTTTGTTATTTGGTGTAGTAAAAACGGTTTGAATCTACCCTTTAAGCAAGAGTCCGTTTTGGATCCGCACACGTAGTCAACAACGTAACAACGTATGGAGGACTCCAAGTATGGATCCGCAAAACTGCGTTTGTCAGCTAAAATTAGTATGGAAATTAGAATCACCACTGACCCACTCGCGTATGTATTGTGAGAGAGAGAGTTCACAATACTCAGCGAAAACCGAAACCAAAACGGATCCAAAACGAATAGCAAAAAAAGTACTTCCCCACTTGAGTTCTACATTACCTACAACACAGCTTTTTTCATTCCAAGTTTGTCCAATCGGGTTTACCAACAAACCAACAAGCAAACAAAGATTTTTTTTCATTCATCAGGACACTTATATGTATTTTCATCAATTATATAAATACAACATATTTTACTGTACTACAAAAAGACGAAAAAATGAACGAAAAACATTTTATTTATGAACTGAACATTTCTCAATTTTCCATAAGAAAATTATAAGAAAAAAGAACAAAAAAACTCAGCCCTATCAGGAATTCCGTGGGAAATATTTTCCCCTCGGAATTTTATCGTTCCCGGGAACACATTCCTGCTATCGGGAATTCCCCACGGAATTTTTTTCCTTGGGAAAAAGTTTCACCAACATGAAAATAATAAACAAAAATTCGAACTTTATTTTCGAAGAGTTTGACAAGTGATTTTGGTGTCAACAATAAAATAATGCAAAGAATATCATCTTTTTTTATAAATGGAAGAAATAGAGCAAATAGAACAGGAATTAATAAGGTGAAGTTTAAGGGATCACTCAAATCCTTTAGAGCTACCACAGCCACTTTTTCCAAAACAGCTTATGTTGTTATGCCTTTTTGTCGTTCTTTTGTTATTCGAGGAGTTTTAATTTTGTTTTCGGTGTTTATTGTTTTTGATTCTTCCTGTTCAGTGTGTTTTTCTTGTTGTGCCTCTGGTTCTGGTGATTTGATAAAGTATGTCCAAATGACTCTTCAAATGACTTGTCCTTTAATACATCAGCAGAACGGTTGGGTGTTGATGAAACTGAGCAATTTTCTTTTTCAGTTTTTTTATTTTGATTAACGTCAAACTTTCATTTTTTTGCTGCATGAAGGCAACCCAAAAGTAGAAGTATTTGGATACCCTTCAATCGATTCTTTTATTGCACAAATTCTTATGATAGTTTTGTCCAACGAACTAAATTTATACTTTTTGTTAGGGCCTTCACCAGGTGCTTTTCTTTGTCTCAAGTTGTCAGCAATTTTTTTCCTTATATGTAAACTTTTTTTTATAAAGTCAAACCTTAAATTAACTTGTCTAAAGAAAAAAATCAATAAAAAAATGTATCATTTAATTTTTTCCATTCGGCAACAGATTTTATCGGTGGGCCCAAACAATTGAGATCACTTTCAACTTTCTTCCAAAATTCTTGAACATCTTGCTTGGGTCGTTTTGTTGTAAATCCATTTGCAATATCTCTGTTTTTTTTTCACTAAGTTAATTAAAACGTCAATTTGCTTTGAATTTGATGAATTCGACCTTAAAAAGTAAGCCTTTTAATTTAATTTAATTTTTTTTTTGTAGAGAGAAACTTACATCGCTGCTTCTGTTTTCAATTCCTCTCGTTAAATGACAGGGGAATATTCCGAGGGAAAAACCATTAAATTTCCCATACAAAATATGTTGACGATAGGTATTTTTTCCCTCGGAATTTTTCCCTAATTTCGAAAAATGTTCCCGATACCTATTTCTCGAACATGGGAAAATTCCCGATAACACCAACTGTCTTCGCTGTTCCACTTGCAAAGATAAACTATACAAAGATGTGGGGAAAATGCTTGTAGATATAAAGAATTTTTGTTCCAATAAAGACCAGGGGGGTTATTACCAAATGCGTGGCGGATCGCTTTAAAAAAGCGAAATCTCACATTTGACCGTGTTCGCTTTTGGTTATTTTCAAATGCGATCGAGGACGAAAAGGAACCTTCTAGTTTCTCTCACATAATTCCAAAAATTTCCAGGCCACTCCCATTTTTACTTCCACTTTTCTCATTTAATTGTCAGCTATTTCCAAAAATTTGACAGTAGGTAGCTGTTTGCCGTGCAAAGGAGTTGTTTTTTGTTCTTAAAGTCTTTGCATTGTTTTTGTTTTCTTAAAGCATTTGCATTTACCTATAATTTTGCAATGTTTGTTACTCTTAACATAAAAATAAAAACTATTTTTTATTTATTTATAACTTTATTAACCTGTAATTAATTACAATCAGGGTTGGCCGAATTAACTACACTACATTTTCTACGTGTAGTAAATTGAATAAACTACACGTCTAATACAATTTGTTACACGTGTAGTAAATACAAAAAAACTTCAAAATTTGAATGAGTAAGACTTAAGAATATTGAGAAATAGAATACAAAACAGCGTATAAATCCGATTTCAAAATTAAGAATCCAAGGAACAACTTTTATCGTAATTTTCAATTTGCTTCGACTTCAAATCAAAATTAAATTTTCAAAGTGACAGCTGACAGATAATTTGACATTTGAAACTACAATTTGTTTCATTAACTACATTAACTACATTTAACTACATTTAACTACATTAACTACGTTTAACTACATAAACTACGTATCAGAAGTAACAATTGTAGTTTTTTGAAAAAGTGACAGTTCGGCCAACTCTGATTACAATGCTAATATTTTGTGAGCACCAAGTTACCAGGGCTATTTGCTCGAAAATAATAATATAATAATTAATATACATGTTTATGAAATAATATAAAAAAATTTATTTAAATATGATTGTTCATTTTAACTTCGCAAATAAGTTTATAAATTAGATCTATGTTTTCTGCAGATGGATTTTAAAGTAGGTTTATAATAGTTGTATTACGAAAAAGCTTTCTAGAGGTGTTTTTGATCGCTGAGCAGTCGTTAATGATGTGTTTAATGGTGAGAGTTTCATTCATGGAGCAGAGATTGCAGATAGGTGGAAGGTTCCTTGATAAAATATGGCTGTGTGTGGCGTTTGTATGGCCAAGGCGGAGCCGGATATATATTTTAATTTTTTTCCAGGAGGAGTTGGTTGGATACATGGTATTTTGAGCATTCGGATTAACTTCAGCGTAGTGGTGTACATAGTGTTTCCAATCTTCTTTGAAGACAGCATCCCAATGGTTATTTATTTCCGTTCTTGTGGCTTTGTTGTTTGGAATAAAGAAGGTAGTAAGTGGTTCTTTAATGGCAGTTTTGCATGACTTGTGTGTTTGGACTAGTGAATCGCTTTTGAGAATAGGGAAATGCAAATCCGCCATCAAAAGCGATCCGCCGCGCATTTAAGAATCACCCCCCAGGAATCAATAGTATCGACTAAACAATTTTTTTAAGAATGGGCAAACATTCATTTTTATCTCCCAGTTTTAACAAAAAAGTTTCATGCCAAAAATTCGCTAATCTTAATTTTCTAAGCTCACGCCACTCGTTATCTAAATTTTGAAGATCTTCTTAGTCTATTTCCTTAGGAAATAACTTCAAAAGGGAACCAATGTACATATGTATATCTACCGATAATAATGTTACGAGGTGTAATCAGCTTTCTTTTGCCGCCGCGTTCGCCTCGCCGTTTGAATTTTTTTATAATTTTTTTTTTTTGAGAAAACTAAATCTTATTTTGTGGGCCTTTATTTGTTATAAAGTAAAATAATTGCAACATATTTTCTATTTTTTTATTTTGATATCTCTTTTAAAAAATTATGAATCTTCAAGTATGGCATAAGCCCTTGGCGAGCTACTTCTGGATCAAAGATTCATGGTCTTATTAATTAGATTTTTGGCTGTTTAAACTATGTCTAAGTATTTTGAAACAGTCGGAAATATGCTTTTTTAATTAAAAAAAATATTGCATTTCTCTAGGTTTAGACAATAGATTACGTTATCTAAAGCAAGATAAAAAGATAGATTACTTTAGCAAAAATTAGAAAGGTTTTTTAAAAACTTGGACGGCTGTCTAAAGTTAGACAATGTTTATTAATAAGACCATCAGTGTCTATGTTCTGGATGTTCTTTTTTAAAGCATGCATTGCACTTTTCTACCCACCAGTCTCGAGTCATATGAGAAAGCTAAACACTGGGATTATTTCAAATACAAAGGTACAGCTGAAAATGAAAACTGAACTTAACAAAAATTGAGAAAACGACAATTTTTCCATTTTTAATTCACTCCACCTGCAAATCTTTTATGATAAAAGTAAAAAAAAAATGTCTTTTATTCTTTTAAGATTTATAGCAGATTTCATAACAGATTGTGGCTTGCTGAATATAAAAAATGGAATTAATAAAAGATTTTGTGACTGTTCGAATTGTTGACAGTTCATAAAAGATTTTTTAGCAGATTTTATAACAGATTTTGGCATGCCGAATACCAAAATTATAATGCATAAAAGATTTTATAACAGCTTAAACTTTTGTATGGAAATTCATAACAGAATAAAATATTTCGCCGAATAGGCCTAAATAAAAGTCATTTCATGAGAACGTTTAAGCCGAAATAAATTTTTTTTTGACCAAGTATATTAATTAAATCATAAGCTTTATTTTTTTATCACAATAAACATAGATTTTGCATCCTAAATGTCTTAAAATACATTATTAAAATTTTCAATGATGAATTTCAATGATAGCTATAAGGCGCCAGTCATAGCTATCATTGAAATTCATCGTTGAAAATTTTAATGATTCATTTTAAAACGTATATTTATTTTGATGCCAAAATAAAACTTATGACTTAATTAATATATCTGGCCAAAAAAAATTCAGTTCGGGCCAACCTTTCTCATGAAATGGCTTTTATCATTTCAATGATCATTGATAAGGTAGTGCAATAATTGAAAAAATGAAAGTCAATTTATGTATAAAGTTGGACCCAAACGAAATTTTTTTTTCGCAATAAATATTAATTGAGTTGTCAGCTTCACATTGGTATCAAAATAATTATTGATTTTGCTTTTTAAGTGCCCTAAATCTTAAATTAAAAATTTTCAATGGATAGCTATAACTGGCCCCTTAGTGTATATTCGTTTCTGTGGAGCTTATGTTGTCAAACTGGTAGCTGTCAATTGTACTGGTGTATAGTCGTGTTAGTAAAGAGGGGTAGATCTGCTGCAAAATCCAGATCTGATAAATTGATTTTTTTTTTGAGAAAAATCAATTTTTTTTGCCCATTGGATGACGAAAGTTGTCGAAATCGGTGTTTGACAGATCTGAATCAAAAATTTTGCCAGTTCTATATTAGGGTTTATTAAAAGATGCTCTAAAGAATTTTAGGATCCCTGTTACAGTCACTCTCTACAAAAGAAGCTTAGTCCGCCCTTATCTTGAGTACGCTCCTTTTTACGAACCCATAAAAATAGGTAAGAAGCCGTACAGGGTAATATTATTCGCTTTGCCCTAAAAGGGTTACCATCGTCCGATCCTTTGAAAGTATCTCTAATAACTCCTATAGATAGATAGATAGATAGATATATAATTTTATTTCAAAAAAGATTGTACAAACATGATTTATGCTGGTATAAAATTAGTTAAGACAATTAAGTTGCCTGTCAGGTAAAAAAGTAAATTTAAAAATGAGCTTAGTGAGTTGACTTAATTACATTAATTATGAAAATTCATTTAAAATAAGATAGCGATATTTAATTGCCGCTTTCAAAAAATTGTATAAGTTTGTGTAGCAGTTGCTATTTAGAATGTTGAGAAGCTGTGAGCGGGAGAGCAGGTCACTGCCAAGAAATTTTCTTCTGTACCCTTTGAATATTGGACATGCTCCGACGAAATGAAAAGTATTTTCCGATACATACATGTTACAAAGTGTACATATACCATCAGTATCCTTTTGAAACGCTCTTCCATTAAGATTAAGCAGTCCACAACGAGCTTTTAAAATGAGAGAAATCATATCACGGGGATTTGAGTCTTCAAAATAGTTTGGTACGTTATACAGCAAGATGCAGTACTCATCATGAAATTGAGATTGTATGGCGTTGGTGGTAAATTCAATCCAGTGTTTTTCTCAAAGCTTTAATAAAAGAATTTTCTGAAGTGTATGCCATTCAAGCAAATTAATGTCGAAGGAAAAATCCATCGACGTTCCATGGAAAAGATCCAATAATTCCCTAGCCCAAAAAATTTTCTTAGCAATAATAGCTTGAGATAAGATTCTTGGTAATCTGCTATTAGGAAGAGGTTCTTCTTATATATGAAAAGTGTATCTTTAAGGATGTTAGAAAAACAACATCGAATATTGATAAATAAGTTACAGTAGATGGGTTTCCATTCCTCACTTCTTAAATGGTTTTCGAGTTATTTGACTGGACGTAGTCAGTATGTTCGCATTGGAAACAAAATATCCAAGTTATCTTTAATCCTTGAGTTCGACAGGGAAGTCATTTGGGTCCTATACTATTTCTTCTTTTTATAAACGATCTTCCTTTATACATTAAGAACTCTGAATGCTTACTTTACGCTGATGACCTTAAGATTTTTAAATCTGTAAAAAGCATTAATGACTGTAGTCTACTTCAAGAAGATTTTATAATGTTGTCTATTGGTGTATAAACAATAAACTGGATCTCAACATTTCCAAATGTAATACTCTCTCATTTTTTAAAATTCGCAATCCCTTATTATAAAGGTATTCCATCGTTAGCTCTGAACTAACCAGAGTCAATTTTTAAATGGATTTGGGTGTAATTTTTGATTATATATTAATCTTTTTACCTCATTATGATTATATAATCTCAAAAGCCAATGCTACCTTAGGATTTATCAGAAGAAACTCTCAGGATTTTTTTGATCCTCGCGTGTTGAAATCTATGTATACATCCTTAGTCTTGGAGTGTTGTTGTGTGATATGGGATCCACATTATGTATGGCACAGTTCTAGAATTGAAAACATTTAAAAGAGATTCACACGTTATGCTATTGGAAAGCTGCAGGCCTATTCCAGAAAGCGCGGCGGATCGGATTAAAAGCGATAACTCAATTTCGACCATCTTCGCTTTGGGTTATTCTTAAAAGCGAACAAGGGCGAAAACGATCCTTCCAGTTTCTCTCACTTTATGCTCAATTTCCAGGCCACTCCCATTTTTACTTCCACTCTTCTCACTTAATTGTCAGTTTTTTCCAAAAATTTGACAGTATGTAGCTGTTTGCCGTCCAAAGAAGTTGTATTTTTTTTTGTGCCTATTTGTAATTTTTCAATGTTGTTGCTCTTAACAAAAAAAAATAAAAACATTTTGATGGAATAGTGTGTTTTTATTTGCCGAAATTGATGAAGACACTTAATAATTTGCAAATTATTTATGTATTTACATTTTCTTTCAATCCGCCACCTAGACACCTATCGCTTTCAAACCCAAAATGACATGTAGTGAGAACTTTCGCTTTGGCATGAAAAGCGAATCGGAAAATGCAAATCCGCCATCAAAAGCGATCCGCCGCGCATTTGAGAATAACCCCCCTGGATTGGGATTTTGCTCCCTCTTATATAGATCGCTGTAATCTTCTTGGGTTAATGAATCTTCAAAGTAGAAGAAAATATTTTTTAATAATGTTTGCTAAAGATATCCTTATGAACCATATTGTATGCCCTCCTCTTCTTTCCCTATTTAATATTTATGCTCCTATAAGATCTATAAGATCCAGAAACTTTTTTTATGTTATCATAGAACATATTATGGTCGTAGTGACACTTTAGTAAAATCTTGTACCGCTTACAACTCTATTTGCAATGTAATCGACCTTACTCAATTAAGATCAATATTTAAACAGAATGTTCTTAACATAATTTAACTGGTGCTTACACTTAGGTATTTAATTAATATGTCTGTAATGTATTTTGTGTATTTAAATATATTTACTATTACTTTTTGTTTTTTGTATTATAGGTTTTTTTTATTGTCAATGTTAATCTGATAGATGTAAGTCGACGGATGAAATTAATAAATTAATAAACTACTAACACTGCGCTAAGTGATGAGCTAGATGAACATTAATTTTGTGTTGGCAGATCTTTGGTCGCAAGATGTCGCTTGTACTAAGCACTCTTCGCAAAGATCTGATAGTGTTAAAAAAAATAGTGTATTTGTGTACTTAAGCAATGTCAAGGGTATCGTCAAGTGTACAATTGGATTGACTTTTGCAACTGTGAGCCACTCTATCTCCCATCTGTAATTTTTTAATCGATTTTTGATTTTTTTTTCTTTTGCATAAACCCATATTTTTCCAACAATTCAGACGGTAAAAACATTTGAAGATTTTGTTTTGTAAATTGAAATACTTAGGTGTTTCATGCTTCATATCCATATTCTCCAGTTTATTATATGAATTAATATAATCATGCCGATTATGGAATCCGCGAAACTGCATCCGCAGTGAATAGCAGTATAGTGCTTTGTTTTCTCTCCATCGATTTCACGTAGAAAGAAAAGAGATCAATGTACTGCGAATAACTGCGGATCCACTATTGCGGATTCCATAATCGACATGAATATTTAATATTATTGATTTTAATATACATTATGTACATAGTAGATATATAAATGTACTTATAATATACAATTTTAATATTCCAAGCAATTTTAACCACAAAAGCAAGCTTGTGTGATCCAGTCCTTCACTTTATTTATTATTAAAGCCCAATTTCAATTTGTTCTCTTTAACATACTTAACTTTTTTGAATACAAAATACGTTACAAATTGTTAACAAAATAAAAATAAAAAAAAAACAGAAGTTGTAATCAATTTCTTTGTAACGTTTTGTTTGAAACTGTTGGCTCTATCACTGAACAAAATGTACATTATGTATGTAGTTATGCATGAATGTTTTCGTGTGGTGTTTTTTTATTTTTTAATCTTAAATCGAATGCCGACGGATATAGGTATTTTTTGAAATAAATAATGCATGTTGCATTGCAACAAGCTTCTATTTCTGTTTTGGGTGAGCCTTAATGCTCAGAACACCGACCATGCTTCAAAGTTTTATTTGAAGCAAATCAACTTAATTTTCTTTATGACACCTCGATAGTTAAAAATACTAAAAGAGAAGAGAGAACCTATAAATTAATGTATCTCAATGTGGTTTTCGGTTCAACAATTTCAGATTTGGTGGATTGTTTTTGTTCTTTTTTATCTGTGTAAGTTCTTTGTGTGGAGGTTGGAAGGTAGTCAAAACACGTTTTTCCGTAATAAAGATGAAAAAACTTCACTAATTGCACTAATTAATCGAGTCTATTTTATTTTATTTTATTTTATTTTATTTTATTTTATTTTATTTTATTTTATTTTATTTTATTTTATTTTATTTTATTTTATTTTATTTTATTTTATTTTATTTTATTTTATTTTATTTTATTTTATTTTATTTTATTTTATTATTAAAATGGACCACAAAGAAATTCTTGCTATGCAAAATCGAATACCTATTCAAACTGACGTTTAGTTATGCCATTTATTGGTGTGTGTGCAAGTACGTGTGAGAATCATTATATTAATACGTGAACAACAATTCTTTCCATCTCTTTTTAACTAACTTAATGGCAACATATTTTCTTAATTTTTTTTTATTTGAAAGGTATTGACGATCGCTCCACTACAATTTAGTTTTTATGTTTACAAATGTCCGCTTAGGCAGGTAAATAAATTAAATTAAATCAGGTGATTTCCCCTTCACAATTTAGAGCGAATAAACGCTCTACCCCATGCCACTGTCGCCTGTTGGGTCCGCCCACTCTCAAATAAAGAATTGTCATTTTCGCTCCATATTCGCCCGCTCGCACAACTTTAGACAAAGATCGTTCATACATTGGCAAAATGGCAATTGGCATTCTGTTCATCCCTTTGATTTTCTTATCCATTTCTCTTCTGTTTGTGTTGGTGGCTGTGGAATAATCTCAAAGGGGTGGATCTGGATATTTTATTATGTGTGTGTAACAGGAATATAGTGCAGTTTCCGTTTTTTTTTTGTTGGGCAAATGTATTTAAGAGGTGGAAAATGAACTCCGGGAGAACGAATAGTTGATTTCGCTTATAATTTGATTAATCGTGGCAGCTACACTATAAATTTTAAAAATATACCTACCTACATAATGTAGATAATATTTTTTCGTGTCCGTTTTAGTTAGTTGTCGTTGGACCTATGCATTTTATTTTTTGAAAAGGTCGAATTTCGACCAACGGGCGATACTATTCTGTGTAAATCTGCCATAAAATCGAGATTTAAAAGATCAATCGAAAAAAAATATAGACACCGCCAAAAGTGATCTTTTTTGGTTGAATCGAAGGCGAAATCTGAAAAAGATCAACTTAACCCCATAAAAGTCAATTTTTTTGGTTGAATCGAAAACCACATAAAAGAACATTTTTTTGTTTATTTGTGAGACTCGTCCATAAGGTCACAACTGAAGTGAACTTCTGGCTATGTAGTTATATGTCACTTGCAAGTGTTGTAATATTTATAAATAAACGTAATTTTTTCAGTTTAAGTCATATTTTGAATAGCTTCAAATAATGGCAAATCTTGCCGTTTTTTTCTCCGTTCACATTTTGGACAAGGCTCTTGTTCGTTCAAGCAACCAGCATGAAATACTGCTCCACAGGGTTCACACTACGAATACACAATTTAGTATATAAAAATTATTATAAACAAGATATTGAAACTTACTCGATAAGTAGTGTCAATATGAAATGGATATAAAACTTTAGGACTGTTACAAATTTCGCAGATGAATCCCTTAACGCTGCACAAAACACATTTAAGAATATGTCGTTCCCCAGAACTTACTGCTCGTTGAAGCTGATTGGCAAGTGTTCCTCGTCGAATTAGATTTAAATCTCCAATCGAGTATTGATGTATGTGTTCAAAGAGATAATCCTTCATAAACACTAAACGTTGTAATTCTTCTATGCTGGAGGAGCAACATGTGTAAAGATAAGCTCGTATGAAGTTAAGACGGATGCGAAGCGATTGTAACTCTGCCATTTGTTCAGATGCATGATAGATATTAGGATTAAGAAGCTGAAATTAAGTTCCATTATATTCTGGAACATTTGAACTTAAATGAATTTGCCTTTAAATCAATGAAGGGCTGGTATTGAAATTCAGCAAGGAATGCAGAAACTCTTTTCGAAACCGGATATCGGCGGAAGTCCCAATTAAAGATGATTTTGGCTGGTATAGCAACAAGTTCAACGTCCATGCACGTTTCACAATAGTAGTTTCCACTAAACGAGCAAACTCTTAGAAAAAAATTGGAAGAATAATAAGTTGTATTAAAAGTCATAGTATTTTTTCTTGAAAATAAGAGTAAAAAATTTATCAAGATTTACACATTCATAAAATGTTAAGGCTGTTATCGACGCAGAATTTCAACCCTCAAAAAACCCCTATGGTTTATTGTAGTCACTTTCCAAGTGGAGGAGGTGTGGTTAAATAAACTGAAATATATATTTTGAAACAATCTCATTAGAGCTGAAATGAGGTAATAAGCAAATTACAGCAAAAGTTGTCACATCTCAAACCCACATTGAAACCTATTTTGTGTGGTGTTTCATTTCTTTTTGCTCATTTGTTTGAATCTCTGAAAAAGCGAATTTTAAATGTTCTTTGTAATGATCAGATTTTCAAGTATTCTACGAAGGTGGCATTTAAACTTGTGTATCCAAATTTTTGACGAGGGGCACCTTAAAAACGTAATGGGGCAGAAATTTAGTTCGATTGTTGGAATTCTTAATTGAAAAGTTGATGTTAAATACATACAGGGTGTCCCGTATAGGATGGTCCAAACTGAATTAGCGATAGGCCAGCTCATGACCTTTCAGAAATTGGTAACTTGTTAATCCGGAACCATAACGGTTTTCGAGTAATGTCTGTTTTTTTTTTTTGAAATTTGCCCGAACCACTACTTCGGATTACTGTTTTGCTCACCTCGTCCATAATTGATTTTTTATTTTTTGAAGTTATACTTCTTTTGGGACGTTGGGGGTAAAAAATTTACTAGGAATCTGACGGGACACCAGAAATGCCATTAGAACATGCCAAACAATATTTAATAAGGGCATTGAATATTTAAAATTGTAATGGTACTTATTATAATGGTACTAATTAACGTAAATTAAAAAAAAAAAATTGTTAAACCCAAAAAACTATGTTTTTTTTCCTAATTTTTGAGTCTGAAAGGGAATTATTCAAAAACTGTTGACTTAAACAACTCTAATTAAAAAGAAAATTTAAGAATGGATTCCTGGTTTTGACAAAAGGTATAGTATTTTATTCTAAAAAATTTAGTTGGATTTTTATGAGTCGTTTTCCATTTGAAGTCAGTTTTTTGAAAAATTGCCCCTCCCAATTGAACGGGGGGATATAGACTACCCCCTCTAGAGGATTTTATTCTTCTTTTGACCCAAATTATACGCTCTAGTATTTTTATGCATCTTGTGCCACGAACCATCTTATTTTTATTATACTGAAAATTACACTACTTGTTATAAATTTATTATTGCTAAATTTTGAATATCTGTATTTTCGAAACTGTTTGATCTAAGCAGATGGTTCTGGGCTCAAATTGAAGAAAATTTAATTACTTTGAAATCGTAGAGCGAAGTTATAGTCCAAAAACTAATCCTTTGGGGTTAAAATCCTTTGGGGTTAAAAAAAGCGCGAATATTTGGTTTTTTGATTTTTGACCATGATGCGTTTGGCGCTCGAGTTCGAAAACTTGTGTTTTTCATGAGGCCAATATCATAAACGACTCAGCAAAAAATCAAGGGCCGAATTCCCGCATCAGCATTCAGCGAGTGGGTCATACGTCACTGAAATATTTTACATTGGCATTACTGCTCCATTTGAAAAACATTGTAAAGAGTAGTGCCAATTGAAATAATTCAGTGATCTAAAGAGCTCACTGATGCGATAATTTGGCCCCAAAACTACCGGATCTAACGCACACGCTGATTTATAAAGTTACTGGACTATAGGGTGAATACTCATATTCATAATGCCATTGGTGAGACAGGTAGATTTTATATGTGTGAAAAAGAGAAGGGTAGATTCCACCCAAATTATGACGATGCGCCAATTTCAATAAATATTCTCGGATTCAGCATGAAGATTTTTTTTTGTGTGAGTGAGAGACACAAGGATTTCGAAGGTGTGAGTAAGGAATGGGTAGATTAAAATGAAAGGATTTTTTCTTTGTGATGAAAACACGAGGAACAGTTTAATGAACGAAATCATGCTTCATTAAAATCCAATGTAAATAGGCACATAGTGAATACTGTCTGAACAAAAAAGATGCAGTGGTGTGTCAGGACATGAATTATTATTAATCCGCGTCCAGATCAATAAAAACTTAATTTATGGCGCAAAATCCTTTTTACATGGTTTCTATATCAAAATCACACGCTGCAAAATTGTACGTGGGCACCGAAAATCCATCGGAGTTGGAGAGCGTGTATTGAATGTGACACGAAAATTTGAAGGGCTCGGGCGTCCACACCAACGACTGATGAAGTGGGAATGAGATGGTTCAGGAATTAAAAAAAAAAAAACGTGGGATGAATAAGGCGAATGTAAACCGTCCATCGTCATCGTAGACATCCTTATATGAAATTCGACAGTAAATGGCTTGACAGATAGGATATATATTGAAGCTTTGTTCGAGTACTGTCTAAAACTACGAATACGAACCGAAATGCATTTTTCCGGAGCAGAAAATAAAAAGCCGCAAATCGTGTTTAAAGATAAAAGTCGATTTTTCATGTTTTTTATATAATGCGATGTATGAATTGGAAGGTTGCACTTTCTAGATATCCTCAATATCGATCTATCAAATCTATGACCCTAATCTAACTCGAGCTCTCGATCCTGAATATAAACGTAGTAAAAAAGTTGCTAGGGCGAGCAACTTGAATACTACTCAAGCTCGCTTTACCACATGGAAACGTAGTAAAAGTTGCCTAGGGGATGGCATTATTCATTCAGAAAATATAGTTTTGGTGTCACTTACAAAGTTTCACACGCACACGCACTTGCACACATATGGCACGTTTTTTTTTATTTCCATTACTTAAAATGAATCAAATTTCAACAAAATTTTATGAAAATTGGTCCAAATTCGGTAAAAAGTGGACTGGGCAGGAACAGGAACACATATTTTTTTTACAATGCGTGAATAAAGCAAATTATTTACATTTTTTCTGTTTTTTCTCTGTTGTATGTATTATACCCCAAAATAAAATTTATTACAGTTTTTTTCAACAAAATAGAAGAATTTGTGGTTTTTCATATGGCAAGAAAAGTGGCAGGTTTTTTCAGAAAATATGGCACATTATTTTATATCGGGCGGTAACGCTGTTTCACAATGAAGTTTAATGTCGTTTTTCTTTCAGCCAAAAAAAATTGATCCCTGTGAGGGATTTTGATCCCGGACAAGTTTTTGCATTACATTCAACCAAAAAAAATCAATCCCTGATAATTCGGGATCAAAATCTCTGATCCCGAATTAAAGAGAGATTTACACCTACATGAAACACGCACTTGCACACACACTGTTTATAAAACGTCATTTTGTGCTTTTGTGTGATTCTGTGATTCTCTGATTTTCTATTTCATTTGCATTCCGTTTTTGATTCTTTGCCTATCAAAATTATTTTTTGCTTTATTAAATTAAAATTATTTTTAACAAAATTAAATTTGACATCTCACACATACATTTGCAAACAAAAAACAAATCCAATCTGCGTTTCTTTTGCCAAGAAAATTCGTGATCCGGGATCAAAATCCCTATTTGCAAAAGAAAAACGACATAAATGAATGTCAATTTATGTTGGTATGTGACTTAGTAAAGCCGTTAGCCACCAGGCAAATTTAAGGCCCATCGCCCACTAGGCAACTTTAAGTTGCTCGCTTCAGAAACTTTTTTAATACGTATTTCATACGCGTAGATCTATATTTATTTCGTGTGACGTGTGTTGTGAAGTAGTGTGCTGCGTCGAAATCTATTTTGTAACGATTGCGCCATATCACGCTATAGCGCAGACATTTTTTAGTGTGCGAAAAAGAGAAAACACTATCTACTCATTTATTCAGTGCACAACACACCACACAAGACATGTTTGAATCGACTGGCAAGCAAGTTGCAACACACTGGGCGCGTTCGGCTGACTATCCAAAGCTATCCGGATAGGTTTGTGTTGTTGATAGTGGGTGAGTTCTTGAAGGTGTAATTTTAAGTAAAGCTAAGTACAGACGATTGTCAGATCTTACAATATTGTCAGATCTGTCAGTGAAAATACTGTCCCAAATATCTTACAATCGTCTGTACACACAATTTTGTCTGACAATATTGTCAGAAACGTCATTGTCAGGTAATTGTCAGATGACAATCTGACAAAAAATTGTCAGGTATCTTACAATCGTCTGAACGCACAATTTGTGTCATTGTCAGACGATTAGGACATTGTCAGACTGATTGGTCATTGTCAAATGTTTTTATTGAAAACATCTTACAATTGCTGACAATTTTTTCATTGTTCGAAATGTCAAACGATTGGAGCCGAGTTGAGAGATAAAAAAAAACATTTTTGTAGGAAATTTGTGGTTTTTCCACAACTGAATAAAAGAAATCTATAAAGCAACTGGACTCACTTTTATATTAAATTCCTTGTGCTGTATATTTTGTTCGGAATAAATAAAACCATTGAAAGATATCTACTCAAATGAAGATTAAATACGATGAAAATAAAGTGAACATCAAATTACAATAAGTTAAAAAAAATTGGACTTCAAAATGGCCAAGAAACTATACGAGCAATCAAATACTCTCTACAGTTAGCCTGCTGAATTTTTTGTACGCAAGGGTTTATTTTTTCTTCTAAACAATATAGTTCAATTATTGCAAGATCTTCTCATTCTTGCGTCTTTCAAAAAATAAATGATTTAAAATTTTAATTTTTTTTTTTTGTTTAATAATTTGATACAGAATATGGACTTTTGTTCTTCGTAGCGCGTCTTGACGACCTCTGGCATATTTCTTCTTCGTAGTGTGTAAAGTCGTCCGTCGCCCTCGATGTCCAGTTGTAGTTAAATTGTTTCGTCCAATTGTTTTGGCATTACCACTATGACACTAGATTTTCAAATCACTTTGAAAGTATCCTCTTCTTGATAGTGGCTACATACATTAAAAAGTGAAATTCTATAAAAGATGTTTGATCTTGAAATCCTCAATTGAGTTTTTATTGTGACTTTAATCTTTATTGATCTGCCAACCGTATGAACAGAAAATTTTCAAGCTGACAATATTGTCAGATATATAACTGTCCGAAAATTGTCAGACAAGAGCTGACAAATAAATTGTCAGACTTTGGCACAAAATCTACCAATCGTGTGAACGGACAATTTTACATTGTAACAAATTTGTCAATTGTCAGCTAATTGTCCGCTATTGTCAGACCATTGACAGATCTGACAATATTGTAAGATCTGACAATCGTCTATACTTAGCTTAATACAATTTTTTTTAGTGTGTAAACTTTCCAGAATCTCTCTTTTTTTCAAATAATCCCACCAATGTTAAAAATAAGTCATTTGAATATGGACTTGCACCAAAAATAGTAAGCCTTTTAATAAATCCTAATGTGATATTAAAAAAAAATATTAATATAAAAATGGAGCACGTATGAGCACCAGCTCTTTTAAGAATTGCACGGATAATAAGTCAAGTTATATGAATATAATAAAATCTCGATGTGTAAGCGTGTGGAAACCAACTTTTAGCTTAAGCTTTTAGAAAAGAAATAAATTGCCACTTAATATACTACAACTTGTAACTGTCGTACCCAAAGTGGAATTGATTATCTGCATGGAAAAATTAGTATTTTCAATAAGAACAAATAATTACTTTAGTAAAGTTGTCAAAATGATATTTTAAACTCCGATTCCAGCTCTTTAAACATATTTGTATGCAATCTAAAATTATCTACACAAAAAGATTTCACTTGAAAAAAAGCACATTTTTTGTAGATGCATATGTATTGTATATGTAACTTGTAGTTTTATGTTCACAGAATAGATTGGCACAAATTAATTAATTGGTTGGGAAACATCGTTAAAATGAATTTTACTACGTTAATATTCAGGATCGAGAGCTCGAGTTAGAGTAGGGTCGGATTTTCAGGTTTTTCGTTCATAGAATTGAGAGCTCGATATCGAGGTTATTTAGGAAGTGCCACCTTTTAATTGATGCATCGCATTATATGCAAAATCGACTTTTATCTTTAAACGCGATTTGCGTCTGCAAACAACACGCTGTTATTATTGTTTTCGTCGTCGTGTTCAGCAGTGGTAGAGTGCGTAGTGCTAACAGCTTCGAAGACTGAGCAAATCTGATGCGCGGGTTCAAGTATCGCATGATGTGTAGAAAGTTTTTCAAATAAAATTGGATTAAAGCTCAGCACCACTATAAAGGAGACTGATGATAGGGCTTGGCATCCCTTGAAATAGCTATATCTCAGCCAAACAAAAATAAAACGAACTAAAAATACCAAAAAAAAATTAATTCGTAAACAATTTGTGGTAGCGCCTTTAAGTTGTTGTTTCAAATTATAGTTAGTAAATTATAGTTAGTAATCATCATTAACTAAGACATTTTTTCATAACTTGGATTTGTTTCAATATTACTCTACTTACAATATTTGATATTAAACTTTCATAAACTTATACTGCGTTTTCATTAGAGCTGAAATAAGGTAATTTGGCAAATTACAAAAAAAGTGTTCGCATTTCAAAATTCCTAATTTTGTTTGACGGTCCAGATTGTCAATCGCTTGTTTTTGTTGTTTTTGACATTGTATTCTGTCATTTTGAATGGGTTCCCCTTTTAATGGATTCCATTTGGGTGTGTTCATAAAAGTTTTACATAATTTCCTACCGAATGAGATGGGAAATCAGATGATTTTGAATTGGATTTGGAAATTTTGAATGAAATTACCTCTAATCTAATGAAAACGCAGTATTAGAACTTGGCGTACTTTTATATCTCATTATTTTTCACGGCTGACTTATTATATACATGTTTTTTTTGTATACGTGTAGAACTTGGCTCTTTTTTAAAATTTATATGATTTAACTCCTTTTTGCAAAGTATTTTTTTTAATCTTAAATTTTCAATTTTTCCATGCAACTGAGCCCTACCAAATTCCATCATTGCACAACAATCACAAAATCTCCATAGTTTTGATAATAATTAGGAGAAAGTGGGTGGATGCCACGCCCGCTAAATGATAAACCCCAAATTTTTAATTTTTCCTTAGCATGCATTCCAAGCCATGCCGCTCTACCAAATTTCATCCTTCCTCAATAATCAGAAACAGTTATGAGAAAGTGGGTGGATGCCACGCCTCCTGACTTCCAAATCTCAATTTTTTGTTCATGCATTGCAAGCCCTACCGCTCTATCAAATTTTGTTATTCTACGACAATCAGAAGTGCTTCATATAATTGATAACAGTTTTGAGAAAGTGGGCGGATACCACGCCCCCTATATAGAAAACACAAAATTTTCGATTTTTTTTGTACATATAAACTACAAAGCCTACCGTTGTGCGAAATTACAAGATTCTACGGTATCGGTAAGTGCCCCGTAATTTTAATTTTAATGTCAGTCAGTTACGGTTTTTGCGATTTTTGACGTCCTATATTTAATTTTTTTTTTTAGGGATACAGAACGATTTTCCAGGTTCGAAAATTGCGTTTAAAAAACGAATTACAAAACAATATATATAGAGTACCCATTTTAAATTAAAATTAAAGTCCTACTGATTAAAACTAAGTAGAGTGAAGAGTTCGATTAACTGGTACAAATATTTATAATATTAAATAAATACTAACAGGGCTGGCGAAAATCCAATTCCAAGGGGATGTGCGCAAGATTTACAAAGAAATCCTTGCGCATCCAAGCCTGGTTCACGAGCCAATTTGCATAAGGTTTCTACCATTTCCTGCAGCTCATCAATGCTAAATTTCTCGGATACTGAATGTGCAATAACCTCAAAGTCAGCATTTGTCTAAAAATAACATATTAAAAAAAATAGCATTATTCCTTCGAACTAGTTAAGTAACAAGCTGGTCCATACAATGCTTTCATCATCTTGGAGACTATTACATCCAGTTTCTCCACTTTCATTTCCGTGTAATCCAACGAACTTTTCCCAAACATTGGTCCAGTCTACTGGCCTATTGTCTTCATGTTTTTTAAGCAAGGTGTTATAGCTACATCGATCGATAGGTGATCGTACAGAACTTACCGAACTGACATTGCTTATTGAACGAGCAAAATTAGTCCTTTCAGACATTGGTGTGCTATTGTTATTTGTAAGATTTTCATGGGCTAGGTCAGATGACCAAGATGTATGCATTAAGTTTGTCAGAGAGTTTCCATGAAATGGTTTCTCGCCAAAGTCTTGCTCTTTTACACTTTCTTTTATAACTTCAATTGGACTTTCTTTTGCATTATTATGAGAAATTTGTTTTGGTTTTTTTGTTTCAGTATTATGTTCACTAGTGATTGCTACAGGCGTGTTATATCCTTCTTCGACAATTTTTTCCATTTCGTCGACTTTTTGAAGAAAAATGTCTAAATTTTCTTTATGAGTTAGATCTTCGACAGCAAAATTCGATGTTCGACTGAAAGGCGAGTTTGAAATAGATTCGGAAAATAGTTCATTAGTTTGAAGTGGTCGTGGCGTAGGTATATTGACAACTTCGGTAATAGAACTAGCTACGTCTACACCGCTACTTATCTGTTGGAAGAGGTCGATTAATTAATTAATCATTATTTCGTTTATTAATAATTTCATACAGGGCAAGATTTCAAAGGCAACGTCCATACACCAGCCAACTGTAATGAGTAGTTCGGCCATTGGTTGAGAAGGCTTGAGTTTACTGGTAGATTAATTTCAACACACGATTCAATGCCTTCTATTATTTTTGAGGCAACTTCAATAATATCAGAATCTTTAAGAAAAGCATTTCTTTTGTAGTAAGGATTAAGGGCGGAGGTGTTTTTACGAATGTTGTTTAAATACGAAGAAAATAGTGATTCATTCAAACTAGAACGAACCCACGAGCGACAATATCCAATTTCCGAAGTAATTTGGGTATGAGCTTGAATCTGAAAGAAAATATTGATGCATAATTTATAATTTTTTAGCAATAT
Source organism: Epistrophella euchroma (assembly GCA_947049315.1). Classification (NCBI taxonomy): domain Eukaryota; kingdom Metazoa; phylum Arthropoda; class Insecta; order Diptera; family Syrphidae; genus Epistrophella; species Epistrophella euchroma. The sequence continues at coordinate 98,132,947 of OX346245.1, read as the reverse complement.
ACACAATGAATAAGGCAGCGATTTTGAAATGAAATTAGGCCACGCGGTCTTATATCATTGGACGATACGAAAGAAAATTCTAGTTTCGCGGAATTTTTTTTTTAAATAAAACAAAAGATTTTATTTTAATTTTCTATTATATCCCGTACATTAACAGTAATAAAAAAATTTCTTTTCATTTAAAAAAAGATACGGCCGCTGTCTCGATGCGGGGCTACACCGTTTTACTTATTTCTTGAGTTAACTTAAAAAACTAAACTTAACTAACTGTCGGAGGCGAAAATTATATCAAAAGAATATCGATATCGAATATACATAAACATCGATATTCTCTTGTTTACTTTATGTCTTTGTTATTCTTATCGATCGGTGACATGCATTAATTTCTTAGTAGGCACCATTGAATAAATATAAATAGAAGTAGACACCGGGAAAATCGGCCACTAAGGTTTCCATATAGGGCTGCTATCGCATGGTAGGTTGATGTATTCAATAAAAAAAACTTCCTTAATCATAAAAGGGTTATGAATTCGAATGGGAACTTTTTTCTAATTACTATGGAAACGAATGTTGAATTTGTTTTGTTTTCATTATTTCTGGAAACGAAAGTGGTTGTATTTAGTCTGAAATTTTGAATTTGTATAGAATTATTTATGTATTTATGTACAAATTCGTGTTTGTCGATGAAAATTAATTTCGTTACGATTTCAATTCCTAAATCCTAACTTAATATCAAAACAATACCTTCATTGATATTTACTAGGGCAATCAAAAATATGCTAGAGAGTATTTTATCTAGCAACACTTTAAAAAAAGAAGACTGTTGGAAATACATTTAATGAAAAATACTGTTTTTCAAGCGCATATTTCGTCGAAAATGTATGGCATGGCATATTTTTGGTTGTCATATTCATTACAATCTGCATTGTTTATAGCTTATAGTTATACCGTGCACCTAACTCTACTCAGCTCTACTCATCTGATATTTAAAGTGAAAGTAGCAGAAAATATAACAACATAATGTGTGTACTTACATTTTGGTAGGTAACAAAATTATTTTAAGTCAAGGATAGTGGGTAGGATGGGGGTGTTGTATACCTAGGTGGACATAATTTCGAAACATTTCGCAGGCTGAAGACGAAATAAAAAACTGAATACGGGAGAACCAAAGCATAGTGAAACACCTTTCAACACTTCCTCGGTGCTTATCTGCAGGAATGGAGGGGACCTGGAATTTATTCCCGAAAATAACTTCCATTATGACGCCGCCGCCGCACAGTGTGGGAATTTAGAAATCTAGCGGAATTAAATTAATAGCGCTCGTGCATTAAACTTTTTCTTATATTTTTTTCTGCTTATATAATATAAATGGCTCGTAGAATCAAATACAACTTAAATTTTTGTCATATCTCTTCAAAGTTTTTTTAAAACGAGCTTTGAAGTGACCGATCTCTCATATGAAAAAATGTAAATTTTCTGAAAATCACTACCACGCATAAAACAAAACTTGGGTTGGTTTTTTGATAACTTTTTGCAACAAATATGCTCAGATTTAATGTTAAAAAAATAAATTACAATTGTAATAGGTCAAAATTGTGGAAAGGGGGGCGTGAGGGTTTTAACCTTACCAACAAGAAAAATATTAATAACATGTCGCATGTTGAACTTTTTATACACTTTTTTCTCCTAAATTCAAGAAAAAGTAAACAGAAAATTAAATAAAGCAATTTTATATATATTAACATATCTGAATTTATCTGAAACAATAAGTTTTATTTCTGATTGCCATAAATATAAATGTAATAAATAAATCGACATCAGCATTTAATACATTTAATAACAAAAAAAAAGTACATGAACAGATTTTTTAATTTAAGATGGAACATCAAGAAGCTCCAAAATTTCTTGTTCAATTGGACTTTTTTTTTCGGAATGCACCTTAGACTTGCTAAGAAAGGGTCTAAAGATATCAAAAGCCTGTTAAAAAGATCTCTCATTGTTTCCAAACTGGATATTTTCTCGTAAATAGTTCGCGATATTTAAATTTGAAAAACACCCTGTACATTTTTATTGCTTTTATATTTATTATATTATAAGTATTATTTTATAAAAAAAATATTATTTTTAAGTAACATGTTAAATTTTTGGATTAAATAAATAATTGACTGAAACACCCTGTAAGTTGTAATACATATATAATATATGTATACAAAATACCTAAATTTGATATTATGTATTATTTTATTAATACATATTTTTTTAAAGTAAAATGTTAAATTTTTGTATTAAATATATATTAATTGAAACATAAAACACCCTGTACGTTGTAGTATGCAAAATATCTCTCTCTCTAATATTGTGTTTGCAAAGAGAGAACACATTTCTCAAAGTTAAAAAAAATATAAGAACAAATAATATTAGAAAAAGAAAAACAGAACATGATTTTTTGGACGGTAAGCGTTTAGAAAAATTAGCAAATTTTTCAAGTGCGCAGATATGCGCAGCAACTTAAAACGCAATATTAAAGGTGAAATGTCAGCCTTTAAGACGTATATAGTTTCCCTGCTGAATAACCCTGAATACATTAAAATTTTCTCCAATAAATGTAAAAATTAACAAAAAAAACACATTTTTTCACTTAAAAACACAACAACAAAAAATTGAACACCCTTTGAAATATAATTTTACTCACTTTCTTATTCTCTTATATTGCATTAAATAAATAAAAAATAAAAACTTCAATTAAGACTCACAAAAGACGTTTAAAAGTGAAAAACCCCGAACACCTTCGCACCGCAAACTTGACTCAAATAAATCACAAACTCTCACTTTAAAATCAATTCTCTCAGTAAAACATGCTCTCCACCTAAAAATTTTCGTATACTTGCTTACAGGGAGGTATTAGCTATATATTAAACCAATTTTTGCTTTGGTTCATGCGAATGATTTTTATAATAAAATTCCGCTAGATTGCCAGAATACCACACTGTGCGCCGTGGCGTGATAGTGAATGCAATGGACTGTCATGCCGGAGGTTTAGGTTCGATCCCCAGCCTTGCCACCTAAAAGTTTTTAAAAAAATTAAAAAAAGCGGCTACTGCCTCCTGCGAGCAATTGACAAAACCTCCAAGAGTATCTCTTGTCTTGTGTATTTATCCATATAATAAATAGAATATATCGAAAAAAGCAGGAATGGATTGTAAGTAAGTTGCTCTTACACTGTGGCTTTAAACTCTGAATACATAAGCCCATTCATCTGATTTTAAGAGATATATTTTTATGGGAGACTTAGTTGATGGTACCTAGTATTTTTCATGGAACTTACAAATTATTTGAGAGAACAGTTTTTAAATTTTTTTTTTTAATTAAAAAACTAGATGTCAAAACGCATTCTAGTCTTTGAGAAAATTGAAAATAACAAAAGTTAGTTTTCCTTATATTCGTCTTCCATCCGTTATTTTGTTGCCCCGAGGAAAAGGATCCTATTTCTACTAATAAAGTAATAAAGAAGATTTCGTTATTTTCAATTTCATCAAAAACCAAGATAAATTTAGACATTCGGTTGCAAGTGTTTTACTAGAAATTGATAGGATTCTAATACTAAAAATCGCAGAAAATGGACCCCCTCACATACGATTTTTTTTCATTTCTTGACTCAACCTACACGCTCTAGCTCTATGTCGCACCTTAGGTGAATCATATGTGAATAAAATTTTGTATACATTAAAAAAAAAAATTGGTACACCATTTTTTAATATTTATTATAGTTGAATTAAAAATTAAATTAATTATTCCTTTTTCGTGACGTTTTTGAAATTAAATTTCAAAAAAAATCGTCATTCAAAAAAAATTTTTATACAAAAATCCAAAATTTGTTTTCTTTGTAATTTAAATCGGTTATACAGATAATGAGATAGTCCAAAATAAAACAAATGGTTATATGAGAAGTATTGTTAATGATTTTCTGTAACGGCTTTTTAACATTTATATGGAAGGCATTTTTAACTACCTAAAAAATGTCTGTTAAAAATATTTTAGATAATGTTTAAAAACTGCTCGGTGCCAAGTTTCGTAAAAATCAACCGAGTTGTTTTCGAAATATTTAGATTTTTTAAAAATCAAAAAAAAAAAAACTGGAAATTGTTGTACAGGTACAGGTAATACTATTTGAGTTTTTTTATAAAAAAATTATCAAAATCAGCTACAAATTGCTTTTCGAGAAAAACGAAAATAAAAACAATGGTTCTATAATGGGAGGTACCATAGCAAGCTGAGAAAAAATCTTCCAAACTGGTTGTATTCGATATCATAGCACTTGCCCCTATGAACCAACCAAATACCTGACCATCGTACTCGGTATTAATGTTTCCTTGCACTGATACTGTTTTTAATGAAAATACCTATGCGCGGATAATTGAAAAAAATCAAAAACCGCCAAAAATGGAAACATTTTAGATTATTCAAAAATTCATTTAGCCAAAAATTGAGGTTAGATCGAAAATTTGACAAATAGAGGTCAGTTAATTTCTTATATGCTTTTTATAAATATAAAATTTATTTCCAGAAAACATAACCCTGATTTATGGTAACTTTTTCCTCAACGTCTATTTTTCACATTTTTGATTTCAAACAATCATATCTCGAGTTGTAGATTTTTCACTGTTGTTGTATACATCAATGAATTTTGTATACCTATTGAAAATCAATAATTGATAGAGAGATGGTTGTTTTTGTAATTATTAAAAATTTAGATATATGTATGTAATTTGAATAGTTAAGTGCAATAATGCATGGGCAGTCAGCTCATCTCCCCAGATAGAGCTCAAGAGCTATTTCACATAATAAAATTGATAATAGTACGAAAAAAAGCGAGGACGCCAAAGAATGTTATGCTTCAGTGTTCAGTCTAAAAGGATCAATAAAATGTAGGTCTTAGTATGTTACGAAATAATGTGATACACTAAGTGACTATCCATCCCGGTTTTCCCGGGACTGTCCCGTATTTATATAGCCTGCGCCGGTCTTTTTTTAAGAAACCCGGGACGTAGAACCTTTCTAGGGTTTATACATATTATGTACGAAGTTATACACAGAGTTGATTTTCAATTACCTTTATAAATTAAGATTTTTAAATGAAATTAAGATTTTGAAAATAAAAAATATATTCCTCTGAGATGTTACAAAAAAATAAAAAAAATTAACGAAGTAATCAAAATCAAGAAAATAATTCAAGTCTGAATAGCAAATAAAATATCCTCATCCTTATATAATTTTGTTCTGTATTTCAATATGGGAAATATAATCTTCAGCGTAGCTTGTAAAAATCACCGTCATTTAAACAAAAATTTAAAAAAGCAACCAATACCTCGAAATAACAATACATACATACGGGGCATTTCACGTGAAGCGGACAACGAAAAATGGGGTGGGTCTTGAAATTGGTTCAGCTTTGGGTTATTTTTTCTTTGTGTATTTTCTAACGTGAATACCAAAGGATTTTGTTTTCTAAGGCCTGGTCCTAGAAAAATGGGCTTGTAAAGTTTCGTCAAGCCATGTGGTATGCATTTAAAGGATTGTGTTGCTCAATTAAATAAAAAGATATACAAATTATTTCAATAGTGGAATAGGTGACAAATAAGATGCTCTTTTCATTTATGATATCAAAACCGGAAATCGATTTTTATTTTTGGTAGAAAACCGGAAGTTAGCATTTCAAATCAATTTTTAGGTAACTTGGACCGTTTTGATATTTTTTTTTTAAACTTCAAAATGTAGGTTATTAAATTTAGATACTTCATGGAAAGTTTTAGAGTGGGATCTTCATTCGTTTACAAGATTCATAAGTTTCAGTGAGAAGTCGCCATGCGAAAATTAGATGTTCTAAGTTCAAATCGGAAATTCAAATCGAATTTGGAGTAATACAGACCCTTTTGATATTTTATTTTAATTTCTCTCAATGTTGCTTATATAATACTGCTAAGCTTGAATATGGGAAATTAATGCGTTGAAAAGTTACATAGACTTTAGTCCGAGGACACCATCGGACCATGCAAAAAGCCGCATTCAGTATTATTCTTACTTCTATTGACAGGCAGAAGGCAGACTGGAAAACATAAGCGGGGGTGGAAGGTCAAACATGCAATTTTTTTTTGAAAAAAAAAACTGTCTCCGGCAAAGTTGAATTTTGGAGAGGTTGATGAAGAGCGCGTGAAAGAACAGATTTCAAAATGACAGAAGGCTAAGTAGAAGACAAAGGGGTGCCAGAAGCAGCTAAAGTGGAAAAAATTCAAAATGTGCTTAGTAATTTTTAAAATGATCGTGAAAACTCCATTAGCGAAAAAAATTTACGACGGAGATTAAAGGACAATAAATTTAAGCCTATGTCATCCAAAAAAGCCACCTATTGTTAAAAAACAAGATCCGGATGCTAAAATTAGGGGTCAGTTATAGCTATCATTGAAAATTTTTAATTTAAGATTTAGGGCACTTAAAAAGCAAAATTAGTAATTATTTTGATGCCAATGTGAATTTATTGCGCAAAAAAAAAAAAAAATCGTTTGGGTCCAACCTTCCACATAAATTGACTTTCATTTTTTCACTGATTGCACTACCTTATCAATGGTCATTGAATATAATTAAAACATTTTTTTTGGCCAGATATATTAATTCAGTCATAATCTTTATTTTAGCATCAAAATAATTATAAATTTTGCATCCTAAACATCTTAAAATACATCATTAAAATTTTCAACGATGAATTTCAATGATAGCTATAACTAGCGCCTTAGCGAGGGAGCATATTAATAAGCCCCCGGCTCTTTGTAGAAGTGTAGTTTGGACTGACGAGACTGCTTGCTCTTTGGATGGTAATTATGGCCGAAAATTTTATTACATAGATCGACAAATTAAAGTCAATAAACCGCAGTTACACAACACAATACAACCCAATAGGCATACCAATTGAGGTAAAATTATGATTTGGGGATGCATATCGTATGGTGGAGTGGGACTACTTGTAAGGTGCTCCGCCCCTTGAGAAGTCTTCGTCACTAATGGAGTTTTCACGATCATTTTAAAAATTACTAAGCACATTTTGAATTTTTTCACATGGGTAACTTTTAAAGGAACGAATAATTCAGTTGTCTTCCCTTTTTGTTGTAGCCATTTTTATCCTATTCCGGTAACTTTTTTAACATTTCCTCGCGTTTTTTTATTTTTAATTTGATAGTAAATTGGACTACGACTGCATTTGTATTAAGCTGATTGTTCTGCTGCCGAAACAACCGTTTGAAACTCAGCTACATTAGCCGCGCGCTGCGAAGTTAAAGTGTTTTATAGCGCTTCAAATTTTGTGAGCATAATGCTTAGATGTGTCCAAGCTAAATTCAATCGGTCTGCCAGCGATACTGCGGCCCTAACGCCTGCATAATGGACTTTAAAAATGCAACCAAAAACAACAAAAAGGGTTTTATACCGCTCCAACTCTAGGAGTTTTTTGATGGCACTTAGTGGAACTTTGATGTCATTTTTAGGAAACAGTAAAAAACACACTTGTTACTAAAAAGTCCACAATTAAGTTTTTAATATATTTTAATATTTTATTTTGTTAAAATAATTAGTCCGACGCGTTTGGTCCTATAAAGACATCATCAGGGAACTAGTTAAAGCTTGTACAAGAATAAAGTAAGTGAAAAAAGCTCAAGTACATACAAAAATGAACAAATCTTAGTGTCAGTGAAAAGACTAAAATATTTTTTCATTAAACTGATTTGCAAGACATTAATTTATGAAAATAAAAAAAATATATATTAAATTAAAGAGGACTTTTGTTCGTCAAATCGATTTAGGTAAGCTTGCTTACATAAATACATTGCTAGCACCCAGGATTACGGCGTATAAACAGTGAGGTATGTATGGGAAGGGCATGCTGCCCCCCTGCAACCCCTCTGCTGGGCCCACTATAGGATTTGGGGTAGGTGCGAGGTTGGGTGTATGCAAAGTTTCTTTTTTATTTACAGAATCTGGATTTAAAGAAACTTTGTATTTATCCTATATATTTGTTAGCGTTATGCTGGGTAGCACTGTATTTATCTAGGATTTACCGGTGAATTCTAGAATTTCATTATTTCGGCTTTTTTCGGTAACAGATTTATAGGATAAATTCAAAGTTTCTTTAAATCCAGTGCCTACGTTCTGTAACTCTCACCTCGATAAAATTGGTCGAGAAACGATGAGAACTGAAACAAATTATATGAGTTTTGTTCCATTTTTTACAGTTTTTCGACTGATTTTTGCTATGTGAGAGTTACAGAACGTAGGCACAGATTCTTTAAATGCAAAAGAAACTTTGCATACACCCAACCTCGCACCTACCCCAAATCCTATAGTGGGCCCAGCGGGGGGGTTGCAGGGGGGCAGCATGCCCCACCCATACATATCTGCACTGTATTTATGTAAGCAAGCTTACATAAACACCAAAAAAATAAAAAAGTAGTTTTGGTAATTTTCAATTTTCTCAAAAACTAGAAGACATAAAATTATCTAGTTCTCAGTTTTTGATTAAGATGTAATTAGAGCAACAAATTTCAGTTTTATTCTTTCGAAAAAATACACTTTAAACATTGAATTTTTGAACAACAACAACAAAAACTTAAATGCCCTACCACCAATTGTTTACGAATTAATTTTAAGTACTTTAATTCGTTTTATTTATGTTTGGCTGAAGATATAGCTATTTCAAGGGGTGCCAAGCCCTATCATCAGTCTCCTTTTAGTGGTGCTGAGCTTTAATCCAATTTTATTATGAAAAACTTTCTACATGCACACATGAGATTTGAACCCACGCATCAGATTTTGCTCAGTCTTCGAGGTCGTATGCACTACGCATTTCACTACTGATGAAAGGTCTTTAAAATAGTACTAAAATTATTTTGCTATCTTTTATACATTGAAGTTAAGCTTTTATTTAATGAGAAGCAACTAATTTTACGTTGTCTTTTATACACCGATATATCGAAAAATTCAGTGATGACATATACTTTTTTTTAGCATCAGTGGAAAGCTTATTTGGTCATCTTTAATACATATAAAATTAAGTTTTTTGAATCAAATAAATTCCTACTTATGCCTGAGGTAGTATAATTAATTGTTGAAATGCGCAATAAATAAAATATATTCCCTCATATTTTAATAAGTTATTTGTTAAAAAATTATAAAAACTAACTTAATACACAGAAAAATATTTAAAATTAATAAAAACTATGACAACATTAATAAATAAATAACGTTGCTATATTTGATAAGACCCAGGCGAGATATAGCAAGGGTCATTGCGACCTTTTCTGGACACTGGCCGATCGGAGAACATGCGGCAAAGCTGGGCATCCCTAACAATACTCACTGTCGTAGCTGTTGGGATCAGCAGGAAAGGGAAACTGTCTTTTATTTCCTCTGTAAAAGTCCCGCTCTGGCCAGAATGAGAGCACAGTCATTTGGAATGGATTTTTTCACGATCTGAATGAACTCTCCGAACTGAAGGTCAAAGATTTGATCTTTTGAACTTGGTAGCTACTGCACCAGTCTCCCGTCAGACTCCCTAAGCCACTAGCAGTTGGTAAACGGATTCTAAAACCAACAATCTGCCTAGAATGGCATTTTGACCCGCCATTTAATCCATACCGTTTTAAATAAATAGGTCACACGAGCTATGGTATCAAAACGGCGCTCTTCAGCATACCATTCTTTCATATTTGGGTCCATTCAAAATAAACAATATGACCATTCAAAATAAACAATATGACCCTGTGAGAGCTTTACTAAAAGACAGATTTATGCAATCCACTGTAGCCAGAATGAGAGGCAAACGTCCTATCTTACCTACACTGCCTTTTTTAGTTGGATAAGGTATAGGACTGGCGAATGAACTCATTCGCAAAAAATTAATCGCAAAATTCATTTATTGCCAAAAGCTTGCTTTGAATGTCAAGTAAAAAAAATAATTGCCATAAATATAATTTTATGTGTTGTTGTTGGTGTTGGTGGTGTTGTTGTTGTTGTTGGTGTGGGTGTTGGTGTTGTTGCTGTTGTAGTTGTTGTTGTTGCTGCTGTTGTAGTTGTTGTTGCTGCTGCTGTTGTTGTAGTTGTTGTTGTTCTTGTTGCTGTTGTTGTTTTTCTTGTTGTTATTGTAGTTTTTGTTGTTGTTGTTGTTTTTGTTTTTGTTGTTGTTGTTGCTGCTGTTGATGTTGATGTTCTTGCTGCTATATTTGTATGCTTGTTGGTGTTTTTGTTATTGTTGTTGTGTTTGTTGTTGTTTCTGTTGTTGTTGTTGGTGTTTTTATTATTGTTGTTGTTTTTGTTGTGTTTGTTGTTGTTGTTGTTGTTGTTGTTAGTTTTGTTGTTGCTATTGTATCTGAGGTGTTGATCTATCCATTATATTCTCTTATGAGTTCGGTGCGATATTTAATAGCTAGAGAGAGGTATTTTACCAATGAGATCCAGTCCCCGTCGCCATTAAGGATGTTCACCATGTTTTCCGTGCTAAGTGTTCTTGACCCAAAATATAACAGACGTAGTTCTTTGAATACAGGACATATTCCAAAAAAGTGGATGAATGTTTCGTCCTCTCTGAAGTTACACAGGGTGCATTGAGTACTTCTGTTGTTCGTTGAAAATGTACCATTCAAATACAAAAGTCCTCATCTTGCTTTAAAGATCCATCCTATTTCAGATGAGATCCTTTCTTCCTGAAGGTATCTCCTTCCGTCGGTGTAGTTTAGGGCATTGTAATGTACAGCCATTGTGATGTTGACGCTTGCGCTCTTTGAAATGCCACATTCCATTCACTTTCCATTGTTTGTGTGTCAGCCGAATCAATTGCTTTCTGAAATAAGCTGTTGTTTCCAACAACCTCATGGATAAGCCTTCCTTCTAATACATTCGTCCATTGTGTGATCCAGTAAATATTTTTGGTTATTATTATATTGGCGTATATGTGAGGGAGGCGGTTCTCGTCGTACACACGAAGAATTTTCCTGATATAGTTCATGTGACATTTCATTGTGTAGATAAAAAGAGGTTTATTTTAAGTTCCAAGGTAAGCATGTAATTTGGGGATGATGTTGGAATTTTCATGGTTTTTTTTAGAAAATATCTTTGGACCTTTTCCATTTCATCGTATTGCTGATGTCCCCAAAAGTGTGCCCCATACCCCCAAATTGATCTTGCTACTGCGTTTAGACTCTAGTTTAGACATCTTTTTTCGAAATAAAAGCATGCCAATTCAAGTTTAAGCTCGTTTTTGCCTATTGGTTGGTCTGGTGTCAGCCATAGACCCAAGTACTTATACTTGTTGACCACCTCAATTTCTTCCGTTCCGAGAGTCCATCTTTCTAGGTTACTTCTTATGCCTCCATTTTTCCTAAATATAATGATTTTTGACTTTTCGAGATTAATAATGAGATTCCACATTAGGCAGTATTCATCAAGCTTGTTTATCATAAGTTGTAAGTCCTTTGGGGTGTTTGCAAAAATTACAATGTCGTCTGCGTACAGTAACATTCGGATGACTTGTTCATTTAAATGTATTCCTCCACCTATGAAATCATGCATGTCGTTGATAAACAGTGCAAATAACAGAGGACTTAGGAGACATTTCTGTATCGAACCACTCTGATAGGTTTTTTCCATCTTATACTGCACTTGCTGTCCCTGCATAAAGATCCATTACAATGTTTATAAATTTCGTTGACAGACCTATTCTTTTTAGCTTGAAAAACAGAGCATTCCGACAAATACTGTCAAACGCTGCCTTGAAGTCAACAAAGAAGCAGTATGTTTTTTTGCCTTCGTTCATCCTGAATTTTACAATGTTTAGTAGATTGAATATATTATCTGATGTGCTATATCCCTCTCTAAACCCTGCTTGATACTCGTTTAGAATGCTGTTTCTTTTTTCCCAATCCTGTAGTCTTTTGAGTAGTATGCCGGTGTAAATTTTTGCCATTGCATCCATAATAGAAATTCCTCTGTAGTTGTGTACAAGGTTTATGTCTCCCTTTTTGTGTGTAGGAAAGATCAACGACTTCTTAAAAGAGAGTTCAACGCTTTCTGTGAGTTGGATCCTATTAAAAACTCCAACCAGCCGATCTAAAAGTATCTGTGGTGCATGAATAAAAAATTCATAGGGGACACGGTCGTATCCGGCCGCTTTGTTTGTCTTAGCTTTGTTCAGTACTTCTAGGATTTCGAAGTTCGTAATCTCGCCATCAAGGTGTTCATCCCAGGAGTCTTCTATCGTGTCTTCCAGTCTTACTATGGCCTGAATAGGAGGGTTCAAGAGTCGTTGGAAATGTTCCTTAAAATCACTACTTTGTATGTTTGGTCCTATCCTGTGCTGCCGTGTTAACTGAAAATGACGTATCTGCATTTTTGGAGTTTTTGAGTTAAGACCACTTTTGATATCTCTGATACAGTTATTATTTTATTCTATTATAATATTAATAATATCTTGCTTCATTTCGGCTTAAAACGCTTAAGAAAAATGACGTATGTGCAAAGAACCATCCTATTTTTAAGAGAAATTGACGTATCTGCACATTTTTAAAACAAAACGACGTAGCTACCATATCTGTTGTAGATACGGCAAATAATCTTAATACATGAATGTCACATACGTCGTTTGGAAAGATTTTTCAAGTCAGCTGAAACTGAAAAAAATAACCCCAAGACCGTACTTAAAAGCAATAGTACACGTCGAGTTCCAAACGGGATCTTTAAATTTATTTTATAAAAATAGTTTCGATGCCGAACTTATTGAGATAAATTTTTTAAAATCTTCATTTAAAAAATATTCGCTTCCATATGAGAAAAAAACTATGCCAAGAGGGATTGCAAAAGGAAAGGAAAAACACAATGTTAAAAACCTTAGGACATCTTTTTTCTCAAAATAGAATTAAATTTTGGAAGGATTTACCAGTAAATAACGCAACTGAACAGCTCGCTGACGATTTCGGAGATAACGATGAATAAATTTGTTACTTAATTACTTATAATATGCTGTGAAAAACTTTAAAGCTGATGAAAATCGGCATTTTAATTTCATTCATTTTTCTCTTTTTATTATAATATTTTGAAATGTTTACCATTTCATTCCATTATAGTCCTTTTTACTGAAATATTTAAGTCCTACCTAATTTGATTATTGGTAGGGCCCATAGACAATAATTAAACATAAATGCCGAAACTACACGAAAAGCTTAAGACAAAATGACGTAACTACCAAAATATGAAAGACATTCATCCAAAAACAAAAAAGTTACAGATAAAAACAGGAAAACGCATTTATCTCAAAATGCCAAAAATGTAGATACGTCATTTTCAGTTCACACGGCAGTGTGGTTCTTATTTCGTAATTTGTTTGCGATATCCCACCAATCCTTTGTTTTTCGTACGTTTCTAAGACTGAAACATAACCCTTGATAATATATCTTTCTTTTCGTTTTACATGTGTGTTTGAATTTTCGATTTGCTTTAAGGTATGTTTTTTTCAGAATTCCCGAGGATTCCCTTCTCCATCTGTTAAGCCATTTAAAAGCATTTTTCCTTGAGATCATACACGCTGCATTAACCAACTTTCTTTAAAAATCTTTTTGTTTGAGAAATTTCTCTGATCGCCTACTACTTCCTTTATGATTGTTATCATGCCTTCTGCCGTCCAACTATCCCCTCTAAAATCACCCACTTCTTTTGTCAGAATCCTTTGTTGAATCCCAATTTTGTAATTGTTTTCATTTTGATTCAACCATACTAGTTTGGGAAGCAGACTTAGTTCTTAAGAAGTCTGATTGTCCGATAATTTTAGAGTTAACTCAAGAGGCATACAAGGGCGGATCCAGGGGGGGGGGGGCGTGGGGGTCATGACCCCCCCCTGGGCCATATCCATTCGCTTATTAGTACTGATTACTTTCACAGAAAAAGAGACTTTGCATGCAAAAATAACATCAAAAACACTACACACATCTAGAACATTGTTACAGATCTGCTGCTGTACATTGCTATTATTAACTTCCCACTGGAAGATTTTGTAATCCGTCCGATTTGTGAAATTGAAAATTTTTACATTTCTCGACGTTTCAAGGTCTCTGGAGTCGGATAACATTTTTTTTTAGAGAGATGTCTGTGTACGTTCGTATGTTTGGAAGCTTTTTTTTGTTCACGATATCTCGAGAACGCAAAGATACATATATCGACTTCAAATAAATTTTATATTACAGATAATAAGGTCATAACATACAGAAAGGCCTTTCAGAAAAATTCAATTAGCGCTTTTTTTATCATAGTAATATCGACTTCGGCCTGGTTTCATTCTGTGCATAATGACGTAGTGAAAAATTGGTAATACTTAAAAAAAAATCAACCCACAGTTTTTTTTTTTTGTAATTAAAAAAACATTTAAAATTGTCGAATATCTTGAGAACACACAAAGATATTAACTTCGAGTTAATTTTATTTAGTACACCTAATCTACCAATTAGAATTTGTAAAAAAAAATCGTAAACGGTTTTTTCTATGCCAAAATAACTGCAAAAAAAACTGCTAAAAATTGTTAAAAAATGGTTTTTGGCTCGAATATCTCGAGAACAACCAATGATATCAACTCCGACATAATTTTAGTCTACACACAATACCATAATTAAAAAAATTAATTAAAGGTTTTTTTTTCTATGCGTGTGTCGCATATATTTTGATCAAACAGCCTTCACTTGATTGCTAAGTTTTTTTTTGATAAGTTTTTCGAAGATTTTTAATTGGTAATTTTCTTGTAAAAAATAACATTGTATATCATATGCAAATATTGTAATCCAATTTTTACGCAGGTACTAGAGTTTCACGTCTTCAAGATTCAATGCAACATGTCTAGTCAAATGGAGAAAATTAATTTTTGTTAAGTAAGTTGTGAACGAAATTCAGTAAGAAAAGTCTAGCAAAACCACAGAACTTTATAGAAGAACAATAGCTGACAGTACAAATTACATTTACCGTGCTTTCAAATATACGAGTGTATATTAGACTGATTCAAACAAAATAAATTGTCTTCGATTTTGAATGCCACTAGCTTTTTAGTTAGAGTTTAGTGAAATAATAAGCCTGGTAAAATTTCAGCCGTTTAGATTAATATTTAGAGGACGCTCATCGCTAATTTCTTTTTTCCATACAAATTGTATGGGAAGTTTTCTTTTAATTTATTAATTGACAACCGTTTATCGTACGAAAATGATTGAGATGTTTACTTAAAGAAAAATGTTCTTTAAAAATGTCCTTCACCTCTTATCTAATTAGTGCACTCCTTCCGAATTTATTGAAGGTTAAAGTGGATGGTTTATTCCACAGTTTTTGGGATTATCTGTTGAAAATATCAGCTATATATACATTGTATGAGATGAAAATATTATAAGAACCGAAAATAACGCTACAAATCTGCTAATTTAATTGTTTATTTTTCATTTTTCCTTGCGTCAAATAATTTTTTTCTTAAAAAATTAATTTATGTGAACATATAAAACAAAATTCAATATTTAAACTGTATATTATAGCTGAAATTTGCCACAGGGAATCCAAAAAACTGTGGAATAAACGATCCACTTTAACCTTCAATAACTTTGGAAGGATTGCGCTAATTAGATAAGAGGAATAAATATTTTCAAATAGCATTCAATTTCCTTTAAAACAACGTCTGAATTATTTCAGTACGATATTCGGTTGTAAAGTTATAAAATAAAGAGGCAAGCAAAATTGCAAAAGGCGGTAGGTGAATTATTGAATTTTTAGGGCGATTGTATTTTGAAGTGTGACCCCCCCCTGACTCAAAGTCTGGATCCGCCCTTGGAGGCATATGATCTGAGTAGACCATATCCTCTACTATAAGTTCTTTCACTTGGCTAAGTACATGATACGAGGCTCCACATAAGTCGTTAACTGAGCAGCCTATTGAGCTTATGAAAGTGAAATTTCCTTCAAAATCACCCGGTGTACGTCCATTTAGTATTACTATACCCGCATTATTGCACGTCTCAATGAACCGTTTTCCTTTATTGTTTAGTACCTTGTCCTTAGAATTTCGTTCTGGCTTAAGCAGTACATTGAGATTTGCAGTTTGTTCTTCCATTAGTATTTGGCTTTCTCCTATTCGTACATTGAAATCTCCTATGACGATTACATTTTGAAAGTTTGATTCCGGTAAGATTCTAGTGTACACTAGGTAGTCTTCTTCCCATTTGTTACAATTAAGATATGTAGACAGTACAAATGTTTCACAGTTGGTTGATACGATGCGTACAACGTCTCTATCTAGTGTTTTTGAGCAATCAATTCGTAGGTCTGTGTTAATATCTCGGCTAATGCCAACTAAAAGTCCACCACTCGCTCTTCCATATTGCGCAGAGCGTACTGCTGGTTTCCAAAACAATTCGAATCCTGGAAAAAAATTTTCATACCCTTTCAAAGTGATCCACAAGAAATGTTTCATACAACAAAAAGATGTTAAATTTACATAAATAATTAAAAAAATTTGGAGTTATTAACTTATTAGCTAGTCCTGACACATTGTAGGACACGATTTTTATTTCAATTTTCTTACAATCTTTAATATTTAAATTTTCATCACAGACATCTAATTGCTATTTCTATTTCTTTTTTTTCTATTTTTCTCTTTCTTTGTGTGTCATATCTCTTTGGATACCATACTTTGTACCGCCTAGTTTAGCTGTATTTTGTAGAATTGTTACTACTGCTGAATGTGATTCAAACTCGACGAGATAATTCTTCTTATCCCCTCTTCCTATCTTTAAAATTTTTACGATAGCGAAGCTTTCATTTATTTTAAGGATACTTTTGCATAGCATCCATATATCATTTTTATCCAGTGAGTCCTTTTCGAATCCTTTAAAAATAAGATTGTTTTTTCGTGCAAGTTTATCAAATGTTTCGTTTTTTCTTAGGGCCATTTGCTGAAACGAAACTTAAATATTTAAGTTCAACATAAGAGCTTATGTGACAGTTTACGCTGAGGAAAAAGTGAAACATAAGCGCTTAAGTTGAACATAAATATTTAAGTTTAGTTTCAGCAAATGGGCCTAAAACACTCTTCTTTATGTTCTTCAATTTGTTGTATTTTGTTTTTGAGTTCGGTGTTTTCTTTTTTCAATTCTTCTATTTCTTTTGAATGCAAAACTACTGTCTCCTTTGTGCCCTTCCAGTGCGCTCTGTCAGCTAGTTTAATTTGGTGTATCCGTGTGTTATTTAAAAAATTGTTTTTCTACTGGTTTTGTATTGGTAATGTCTATTTTTACTGTTGTGTATTGATAAGCGATATTATTAAACCCATTTTGATTGAAAATATAATGTTTTTAGCTAAAAAAATTCGTATTTTATTTGTATTCGCTGTATTTTCATTCGCTTGGTTATGACGTTTGGGGCGAGTCACCTGACGAATTTTCGCTAATTGTAATACGGATTTAATTCATTCGACAGCTTTTTGGTTCGCTTCGCGAACGATAATAGGGCCCTTTGTTTTCTTTAACTTTTCTTTGCTAGGGATTATTATAGAGCACAAGCTTGACGTTACGATGGGTACTCTTGGCCTTAGCCCCAAGGGTATGCGAAAACTCTATATATATATTATACATAGTACATAGGTACATTCACATATTAGAATTTTTTTTAGACCCACTCCAATTGTTGTTTTCTTTAACAATGATCATTGTTTATACATGTACCTATGTACATTTTTTAAAATACTAAAACCACTAAAATGTAGTAGACCGTAGCGTAATGGTTAGTGCGTTGGACTGTCATGCCAGAGGTCTGGGTTCAATACCAGCTGCTTCCACCTTAAGTTTTCCGGGTACTGCCTATTGCGAGAAAATGACAAATCCTCCAAGAGTATCTCCTGTCACAGAAAAGTGCCGCTTACCTTAGCCGTTCGGATTCGGCAATAAATTTTAGGTCCCCTCTATTCCTGCAGATACGCACACAGGAATGGTAGAGAGTTGTAAGTCACTAGGCCCTGGTTCTTCATGAGCCGTTGTACCACCAAATTTATTTATTTTATAAAACCACAAAATATCTACGTATCACTGCGGATAAACTATTGCGTATTCCATAATCGACATGAATATTAACATGCTTAAGTTTTTGTTAAGACAAATTATAATATTTCTTGATTTCTCACATTTTTAATGCAAAATTAGAAAACTAGATTTTCTACACTAAAGGCCGTTAAAAGATATTTTAACTATCAATTATTTTATATTTTAAATATCAATTATAATTTAATAAGTCCAATTATATTCAATGAAATAGTGATAAGTCTTGGCTGATTTATTTCAGTAGTATTTACAAAAAATTGAACACTCCTTTGACGAAAGTAATTAGAATCAAGAAAATAATTCAAGTCTCTAAAAAACTGGCATATTATTTTTTTTTTTTTCATTTTATAAATAAAATAATAAAATTTTCCTCATGCTCATATAGTCCAGTAATCTTGTCGTCTCATAGGAGGGCATGTTTGCGTTAGCTCCGGTAGTTCTGATTTTTTGGTGAGTTGTTTTTGATATTGGCCTCATAAAAAAACCAAACCAAAAATCAAAAAAAGCGCGAAATGTTCGCCCTTTTTTCAGCTATTGGCAATTTTAACTCTAAATGATTAGTTTTTTGACTATAACTTCGCTCTATGATTTCAGCGTTATTAAATTTTCTTCAATTTCGAAAATACAGATATTCAAAATTTAGCAATAATATCTTAATACATATGTAAATTTAAAAGTAGTATAATTTGTAGTATAGTAAAAAAAAGGTTCTTGGCAAGGTTAGGTTAGGTTAGGTTAACGGGCTGAAAGAGGATCTTGTTTCTATCACACTTAGATCAATGTAGATCCCTTGTGATACCCTGGAGGATTGGACACTCCAAATAGTTTAACCTATAAATTTTCATGGATTATCTAGCCATCTAGAGGCATTAATGAATTTCGACAATTGCACAACAGAAAAGTTGGAGAGCTCTTCCAAGTTATTGAAGAAGTAGTTTCCTAGGTGCTTATTTCTTAGTTGCGAGAGTGCTGGGCAGTGACATAGGAAGTGAGAAGAGTCTTCTTGTGCTTCTTCATCGCCACAACCTCTGCACAGATCATCCGTGCTGAGCCTCAGTTTTTGCATGTGGTACTTCAGCAGATTGTGTCCAGTTATTGTACCTACAAGTGTGTACAATGTTTTCTTATTTAGCGTGAGGATCCTATCTGTCTTCCCCTTGTCGAAACACGGCCAAAGTTTTTTGGTATTCGTGCAGGAGTCGAGTAGGATCCACCTTACATTAGTTTTCTCAAGAATTTTCTTTGCCACAGTCTGTTTGAAGGTGCAGATTGGTGCATATACGTTTAGTTCTGCTCGGTTTGGATCAATTGATGATCCAATTCGTGCCAACTCGTCTGCTTTCTCGTTACCTGGAATTCCTATATGGTCAGGAACCCAACAGAGTCTTACTTTGTACTGCGAGCCAAGAACCTTGATTTTATTTCCATGGCAGAGAGTGCTTTTATGGCTGCTTGGCTGTCAATGAAGAAAGTAAGCTCGGCTGGCGGAATCGCCAGCATTGACAGCCGTTCAGCGGCCTTGGTTACTGCCAGAACCTCAGCTTGGAAAACACTACTGTCGTCTGGGAGTCTAAAGGAGCTGGCTAAGTTTAGAGTTTCCGAATAGAATCCCGCTCCGACTCCACATTCATCATATCATATTTTTGTTTGCCCTAATAGGTATATGATTTTTGATATCAGATTAAAAAAAAAACATTTTTTTGGTTGGATAGAAGATGGGGAGTAAAAGGAAATTAACAAAATTTATTTTTTGCCAAATGGAAAGTGACATTAAATACATACATATACCCAGAAACTTCAGAGACTATAATGGTGTCTGAAATTGCTGATTACGTTTTAATTAATTTGTAAAGATTGTAAAGATTAGTCATGTGTTTATCTCGAAAAAAAAAATTAATTTTCAATGTCCCCATGGTTACTCTATGAGTGAAATCTGTAAATTTTTCATCAGGCCAATATCATAAAAGACTCAGCAAAAAATCAGAACTACCGGATCTAACGCAAGCGCTGATGTATAAAGTTATTGTGTTAATATAGTTTTGTTCTGTATTTTAATATGCAAAATATAATCTTCAGCTAAGTTTGAAACAAAATCATCGTCATATAAACAAAAATATAAAAAACAACCAATACCTCTAAATAAAAATACTAACATTACATACATTTTCCCATGCCTAAAATGAAAATTTTTAACAAAGGGAATTGCCCATTTCTGGCCAAGAGTGTACACCAACGAGTTTGGTATCCAATGAAAGTCGACGTTGAGCAATAAATTTTATAACGTAAATTTCATTTGTTTGGTTGACTAAGGAAGAAAACATGCTCTTTTGTGTATATGATTTTGATATGATATTAAAAGAGAATGAAAATATCTTACAATTGACCATTAACTCGTTTTTTTTCAAAAAGTGGACTTATTTCACTTTCAAAAACAATGGTTAATATATCGGTGTGCCAAAGACTGCACAAAAATAGTTGCATCACATGAAATTAAAACTTAATATCTCAAAATGTATTTAAAATAGGAAAAAGTTTTTAGTATTTTTTTTAAAGCAAAATACCTTTCATTTGATTCCTGAATCATTTTTCTACGTCGTTTATTTCGGACGTTATGAACAATTATTTGGAAAAAAGCTAAAATCTTTGTTTTGCAATCTGCAACTTTAAGCTCAAATATTTCGGCTTTGCCATGATCTGTTTTGAAAATGTTGCACTCATATAAAATTTCATTTGACACCAAACTCGTCCGTGTACACCCTTAGCCAAAGCTCCATAGTAAAATGCTATAGGACTTTCCTTTCAAAACTAAACAGAATATTGACAATAAGGAATTTTACGAATCTTTCAACAGCCATCAGTTTGTGGGATATGGCAGATCCGAAATTGCGAACCGAAGTTTGTGCTCAATTTTGATATTTAAAATGATTTTAATAAAAATAAACTTGGTATTTTTATATATAGCACAAAATACCAGCATTGGCTCTCAAAAAAGGAAACAATTTCGTCACTTCTATTTGTATTCATTCAATGATCCCATACCTTACCTTAAACCCAACAAAAGGCCTTGCTTATTGGTTATGCTTATGGGAATTTCGAATTTATTCCTTGATTTCAAATTCTTCTTACCTGTTCAATGACTTGTTTATGCATAAAAACCAATATTGGAGGCCAGAAACTTGGTTCAGGTCTACGATCTACGTCTCCTGATAATACATTGATGGTTTGCCAAATAAACGAATCTTTCAGACCGTGCAAAAACATTGCTTCCAAGGTTGTGCACAAGGAGTTAGTAGCTTCATTGAGATCCAAATAATCTTCATTTATGTTGCAAAAAAATGTTAAAAAATACGCCTTGAATTAAATTAAAACAAAAGTATTAACCTTTTCCACTCTCCTTGACCAAAAATTGAATTTCTCTTGCATTTTCACTGAGCGTATTTAGTAGAGTCTCCTTAATCGAATTTTCCCGTTTTATAGAAAAGTTAGATCGAAAGAGTGAACTCATCTTAAATAAAGTGGGCACTATTAAATTTAATAATATTATCCAACTAAAATCTAACACACAAGAGATAATTTATGTGTATAATATAAGAAAAATATTATAAAATAAAAACAAAACTTGTGGTGTGGATTGTGTTTCTAATAAATTCCAACAAAACAAATTATTTGACAACAAAAAAAAGAAAACAAGTCGCGTTCTTTTTCTGACATCCAGCTGAAATTTCAATGGCCGCGTTCAAGATTACTTACTATGTTTATATGCAGCTCGAGTTGAACTATAGTCGGATTTTCGACCGCTTTTCACCCAATTTGGCGGAATCTACCCTTCTCTTTCTAACTCACCATCAAATCTACCCATCTCACTGGATGCGCCGTTCTTAAAAAATACAATAGTCTTAACTACATTGGCCACTTTTTGTAAAATTACAAAAGTAAAAATATTTTGTTTCCCGCTAGCGGAATTGTTTTGTGAAAAAGAATGTATACAATTCTTTTTAAACCAAAATTTAAGCTTCCTGCATCATTTTTATGAGTTTTCCAGTGAGAAAAACTATCCCAAAATGAGTTTGAAAATTTTTACTTTTGTACTTTTTCACTTTTTTGGCTTCTGTAGTTAAGGCTTAACATGGTGGCTCCACGAGAAAGATTTCATAGAATACTGTATTGCATGCTATGAAAATTATACCGTTTTCACACTGACCCGAAATCTCGGATTTCGGCAACGAGATTACCAAATCTCATTGAATCGTTCACACTGCGCACATAACTAGATTTTGTTTGACATTTCAAACGATTCTTAGCGTTGATAGTAAAGCTAAGTACAGACGATTGTCAGATCTTACAATATTGTCAGATCTGTCAGTGAAAATACTGTCCCAAATGTCTTACAATCGTCTGAACATACAATTTAGTCTGACAATATAGTCAGAAACGTCATTGTCAGGTAATTGTCAGATGACAATCTGACAAAAAATTGTCAGGTATCTTACAATCGTCTGAACGCACAATTTGTGTCATTGTCAGACGATTAGGACATTGTCAGACTCATTGGTCATTGTCAGATGTTTTCATTGAAAACATCTTACAATTGCTGACAATTTCTTCATTGTTCGAAATGTCAAACGGTTGGAGCCGAGTTGAGAGATAAAAAAAAAACTTTTTTGTAGGAAATTTGTAGTTTTTCCACAACTGAATAAAAACAATCTATAATTCAACTAGACTCACTTTTATATTAAATTCCTTGTGCTGGAATAAATTAAACCATTGAAAGTATCTACTCAAATGAAGATTACGGTGAAAATGAAGTGAACAGCAAATTCCAACAAGTTAAAAAAATTGGACTTCAAAATGGCCAAAAAACTATACCAGCAATCAAATAAATTTGAAGAATGCAAAACGAGGGTGGACAAGGACACTTCCTGGAATTGGTAACAACTGGCAGACTGCCGCCAACTCGCTCAGATCTCAATAAGGCCACTTTCTGAATCAGCCGAGCTCTCTGGAGTAAGCCTGCTGAACTTTTTGCTCGCAAAGGTTTATTTCTTGATCTAAACAATTTAGTGCAATTATTATTGCAAGGTCTTCTCATCCTTGCAAGTCTTTCAAAAATAAATGATTTAAATTCTTTTTTCTTTTTAATAAATCGATAGAGAATATGGACTTTTTTTTTATTTCTCATTCGTAATGTGTTAAGTCGTCCTTCGCCATCGATGTCCAGTTGTAGTTAAATTGTTTCAAATGCTCGTCCAATTGTTTTGGCATTACCACGATGACCCTAAATTTTCAAATCACTTTGAAACTATCGTCTTCTTGATGTAGCAACTATACGGATTCACATTTTTAAAAATTGAAATTCTATAAAAGATGTTTGATCTTGAAATCCTCAATTGAATTAAATTTTTATTGTAACTTGAATTTTTATTGATCTACCAACCGTGTGAACAAAAAATTTTCAAGCTGACAATATTGTCAGATATATAATTGTCCAAAAATTGTTAGACAAGAGCTGACAATTAAATTGTTAGAATTTGGCACAAAATCTACCAATCGTGTGAACGGACAATTTTACATTGTCAGACATTTTTCAATTGTCAGCTAATTGTCTGCTATTCTCAGACCATTGACAGATCTGACAATATTGTAAGATCTGACAATCGTCTGTACTTAGCTTAACTACGAACAAAATCTGTACACTACACATAACAAACTCTCTTTTCACTGTTTATGTTCTCTTACACTGTTATACTGAAGAGAAAAATGAGTGCATGAATGAAAGAATACAAGATTGCGCCATTTGTTATCTCATTGGTGACAAATGATATGTAAACAAATATGGCCGCCAGTAGTTTTAGTTAATCGATTGTTCGGTCATCCGAACAGCAAATGGAAGGTGTTTGGAGTGTTGGGAGTGTGGATGGAGGGAAAAAAGAGTGCTAGGAGTGACCAACGGAAAACGACATAAGTGTAAACGCGTTGTTTGTGCTGTCATTCTGACAGCTGAAATACATAGTTAAAGAGAAAAAACTATTTTTGCTTGAGGTTTGTTATTTGTTTTGGCTTGAAGATTTTGCGCTTTTCATTAAATAAGGTGAGTAAAATAAATTGGATTAATAACTTTTGTATAATTATTTGAAAATTTTAATTTCAGGGTTAAAAATTTGAAATGGCTGCAAAAAGAAGCCGTTCCTCTAACTGGACACCAGCAATCCCAACTACATTTTATCTTGTGTTAGGTTCAATACAAGCTATTCCCTGGCTTGTATAGTACCACCAAAAGGCCTTTTACCAACCATTTTGGCGCACATTATAGAAGCAATATACCTCATATAAGACCTATGATCAAAAGTGCTATGCAATTCAATTGCTTTTCTTGAACAGATGTAATCATTGACCTATTATATATGGACTGCTAGTCGGGCTTTATTTTCATACAAAAGCTCCAAAAAAATGGTCCCACTTCTTTTTAGCGACACTTGGCCTCTTGGAGCAAAGTGGAAAAAAATAATAATAATGTTCAAGGCCATCTATTGTCACTTGGTTTCAACAAGCTATTTTTGTCATAGAAACTAAGGACATCTGTTACTAATGCATACAAAACAGTGACAGCTGATAGTTATAATTTGACGTCTGACATTTTGTTCGCTTATTTAATTTTCAATTGTTGGGTTCCAAAAAAATATTTACATGTCGTTTGTTTTTTATTTTTAAGCATTATTAAACAACAGCTTTTTAGCGCGTGAACGAAAGAAAATTTTAGCAACCCAAGAGTTCTGTGCATCAGGTAATACAAAAATATTTTTAGGTAACATTTAAATCAACTAAATTTTTCCTTAGAAATTATATACCAACCAATGTTTATTCGAGAAATGATGACCTAGCGCTGAAATTCCAGAGAGGAAAGGATCGATCGTCTCGGACATACATAGGTTTGTAATTGTAATGGACCCTGCTGACACGGTTCTCATAGAAACAAACCATCACAAGGAAAAGTTAATTCAATTTTGGTATCGCCGGTAATGATTTTCTTTCAAAAAATACCCAAATGGATCGAGCCAAGTCTCAGGAGGAAATAGAAATAATAAAGCAGAAGAAAGTAGATGAACTAGACCGGGAAATTGCTATAAAAAAAAAAGTTACAACCAGTTGTTAATTGAATTGTTTAAGTAAATACCCAAGACCAACAGGAAGAAGATGATCTACTGGTGAAGTGATTTAATTTATTTTCCAAAGAATTTATTCTTACGGCTCTTAATTCTCTTTAGCATTATACGCTGGATTACTTACTATTATAATTTTTAAGAATCTATCGTTGGCCTTCAATGAAATAATTGTTATCATATTCTTTTCCTGTTATCGGTATAATTTAAGAAAAAATCTATTTAAGCTTATGTGTGTCCATCTTTAAATGAGCGGATTTACCTTGTTCAAAAATTGTATGTTCTTAAAATTAAAGCTTATTTTCAATTGTTTTAAGAATTAAATGAAAACCCTTAAATCTGCTAATAAAAGATTTTTCTTTTTTTCCAAACGAACTATCGCTCGGATGTAGATCGTCAAAGGACCGCGTTCTTTGTGAAATATTTTGAACACTTTACCAACACAATCGTTCCTGAAAAACTTGTGCTTACAATTATTTGACGGGGAGAAATTTAAATCACTTTAAAAGACAAAGAATTTCGTAGACATCTTTGAAATGCTTCTTTGATGTCTGTGAAAAAATACCTGCAATTGATTCATGGATTTATTGGCTGATGCTTTTGTCGTTTCTGGGTCTCTGAAGAGTAGGTTTCTTGAGTCTTACTTATTGTCAATTCGGGCTTTTGTAGATTCGCATTCAGAGAAAACCACATTCGAAGTTCTGGAAGGCTTATTTTTCTCTGTAGAGTGTGAAGATACATCCTCGTTTTCACCATCTGAAAAAAAAAATATGTAAATATGTTAAATTTATGGTTTTCTAGTATTTTTTAATTTGTTTCAATACTTTTTCAACATGTTTTACCATTTTCAGGAAATGTTTGTAAAAATTTAAATAAACAAACAAGAAATGAAGGACACACTCAATTCTCAAAAGTTACACCTAATTTTCCGCTTTGCTCCACGGGGCGCAGGTGGCGTTTAGTTTTAAGTGGTACCGTCGTGAAGTTGGCTCCTGGCAGTCCATATATAATAGGTCAATGGATGTAATAAGGCCATATGAAAGCTTTTAATAAAATTGTGTAATTAGTTCTTACAAAAGCCGGCAAATAACTCGTATGTGAATGATCATTAAGGCCTTATATAAACAACTTAAAGAAAATGATTGTATAAAGAAAAAATATTTCTTGCTTTACATTTCAATTTCATTATTTTTATATTTTCTGTGATTTCTCTTTATCTTTTCGTGGTTTGGACTGCCTTTATGTTGATTCTGGAATATTAAGAATTTAATTTAATTTAAAAAAAACCCACTTTTACTCACATGATCTTCCGAGATTTGAACTCACGTCGTCCTGATTAGCGATCCAGCTCAACTCACTACGCCATACCGCAAATTTAAAGCTTAGTGTAAGTCCCCTTTCACACGAAGATACTAGTTGCTGGTGATTTTTTTGACGTTTTCTTTGAATCTCCTTAACAATCTCTTGTACCTTTCACACGCAAGCAACAAAAACCCGGAGATTTTCTTTATTTTCGTTTTAAACTACCTTGGTTGAACGCACACAAACGTAGTGTGAAGAGAAACGTCAAAAAAATCTCCTGAATTTGTTGACCGGGGAGATTTCATTTCCCCCTCTTTCTTCCTGCCCTTCTCGCCTAGGAACAAATTGTTGTCGGCAACTCAGTTGCCCTGTGTGAAAGGGGACTAAAAATTTTAATGGCCGCGTTCGGGGGGTACACAGATAGGCTATCTGAGATACTTAAGTATCGGATATGTTTTCGAACGAACCGGATAGGTTACCTATCAAAAATCAAAACAGCTGAAAAAAG
Source organism: Epistrophella euchroma (assembly GCA_947049315.1). Lineage (NCBI taxonomy): Eukaryota > Metazoa > Arthropoda > Insecta > Diptera > Syrphidae > Epistrophella > Epistrophella euchroma. The sequence continues at coordinate 98,105,837 of OX346245.1, read as the reverse complement.
TTCAAGTAAGTACCAAAAATTATTTTTTCCCAGATCTCTGCTATGTCTTCAAAATCGTATGTTGTGTCCTTCCAATTGACAGATATCTTCATTTTGTTTATTTTTGCAACAATTTGTATATGTATTTTTATGTTTAAAAGCCAAAAACAAACAACAAAAAATAAAAACAAACAACTACTCAAGCGTCACCCGAAAACCAAAAGTCAGCTGTAATCAGCTGTTCCTCAAATTGCGCATAGGATAGTTTAGTATCCCGAAAATTTTAGGATAGCTTTAGATTTGTTTTTGACAACAGCTGTTTGGTTCATCAGCTGAATTTTCCTATGGGATTACAACAACACAAACCTATCCGGATAGGTTTGGCTTGCCCCCCGAATGCGGCCAAATGAGTTGATACTCCACGTGTCAAGAATGCAAATGCTTGATAATTTCTATAAGTTTGCTATTAACAAAATGCAAAAGCTATTGACAGGGTTCGGACTTGAGATTCAAAAATTTCGAAGCAGATAAGGATAAAAACGAAGTAAATCAAAAATTTCCGAAACTCTGAAATATTCTTAAAGAAATTTTTTTTACAATAATTATGTTTTTTAACAAAATAAAATAGGTAAATAAAATAATTATTAGGTACAATGAATTCAGACCTATTCCTTATTCAAATAACAATTGTTGTGGAAGGGTGCCCGGAGTCCATGGTGAAATTAAGAACGAAGTAACAACCGAAGTGCCAGATTTACCTAACACGTACGTAATAGACCATCGTAAAAATATATACAAATATGTAGGTATAATCAATGGCAGGAGAAAACAAAGTTTAGTTTGAATTCTTCTGTCAATTTTATTCATCACTCCCAGGAATTAAATGAAAAAAAAAATAATAAATCTCACAGTGTAAATCCACCTCCGGAAATAGAAAACCTGGAAAGTGAGCTTGGTTGAACCTCGCTGGGGCCTGGAAGAATTAAATGTTCTTGTCAAAGCGGTTGAAGCAGGCGAATTCGGAGGAGAATTCTTAAACCAATACTAGTAAAAGAATAACGGCTCGGTTTGATAGGCATACTTTCAAGAAAACAACGGGCGAGGTAGCGTGGGAGAAAGATAGGAAAAGGTGGTATGATCCGTTCCCATACATATAAAGTTGAGCCAACGGTAGCATCTTTTATTACCTCTAATCAAATCCGAATCGGCACATTAGTAGAGTTGAAAGAAAGTCCTCAAACGTGGTCCATGTAACTTTTCCCGTCCGCGAACGAAAATATTTTATGGTGTGGAAAGCGGGGTGGTGATTTAACCAATTTTTGGCATTAAATTCTCAATAATTCTCCGTTTCTTTTGCCAAGGTAAAATAATTATTCAAAATTATTTATGTACAATATGCGAATAAATAATAGCATTAATTATTCGCTTCTATATATAGTGACTTGGTCCAACGCAAACCAAAATCACAACAGGACTTAATTTATTTCAACATCCTAAATTAACAGAAAAGAATATTAACACTACTTGCAAAGAAACTGAATACCAAGATATGAATCTTGGCTGTCATCCGGGTTTGCCTACAAGCTGAAACACGCACACATAGACAGTTGGGCTAAATTCACCACGAGCATTATTGCACACATATGCAGTTGGGCTAAATTCACCACGAAAATGGCGGTTATTTTGAAAATCTCATGACTATGTTCAAAAAGTATAAGAACATCGGAAAAAAATTTTCAAGTGCTCACTTGGCTTTATTTTATTTAGTTTAAATTAATTTATGGACATGAAAGATTTAGAAATTTATTAAAAGGATACTCCTATCGTGCGTTCATATTGATAATAATAAATCAATAATTTGGTCAGTTTATATTTCAGAGCACTCAGTAATTTTCCTTCGTCACTTTGAAAGAGCAGCAGGAGCATTATAAACAAGATACCTCAATAACACTTGCTATTCCTTTCTTTCTAATTTGATTTTTGCGACAGAAAATAATTGAGCAACGAATCCAAATAAAACCTTCCTCAGTTTTTTGACATCAAAACGAAGAAATTTTTTTGAGGAATTGTGTTTATATTTCTGAGAATACGGATTCCTCAGAGATCTCAGATATTTAAACTGTCCAATTCAATCAGGTACATAGTTAAGGCTCTCCCAAACCAACGCGATTAATCGCCGCGACAATAGAAAACAATAACAACAACGTGTTGTTTTGTTTGACAACCACGTGTTGTTATTGTTGTTTTCTTTTGTCGCAGCGATTAATCGCGTTGGTTTGGGAGAGCCTTAACGCACCTGAACTGCAGCAATGCGGCAGTCGACGACAAATCGTGAAGTTAGTATCAATTGAATTGCTACCATGTTACAAAAAGATGGCGGCCATAATCGCCCCATAAACTATGTTTTATTCTCAAACTACTTCTCCCAACAAATAAAACATTCGTGTTCTATACAAAATGTGAAGTTCAGCCACCATTTTGTATTCTACCCTAATAAAACAACACATTCAATCATTTGTGACGCACTGTGCCGCGCCACTTGCTATATCGCACCATGAATGAAAGAATACAAGATTACGCCATATCATATTTTTCGATAAGAATAAAAAAATATTTTAGAATTCAAGAGAAATAATTTCCAATGTCTTATTGGCTTTCAGAAAGTGAAGCTCTGAGTAGACCAATCGAAAATGAGATAAGATTAAAATACGCAAATGCTCTGGTTTAAGTGTGTGGTTACCTTTACAATAACAACTATACGAACGCATCCCTTTTTCAGAAAGTTCACCACAATGCAAAAAAAAAAAACAACTGTCATGTCAAATTGTCAAGCATGAACCAAATCGTGTTCGCTTTTAATGTAAAATTATTAATTTTTAATTATTTTTGCATCCCTCTAAAATAAGAATAGCAAAATTTCGATAATTTGTTTGCTCAATGAGCAAAAACAAGTCGAACTAAAGTGTTGTGTGATAAATTAACGGATCACATTTTTAAGTGCTTAAAAACATTTGTTATTGTTTATTTTAAGTCAACTTAAAAGCAAAAAGCAAAAAAGCATCAAGAATTTTTGGTTGCTTTTCTCAAATATATCTCAGCTGATATTTTAAAACTGGCCGGTAGTTATACGCAAAAAAAAGAACATCTTGAAATATTCCGTGAAGATATTGAAGATGCTATATGTGTGCAGACAAGGTAAGCTCCAAAAACTAAACGCTAAAGGATTAATTTATTATTTTCAACTTACTAGGTATTGATGGATATGTTCTATTAATCTGATATGATAATAATCTATTGTCACCCGCCCCACAAGCTAGTCTCAGATACGTTGTAAAAAAAACTCACACGCAAAAAAAAAAGCAATATCAGCGTGATCTTATTATGATATTTCGTGTGTTTCGAGAAGAATTGATTGAATTGAAGTAGTACCAGATACGAGGGAAATAGAACCAATATTTTCCAATATTCTCGACATCTACGAAGTTAAGATGTTATTGAAGTGTCTTAAGACCAAAGCCCTTCATGTGTTTGTGTAGGAAGTTGCTTTGAAGAACTAGCCGAAGCCGAAGAATTCGATGTGTATACAAAGTACGCACAAGAACTTTCTTCGAAAATTTTAGAGATGCACTATCAAGTATCAACTTAACTTTTCAGGCCATATGTGAGTTTTTTTTAAATTTTTGTAAACTGAAAGATGTATAATCATATTTTTTGTTTTCTTTTAAGGTTATATCTTTGATGTCTGCATGTCATGGATTTCGAGAAGCCTTGAAGTATTATTTGCCAAATTTGCTGTTGGTTCCATGCTTTCTTTTATTTTAATTACATCAAATCCGCAGCTGAGCCCTTCGCAGGAAGATAAAGAAAGCTTCGAAGAAGTACAAATTTTACTAAGACCTTATTGCGCTGTAATCTGAAATAGTTTTACTTGAAATTCTCCAAATACATCATCGCGTTGGTTTGTGTAATCTCATTAATTGCCATATAAATTAATTTTGACTGGCAAAAGTTTCGTTGTCATTTCGAATGCTTCACAATCTTTTTGGGAAACCGTTTAAACTTAACTATGTTTTTCGCAGGAGGCATAAAACAAATGCGGTCATAACTAATATATTTCTTTTAAAATCAGCTTTAATATTTACTTGGGGCTGTTTGCTGAAACGAAACCTAAATATTAATGTTCAACTCAGACGCTTATGTTCTACTTTTTCCTAAGCGTAAGCTGTCACATAAGCTCTTATATTGCACTTAAATAAAGTTTCAGCAAATAAGCCTTAAAACCCAAAATGTGATCGGGCATAAGAGAAAGTATGTGCGGCCCAGTGTTGCAATTTATTTATCATGTCGATTATGGGATCTTTTCTTTCTACAACAAACACTAAACTAAACACTAAACTGTGATTTTTATTTTATCTGGCAATACAAGTTCATGCATGCATTTTCGTAAATCATAATCCGTGTGTGATGGCTATCGTTTTCTTGCGTATCGTTGGCTTTGCCCTTTGTAATACGGGATCTGTACCTCTTCACGATTTATAAATCTGAATGAAACGATTACTTGGGACAAATAATTTATGTATTTTGTATTTCTTGTAGTCCTCACCTTTTAGTCCAAGTTGTCCTCCTCCGGCTGACTATGTACAATGTGTCTAGCTTCTCACTCATTGTGTTGAGTATTTGGAGACTGTCGGGTTCGAGAAATCGCGGAGGTGATGACACCGATCCCATGTACCGGGTGTCTAGCAAACCAGATTGTTTTGACTACTGTATACCGGTTGCTGCGACTAAAGTTGCGTGAGTTTTGTGGCCGATTGTTTACGCGGCTTCCATCTCCATTTTATAAGTTCAATTTGCCCTTTGGCGGACGTCACCAACTTTACTATTTTTATCGTCGTGTTAGTTACAGGCTGCGTTGTTGCGCAACTGTTCACGCTTCACAGAGTTGCGCATTTTTTCAGCCTTTTGAAACCGCGGTGGAGGGTAGTAGGTGTTGCGATAGCTAAAGTTGTGATTTCCTCCGTTGTGACCGTATATTATTTCTTTTGTTACGACTTCGATAATATAAAAAAAAACTTATTTGATTGGCCAAAAGTCCAATTGTCGTAAGAAAATTCAATCAATGTTGAATACCTAAAACTAAAAATTTACTTTGCAATGCAAATGCAGAAACAACAACACTTTTTTTGATTGAAAGCGCTTCATACATAATAAATGTATATTGTAAACATTTTTTTGATAGTTTTTTTTTATATTACCTAGTTAAAAATCTTAATTTTTTTTGCGGAATTCGTGAAAAAATGAGAAATTAAATTTTCACCACAGTATTAGGAAAAAAAAAATTCGAACTGTCAAAACAAATAAACCCACCCTGCTATATTGTTGTTGGATTTCACATCTATTCATGGATACAAAATTAAATTACAAATACAACAATGTAAACAAATGGGTTTTGGAGGGTGAAACGTACGAAGGATTCATATCTTGGTATTCAGTTTCTTTGACTACTTGTCAAGGGTGAGTTGATTGGAGAAAAGGAGAGAGTTGTGCTAGTGCTAATAAGATTTTTTTTTGGTAGGCGTTTTTGGGCAGTCATAGACTGCCAAGGAAAGTCGTGGCCGCCAAAATTTTGATTGTGCTGTATTTAAGCCCTGGCCTTGGGGATCTGGTTTCTGGCTTTATGCATCGGTCCTCCTTCAACTTTACAGCTTTATTGTTGAGCCAGATTCGTGGATTGGACTTTGCACCACCATACTTTTAGCTGTCAGGTGAACCTCGACCTCTGAGGCTTCAGCCTAAAGACCGGCCCAGCAGAAGGTGTTACTAGCCGAACGTATAAAAGGGGGGTGCAAAGAGGTCAACAACCACTCCCGATTGCAGCAGTCCAGCTAACCTCAAGAAAGAAGGGAACCCAAATCCCGAAAAGGTCACGTGAGTGAATAACAAAACAGCAAAATCAATTCTAATGAAAAACTAAATAGTATCTAAATCATGAAAAAGTGAAAATCATTAAAAACCATTTAAAAATCTAATCGAAATACCTACCTAAAACTATATGAAAGTAAACTAGTTAAATCTATTTTGAAACCATTAATCATTTTCTAAAAATTAACCATCGCAAACAAAAAGAAAGAAAAACGAAAAAGGAAATGAAAAACAAAATTTAACAATTACTTAAAAATATCAATGTTAGTTAAAACAATCTAAAGCTACTTAAAACAACTTGCAAGGTGTTATCGAATACCTTAGGATAGTTTAAACAACTAAAAGTTTTGAATACACGAATGTTAAAAAAAAAAAAAAAAAAAAAATTGAAACTGTCAAGAAAACAAAATACAACGTATACAGGGTGTCCCGAAACTCAACGTCAAGCGGCTACCGGGTGATAGGGCAGGTTGTGCCCGTTCTTTGAAAAGTATGAAAAAATAATCCATCTCGCTTGGTTTGGTAGTTATAGCAATATTAAGAAAAGTAATGAAAATCCATACCCTAGCTCACATTTTTAGATACAGTCGTTACAAATTTTAAAATTTTGCTGTGTTTTCTTTTTTTACGTAATCCTTAATAACCATGCTATTGATCGCAATCACAAATCCATGAATTAATATTGTCAGTTTCGTAAGAAAAATAAAGTTTGACTGAGTCATTGTTCAAAAAAATTTTGTAAGCTAACTTTGACACTTCATATTTTAAAAAAAATGTAGTACACTACCCTCGGCAAGTTATTTAAAAAAATGGCTCGTTTCATCAAGATTTCAAAATGGTACAACACTTGCTACTTATTTACTCGTAAAAAATACGATTGCTTTTTTATTTGCAAAAAGACCTCTGTTCACTTCATGTCACTTTTACGTAAATAATGCTTTTTTGTGCCCAAAAATCGGTTTTACCGAGGTGTATGTAAGATAAACAGAGGCAATTGAATAAGACACTGTTTGCAGTAAATTAGAGTGAGACAGATCGACATTACACACGGTACGCTACGATCTACGTTCTGTGGGCTACGTTCCTTCTTTTACTAGCAAATTCTCGTAATTGTGCGCCTTTGTGTTACCCTGGACTCGATTAGTGTTGTGAAAATTATGTTAGTTATTATCTAATAATACGTAGGTACTAAAAACCTTTCACAAATAGCGTATTTGTCGAAGCTCAAGAATATAAGAATATACATACTAGGTCATTGAAATGTAACATTAGCCTGGCATTTTGTTCAGGACTACATGTTTTTGATTTATGGGAGGGATAAGTGTTAGTGTAAAATGAAATTTTCGGGGCTTAAAGCCCCTACCTCTTTTGGGCGCCATTTTGGAAAATGGGGTGTTAAAAGTTTTTCGCTATATCTTGAGAACCATGCGTCTTACAAAAATAATTTTGCACATTTATGTATGAAATTGAATTCTGTACAATAAATGGTAAGGAACTTTTTATCGTAAAATTGAAAACAAATTAAAATTTAAAACAGACGAAAGTTTTAAGAAAATTATAATTAAAGGGATATAAAATGCCAGGTTACTGTAACTTTCAATGGACTAATATGGATTTTTTGATATTCTTGAGCCATGTACTAATACGCTATTCGCGAAAGGCTTTTATTACGAATTACCATAATTTTCACAACACTAATCGAGTTCAGGGTAACACAAAGGCGCACAATTACGAGAAATTGCTAGTAAAAGAAGGATGGTAGCCCACAGAACCGTGTGTAATGTCGATCTGTCTCACTCTAATTTACTGCAAACAGTGTCTTATTCAATTGCCTCTGTTTATCTTACATACACCTCGGTAAAACCGATTTTTGGGCACAAAAAAGCATTATTTACGTAAAAGTGACATGAAGTGAACAGAGGTCTTTTTGCAAATAAAAAAGCAATCGTATTTTTTACGAGTAAATAAGTAGCAAGTGTTGTACCATTTTGAAATCTTGATGAAACGAGCCATTTTTTTAAATAACTTGCCGAGGGTAGTGTAGTACATTTTTTTTAAAATATGAAGTGTCAAAGTTAGCTTACAAAATTTTTTTGAACAATGACTCAGTCAAACTTTATTTTTCTTACGAAACTGACAATATTAATTCATGGATTTGTGATTGCGATCAATAGCATGGTTATTAAGGATTACGTAAAAAAAGAAAACACAGCAAAATTTTAAAATTTGTAACGACTGTATCTAAAAATGTGAGCTAGGGTATGGATTTTCATTACTTTTCTTAATATTGCTATAACTACCAAACCAAGCGAGATGGATTATTTTTTCATACTTTTCAAAGAACGGGCACAACCTGCCCTATCACCCGGTAACCGCTTGACGTTGAGTTTCGGGACACCCTGTATATTTAAAACGATAATTACAACAACTAAGATATATATTCGCTAGTCCAGTTTATATTTCAAGATTTCTTGGAGATATTTTAAAATAACTTTAAACTTTTACTTTTGAATAATTTCAAAGACGAAATTTCAAACTATAGTTGAACCACTGGTTATTTAGTTACTGTACCTACTTAGAAAAAAAAAAAAAAGAAACAAAAATAATAAGAAATTGAAAAGTTTTACAGTCGTGCAGTTGGTAATAAATGTTAGAACTAACAAATTAAAGTTATTTAAAGAGAAAATAATTAATTATTGTTTAAGGAAATCACTTTCAAAACGAGAACAGTGTTACCAACCTTGTTTTTTTTGTCCTATGTACCCGTTTGTAAAAGATTAAAGATAAAAAAGGGAAAGAATGAACTTTTTGTCACTCCAATATAAATTTATTTGTATTCTTATTTCGAAACTTTAAATCATATCCGTATTTTTTTTATTGATTGCCGATTTAACGATTTATGTGTAAACCTCCCTTTTTGTGTCCCATTGAGATATAGGTTAACCCGATATTCCTTTTTGTTACTTATATATATACACTTTGATGAATAACTTGTTTTGAACACCCTAAGATCCAAAACTTTAAAGAGCTCTTTCAAGGTAGGATTAGGAGCCGCGGATTTACTGAAGGTGCAAAAAGGCACTTTGTTGTACCAAATAAATATTCGGGATACAAGGAGAGAGAGTAGGTTTTTATTAGAGATTAGGAACTTGGAAAGAGAAATTGTAATAATCAACTAATGTAATGACGGTTAAATATAACCCCCTAATAAAATTTATACGTTATACATTATAACATTATGCTTTTAAGAGTATTTCTTGCTGTTTCGTTTGTTTTGCTAAAGCGAAACATGATTTGGTGAATTAAATTTTCAGGGGCGCTGATGATGGACAGCTAAGTTAACACGGTGATATGGAGTGACCCGAACGGTACACAACCGTTTATTTTGGGGAAGTTTAAACAAGGTTGGGTGGGATTGGGCCGCGCTGCATCAACACCAGCAGCGCCCTTGGTGTGGTGAACCGTCCGTCCGCGATATTTTTCTTTTTTTTTCCAGGCCTGATGAATGTTTTGTTGAGAGGTGAGGTCTAGTTCGGGGGCAAGATCCCCCCCATTCCGGCGAGCTAACTGCCGTGCCATGCAAGCAGGCTGCGTTCCCGAACTAGGCATTCCAGTCCGTTTCTTTTCCTATACGTTTCCTTCCTAATTCCTTATTCCTGCCTAAGCCCCGTACCTACCAGCCGTCCTCACGTCCTCTTGCCTCGCAACACAATTTAGGTTTAATTGCTTGTTTTTTCAAATAAATTTGCAATCGAGAATTTTGTTCTATTTTATAAACTATTAACTCAAATAAGTACCACATAATTTTTTTTCGGTTATTGCTTATAGAGTTACAAAATTTACGCAAATTTAATTTATTCGATTATTTTGTTGAAATGAAAATTAAAAATAAGCACATTGATAAATAAATTAATCGTGAAAGAGAATGAAAACGAAGATTAAAGAAAAAGAAATCGTTCAGAGCAACATTTCTGACATTAAGAATTTGTTGGAAACGTGTTGGGTACCAAATCCCGAATGCCAAAATCCAGAATGACAAATTCCCGAATGGACAAAATCCCGAATGACAGAATCCCGAATGCCAAAATCCCGAATACTAAAATCCCGAATGGCTCGCGCGTGCGATTTGAAATACCAAAAAAGTACTGATTCGGGATTTTAGCCTTCAAAATATAGTTTATTTTTTATTGTTAATGTTTGTTTTTATGCTAATTTGTAGATACTATATTTAAGATTGGTTGAATAAGTTCGTGCCTAAAAACTCTAACTTGTTTAATGTATTTTTTGTCATAAAATAATTGATATTTTGATATGGAAATAGTGGATTTTAAAAACGTGAATTTAAATTTTAATTTCTTGCGTTAAATGTAAATAGTTTATATTAATTTTTTCAGTTTTGTTTCGTTTATTCGTTCTTTTATGAAAGAAAATGATTCTCAAAGAGATTAGCTTTAATTTCAAAGCAGCAAAAATGAAGAGAAGTCAAGCCATACAAAACAGTACTGAAATAGTATTAAAAATAGTATTGAAATTCAGGATTCAATACCGAATTCATTCGGAATTTTTTGTCATTCGGGGTTCTGGCATTTGGGATTTTGGCATTCGGGATTCCGTCCATTCTGGATTTTGGCATTCGGGATTTTGGGATTCGGGATTTTATTTGTCTCCTTCCCGTTGGAAACAACAATGCTTTATACTGCGTTTTCATTAGAGCTGAAATGAGGTAATTTGGCAAATTACAAAAAAAGTGTTCACATTTCAAATTTGATAATTTTGTTTGAAGGCCCAAATTGTCAATCGCTTGTTTTTGTTCTTTTTTACATTGAATTCTGTCATTTCGAATGGGTTCCACTTTGAATGGAATACATTTGGGTGTGTTCATAAAAGTTTTACGTAATTTTCTACCGAATTTCGTGCAAATTTGGTTGAAATTACCTCATTTGGAAATTTGAATTTGTATGGGAAATGAGATGATTTCGAATTGAATTTGGAAATTTTGAGCGAAATTACCTCATTTGCTCTAATGAAAACGCAGTATTACGTTTTCATTAGAGCAAATGAGGTAATTTCGCTGAAAATTTCCAAATTCGATTCGAAATCATCTCATTTCCCATACAAATTCACATTTCCAAATGAGGTAATTTCAACCAAATTTGGACGAAATTAGGTAGGAAATTACGTAAAAACTTTATGAACACACCCAAATGGAATCCATTCAAAGTGGAACGCATTTAATATGACAGAAATCAACGTATAAAACAACAACAACAAGCGGTTGACATCCTGGACTGTCAAATGAAATTAGCAAATTTATAATGAAAACACTTTTTACGTAATTTGCGAAATTACCTCATTTCGGCTCTAATGAAAACGTAGTAACGTAACAAGTGGGTGGTGATCTTTTTTTCATTTATTTATTAAGGATTTTTTCAATTTAAAAAAAAAAATAGGAGTTGATCTTGAAAAAGCAAAGTAGAGAAGTATATTCTATTTTTTCCTCAAAATTGAAGTAAATCTACTTCCATCGAAGTGAAGCACGAACCTTGGCTATTGATTTGTACGAGTTTGCGATTAACAACATACAAAAGCTATACATTTCTATGTTTGCTATTAACAAAATGCAAAAGCTATGCATTTGTATAAGTTTGCTATTAACAAAATGCAAAAGCTATTGATTTGTATAAGTTTGCAATTAACAAAATGCAAAGGCTATATATTTCTATATGTTTGCTATTAACAAAATGCAAAAGCTATTGATTTGTATAAGTTTTGCGATTAACAAAATGCAAAAGCTATACGTACATTTTTAATAAGTATATATTGTTGTTTAGAAAATGCAAAGCCATATTTTTCTTTTCAAAACAAAAATATTTTGTGTTATGAACGTAATGTCATTGTTGAGAAAACTCCAGACAAATATAATAACAGACATGTTTTTTTATTTAATACTTATTTACTAAAAATTGACAAAAATTCAAATTTGTATTAACATTTTTGCTTTTTTAATAAAGTCTTAAAGCAGATAACGACTTTTAGCTGAATGCTTTATAAAAGTTCTTATCTTTTGTATATAGAATCAATTTCGGCAAGCCATAAACAGACTTCCATAAGACCTCATTACAACAGACTCCTATTGACCTAATTTTTAGAGGTACAAAACAAGGTATTTTATATAAAATGTATCAAAAAATGATTGACTTGCATACATAAGTCTTATGATTATACTAAAGGAGCTATAGGTTCCCAAATTCCAAAAACTGGACCTTATACAATATAAATTGTTAGTTGGGATGAAGGAGTTACTGGTAGAGTCAGTGAGCCCCTATTAAACCATTATCGACTCTAAGCTGAATGACGGCAAATCCCTGAAATCAAAGTTCGAGGCTTGGGTAAATGTGGAAAATGTTTTCAAAGCTAGCGGGTATAGTCTCACCGCAAAACAGATAAGAGACCAATACAACAGAATGAAAACGAAGGCTCGGAGTAATCTCAGTGCACACCCCCCAAAGAACCTTCTGAGATTGACTACCAAATAGCGGGGATATCTTCTTTTTTTTAATCTTCTACTATATCCTCGTCTGTACTCATTTTTATTTATGTAAAAGAAATCGATCTAACAAAATATATCTTTTACCTTTCACAATAACAAAAACACAAATGTCATTTCTACAGTTGTCTATCTGACAATAAATGTAGTAGATTTAAGGGCGGTATTCACCGAGCGCTCACAACTTATGAGGCTCATAAACCTATTCACCAAGCAATAATAGTGAATATTTATGAGCGCTCGACTTATGAGTGGTCCCGACCACTCATAAGTTATGAGCGCTCTCTTCGAAAATTTGTTCGAAAATATTCGAAACAAAAATGACATTTGTCTGAAACTGTCACTGTGACTTTTGTTATAGTTTGTTTTTATTTTTGTGATAAAAAAGATTTCTTCCGCCGCGAATGTGTAAACAAAAATGAATTACCTTTTATCGCGAGTTTATTTATTTCGTGCCAAAAATTATTAATTACAATACTATTTGTATATTAAAAAAAACTTACCTTAAATGCGACGAGCCACACAAGCCGGTTGATTGCAATTGCTTTTGGATTTTCCCCATAGTTAAATCCTAAAATAATTTCCAAAGTACATAAATTAAAGTAGCGAAAATAATAGAATCCTTTATACCAAAAGTGTGAAGACCACACCACGAAAGAAGCTAAAATGCTGTATCTAAATAGGAAAGTAATAGTGAGTTACAAAAAAATCTAAACACGCGAGGCATCAGGAGGCGAGGGCCAGCTTCAGTTTTTTGTTATAAGGCTTCACGATACCATGCACGATCGATACCATGCACGATACATGCATTTTCTCTCATTGTCTTTACACTCAGCTTGGTGCCTGGCTGACATGGAAGAATGTCGGCAAATTGTGGTGCATCTATTGATTTTTTTTAATGAATCTGGAACAATATCGCAAATAGAATTCACCCTTCAGACGGTTCTATTTGTAACAGACGGCTCCCTACTGCTCGTATGCAGTCGATCACCTTGAACCATCGTTGAACCTCAATTAACCCGACGAAATCGGTGAATTAAAATTACGGAACCACGGATCAAAATTTGAACCACGACTGTACAACTGGACCCTTAAAAAAAAATGGATATTCTCCTAGTAGACTCTAGACTCAGCAATATTCGTGCCCTGTACTCTTTTGGGCCAACATTGCCTTACATGCCACCTCCACGGGCCATGAACGGTTTTCAACATCACAATCTAATGCACAAGAATCTCAAAAATATGAGACCTTCTATATGCATTGGCCGCTGGTAAGTTATAAAATTTCTAGTAAGATGTAAGAATTTGAAATTTTGCACAAAAATTTAAAAAGAATACTTAAGAATATATCACACTAACATTTTAAAGCTACACGAGTTCTTTAATTTCAAGGTACGCTTGTCATACAGTTTGCATTTATGTTTCCATCTCGGTGAAAGCAAAACTCACCCATTTGGTTTTTTTATTCGGGTCTGATTAACAAAATCAGGTATTCAAACCTTCAAAGGATTCTACTAATCTATCTAGAAACAACTCAACTGGAATTGAGATTCCACAGAAAAAAATCAAACTCCTCGCCGAGAAGTCCAAGTCCGACCACTCGTACAAAAAATTTTCTTTTTTGTATACAGCGTTTAATATGCGAAAAACTTTGTAAGACCGTGTCAAAAAGCTTATATATAGCTGCCTTTACCACTTTTAATTTATTTCAAATGTTTTAAACATGTTAACTCAAAGTAAAAATAAAACAAAAATGGTCGGACTCCCGCCAACAACCATCAAGAGTCTATCCGAACACTCCATTTGTAAAAGGGCAGTATCTACTTCAGTGCGAGTTCAGGTTGACCCCAGGGTCTCAAAAAACACAAAATTTAACTGCCAGGGTAAGTTCAGGGTTAGAAAAAAAACGCTTTAGTACGATGACAGAGCCACTTCAAAGGTCAACGAACAAACACAATGGAACAACCACTTTAAAATGACTGGGGTGGTGGTCTATATAGCTAATGAGAATCTCTTGAATCTGTTTATCATGGTAAGTATACTCTTTAAAAAAATGTATCAATGTTTAAAGAATGTATTTATTTTTGTCGGAAGTCATGAGGAGTACTCGATGGGTTTATTGCTCTTTGCCAAACAATCACTTGGAACCTAGTGCGATGGTGTTGATCAAGAATTCTGTCCTGTGGGTAGCAAAATTAGTTGATTATAAAAAGAAATGGCGATTGGAGCGTTCACATACCTTGTTAAGTCTGATGGTGTGTTCTATTTGCATTTGCTTTATAAATACTTATTTTTCTTTTTCATTAACAGCGATGTCTTCAAATGCTATTGGGTCGCATTCGATATCCATGTTCAATCAACCGAAGCATCTTTAATGTAATTTAATGGGTAGACGAACGAAGGAAAGTGAAAGTAGTGGTGTTAATAAAGTTATTGACTTGTTATCATGTTAATGAAGTAACACCATAGTTTGGGGCTTGACAGACAGTGTCCCAAATGCTTGCTGCACTTTAGTCCATCTTTACTCGATTTGATTTGTGAATTAAAGTTTTTGAGTTGCAAATTGGGAACTCCTGTTTGAGATTCAGCTCGATGCTTTAAATCTCAATGACACAAAATGCAACTTTTTTAAATTATGTTTGATAGACCAATACACACGTTTTCATTTTATTAGTTTTTATTCATATTAATTTTATTATAATATCGGTACCTGTGGCCTATTTCACCAACTTACAAATTGTAATCTGTTAAAAACTAGATCTATTCTGTTTCATAAAACTTTTGCATTACAAAATTGTAGTTGTAATTTACAAAGGGAAATTTGTGGGAATTTATTTATTTTCGTTTCACCAAGAGTAATTTTTGTTTGTAGTTTACAAGTACAATATTGAAAAAAATCATTAATTTTTGTAAGTTTCAATTTCACCAAATAAATGAATTTCACAAATTTGTAAAAATGTTAAAAAAATCTTACAGGAGTGTAATAAAGAAAATACTTGCTTATAATTACACTGGTCGACAAGGTTTTTGTTACAGAAACCAAAATATACTTTTCTAAAGGTTTTGGTGTGCTGAATTCTAATCTGAAGTCAGAAATATTCTACCACGTCACGTTTTTGAGATATTCCCGTTTGAAAATAAAAAACATCGGCTTTTCGCTGTTTTCATTATTTATATTTATGTAAATAATTTTGTAAATTAGTTTCAGTTTTTAGGAACTCATTGTTTCGAGAACATTAACAAATAAAAATTTACAGATTTCACTCATAGAGTAACCATGGGGACATTGAAAATGACACCTGACTAATCTTTTCAATTTAAATTAATTAAAACGTAATAAGCTGTTTCAGACACCATTATAGGTTCTGAAGTTTCTAGGTACCTACCTCTATGTAAATTATGTATTTAATGTCACTTTCCATTTCGCAAAAAATAAATCTTGTTAATTTTCTTAAACAACCCATCAACTTTCCTGTTCAACCAAAAAAATCGTTTTTTTAAGATCTGATATCAAAACTCATATACATATATATGTACCTATTAGGGCAAACACAAATATGCCCTAAAAAACAGTTTTAATCGCTTATAATTATGCCCTTAAAAATCAATTACATACATATATGCCCTTAATAAATTATTATATTATGCTCAAAAAAAAAATGATTATGCCCTAAAAATATTGCATAAATAAATTTTGTGGTATCATTTTTTCAAAAAGTATTTGACCGATTTCGATAAATTTTATATGTATAAAACTTTAAACTATCCTTTTCGCGGACATTAATCATTTTAACTTTAAAGATTTTTTCGGAACTTACCACGGTAATTATAAGAAATATTATATTTAACGCGGTAAGTTCCGAAAAAATCTTTAAAGTTAAAATTTTATATGGTTGGAAAGCCACAATTGCGGAGATGTGCAGAATCTACTTGAGACACGCATTTACTCGCTGTGGGTCATTTTTGTTTTTTAACTGTCGAACACTGCATATTTAAAAAAAAATATGTTTTTTTCCTTCAATATCTTAAAACAAATTTAAAATTTTCTCATTCCTAGAGTGTTTCAGTTTTTGTTCACCGAGTTTCGGCCACGGGACGATACTATAGTATGCTTAATTTTGCTTGTAAAAATATATTCTAAAGTAGGTTTGTATACCTGTATGTTTAAAAACTGCACTAAAAAGGACGACATAAATCTAAAAAAAAAAAAATAGGTAATGTACAAGCAAGATTGTCGAACAAATTTAGCTTTATTGCTAAAAGCCATTCAAACCTATTTGAAATAGGTACAAGTACATGCATGTTTTTTAAGATGGTGAATCGTTTAAATTCATTCACATGGATTTATTTAAGACATTAATTGCATCAAAAATAAAAAAAACAAAATTTACACGAGTGAGCCCCAAAGTTTGTTCTCGTGGCTAACAAAAATTTTGGTACCTTTCCACGAAAGAAATGTTAAAAAGTCAGAATTACTGGGAACATGATTTTTTTTATTTTGGGTCAATATTTTCTAAATTTTCAAAAGCTATCTATACATATTGTTTAGGCCGTGTGCGAATTGGGTTAAAATCGCGTTAAATTTTATCCGAAGATTAATTTTTGACGATAGTGGGGTGAATCTGTATACGCAGAAACTTCAAAATTTTATTTCGAATTAAATTTAATTTATTTAGGAGCACTAGATTACAAAATTGAAATAAAATCGTTCGAGTCGATTTAACCAACTCAAAAAAAGGTTAATATTCTCAAAAAAACTCCAACCCAAATTTCCGTAATGCGAATTTTTTCGACATAACTTGAAGTTAGGTTAGGTTAATTTTTTGGTTATGCTATAATGCTGGTAATGCTGCCTTACAGACCTTCATTATTTATTGAATAAACATTAGAAGATATTGAACAAATTATAAAAATGCTGATGCTCCAAATGCATTTGATAAACAAACACAGCACATCTCGACCAGTGACGTCAGTGGTCATACCTAAGTTGTGGAATGCGTATAGTGCATACGACTTCGAAGACTGGCCAATGGGTTCAAACCTCATGGTGTGCATGTAGAAAGTTTTTTACAATAAAATTGGATTAAAGCTCAGCATCATTAAAAGTAGACTGATGATAGGACTTGGCACCCCCTGAAATAGCTATATCTCCAGCCAAACAAAAATGAAACAAATTAAAATACCTAAAATTAATTCCTAAACAATTGGTGGTAGCGCCTTTAAGTTGTTCGTAAGCAATTGATGGTAGCACCTTTAAGTTGTTGTTGTTGTTGTTCAAAATTCAATGAAGTTGTTGTTGTTTGTTTTTCAAAAATTCAATGAAATTGACGCAATAAAGAATGGTCAAGTCTCATAAACTGACATTCTAGTATGGACAATACAATAAATAATAATACATAATAACTGAACAAACTATGTTTTTTTTATGAAAAATATACATACCTAAAAAAATTGGCATGGCAAAATATGCACGTAAATCGTTAATATACAAATATATGCATTTACTTATAAAACGGATTTCTAATATAGTCTCGTCTTAATATCTAGTGTTACTAAGAAAAATATGCTGTATCATATTTTTGGTTGTCCTACATATTACATACCTACATAAATCGATTTCAAGCAAGCTTAACTCCGGCTTTCACACTCAACTGCATCACTGGCCTTTCTTATAGGACCGAATAGTATTCTGCATCGAATAAAAATAAATACCTATCATTTTCAATTTCAAAAAATCACAACCTACCTAAATCCATAATTATGTTGATGCATAGCATTTACATATATACCTACACTACATACAAAAATCTGGCAGAGTACCTATAGATACATACACTTTTGTTGTTTTTTTCTCTTTTTGAATATTCTTCATTGAAGGCTTTTTCACAATGCGACGAGAAAACGAGACGTCAGCGTGATGAGATCTCTTCGCAGTTTCTCTCTCTTAAAAAAGAATTTTAAACAGTGAAATAATACATAATCAAGCAATTCGCGTCGTCTCGTCACGTCGTAAAGTTCGAAAAATTGAAAAAAAGACGCAACGTGACGACGAGAAATACTTTATTATGTATTATTTCGTTGTTTTAAATTCGTTTTAAAGAGAGAACAACTGCGAAGAGATCTCGTCACGCTGACGTCTCGTTTTCTCGTCGCATTGTGAAACAGCCTTGAATATTCTTCCACTGAAGGCTGTTTCACAATGCGACGAGAAAACAAGACGTCAGCGTGACGAGATCTCTTCACAGTTGTTCTCTCTTTAAAACGAGTTTCAAACAACGAAATAATACATAATAAAGTATTTCTCGTCGTCACGTTGCGTCTTTTTTTCAATTTTTCGAACTTTACGACGTGAAGAGACGACGAGAAATGCTTGATTATGTATAATTTCACTGTTTCAAATTCTTTTTTAAGAGAGAGAAACTGCGAAGAGATCTCGTCACGCTGACGTCTCGTTTTCTCGTCGCATTGTGAAACAGCCTTGAAGCTTGTCTGTTGACGACGACTTTTCTTCGTTCTTTTCCCGTATGCCTATTGCCTACGCTTGCTGTAATTCATCGCTTGTGTTCGTTTGTTTATTTTTATCATTCTAGTAATGTTTTAGTAACACCAACCAAAAATTTGATAGTTGTCCTCCTATACGCTGGAGTTCATTTTTCATATTCTAAGTTCATGTGTTCATTTCAATCATTTCGGTCATTTCTTTAGTAACACCAACCAAAAATTTCGTTGTGGTGCCCTATACGCTGGAGTTCATTTCTGATTTATTGAATTTATTTCATTTAATCATTTTAGTAACACCACAACTCTGTCAAAACGATCCTATAAACATTTTCAATGTTAAAATATTCTTATGTAACAAAGAATTTTATAAGGAGAAATTTGTATGTAATTTTATTTACAAATTGTACTTCTTCAACATTAAACCTAATAATGTATTCGGCCTTATCGAGGTAACCGCCGGAGCGGAATTTTCTCCGATTTCCTCCGAATCGGAGATATTTTGCTTCGAGGTAGTTCTCCGACCAGCAAAATGTCTCCGATTCGTAGGAAAACGGAGAGAGTTCCGCTCCGACGGTTACCTCCATAGGGACGATTAACGGCGCGGCGAAAGCATTCTACCACCGCTAGTGATACAAGTGAATATTTTAAGAAAAATAGGCCAATGTTCTTTCGTTTTCAATGAAAATTATAGCTTAACCATGTACGGGCTAAAAAAAATTTTTTTTATTCACATGGAGGCAGCAGTTCCTAACATTTGTATACTCTTATAATTTTAAATTTTTTGCCACTCAATTATTTTAGATTATATGTGTGGTAAAATAATTTTCCAAAATAAAAAAAAAAACATTTTGATCAAATAATGAACTTGCAACAAAAAATTTGTTTTGTTTATTCATTATTACGTACATAATTATGTTATCTATCTACACGGCACATTAACATCGTGATTACAGAATACAGGCGTCGCGTCGTCACCATGGGTACTCTATGACACCGTTTCGTACATGCTTAGGAGTCCACCATGTGTGATAAATGCCCATAACTAACAATGTCCCAAAATATCTTTGTCGAGGCAACCAACGAATGAGCTTCACATTTGGAGTTAAGTCATGTACCTCTGATGCACTTCCTACCCATTTCCACAGTAGCACATGATATGGCAGGCGAATGTCTGAACCAGCAGCCTACGTAGTGACGCCCTTATCGATGATCCCTTCGAAACATAAATGAAACCAGATTCCGCCGCAGAAGCAATAAATTCCTCCAAGTTCTTTGGCAGCGGTCGAGTCAGTTTCAGTGGATGCATGTAACATCAGCTATATTGGGATTTAACGTCCGTGGGTAGGACACTACAGTGTGCCCATTCTACAAAATAAAACTAAAATTCTTTGAAACACCATATGAATGTGGATGGTCCGGTCCGAGGCGGTTCTGCAGCACTTTATGCACCAACCCTATGACTAGCTGAAATTACGTATTTATTATAACATAAGACATTCTAATAATTAAAATCTTGTAACAAAGCTCACCTTATGTAACAGCAAATTACAACTGCAAAGCAGTATTGAAAGATTTTTCGATCAGATTCATGTCGGTGAATGCTGTGATAGCGGAGTGATAGCGTATGATCCTGGGCTTGCAGATCGATAGACTTCCAGTGAAGAAGCCAACCGTATTCATTTGCATAAATTGAATTTTGTAGTAGTGCACCATACCAAATAAATATTCCTCAAAAATTCCAGTTTTGCAACTCTTTGGCTGAGTGTTTGTGTTTTAGATGAGATCACATGTGTTACGAAGATGAGTTTCAATATCTGAACTATACCGCGATGAATATATTCATCTGGGATTTTCGGATCCTCGAAGAGAGTTCTGGAAAGATTTCGTTCCGTACCGCCTGAAAGGAATTGAAAATCATTTGAGACCAATTAAGTGATTTAAGAAAAAAACAAAAAATTTAATGTAGTTAAAAAACTCACCGCCTTGTATTTATTTTGAATTGCTGGTTTGACCAATAATTCTAAGACATCAGTAAAAACTGTTGCATAAAAACCCCAAATTCCTAATCATATTTCTGTGCGTAGAGAATCAAATTGTCACAAATCATCTCCAGTATGCAACTGTTGTATTAACAACTCATGGAAAGCATTAATCCGAGTTTGCATGTTATCCTTGAAGAACTGGCGTTATTATTACGAGAGAATAAAAAACTTTGCAAACCAACATTTGCAATAAATTACTTTTAATGCTTCTAGGTTATTCTCATGGACTTCAGTCAAATTCATTTTGGTTAG
The DNA here is from genome assembly GCA_947049315.1 of Epistrophella euchroma. Classification (NCBI taxonomy): domain Eukaryota; kingdom Metazoa; phylum Arthropoda; class Insecta; order Diptera; family Syrphidae; genus Epistrophella; species Epistrophella euchroma. The sequence goes on along the minus strand of OX346245.1, from coordinate 98,084,594 downwards.
AAGTAGATCTGTTAGTGGGCTTTCAATACGATCGAATATCAAATACTCCGCTAAACCGAGAATAAAGATGTGTAGCACTTTAATTTGATAAACACACAAATTTTTTCAACAATAGGCCAGTCCCACGGAGAAAAAATCTCAGTGAGCGTTCAATGTCAATTTGACGGAGGCGAAATCATTTCGTGGGACAACATTCTCCGCTCAATTGTAAAAAACTCAGATGTTATAATTCTCGTACTGAAATTCTAAAAAATCACTTTCAACTTTTGCTTAAAATGATTAATTTTTGAAGCAGAAAACTTATTGAAATGAATGAGAAATAATAAAAAGATCAATTTATTTTAGTTTTTATTAACATTCTGTCTTTATTTTGTATTTATTTACCACTTTTGCACTTGCGCACCACAAAAAAATTTAAATTTGATTGTCAAAAGAACAGCTGTTTTGGCTGAGAAAGAAAACTGAGAAATGAATCCAAAAAATTTTCATCTCACATATCTCAGCAAAATATCTCAGTGCTCAGGTGAGATTTTTTGTCCCACGAAAAAAAATCTCTGAGCGCTCAGAGATTTTTTCTTCGTGGGACTGGCCTAATAAAATTTATTTCAGATTTGTTTACCTGCTTGACATTTAAATTGACGGCTGTCAATCATGTTCGAAAACAGTTTGATTTCACAGTTTGAACATGCCTGGTTGAGAGAGAGTGGCCTCGTTCAGGATTGTATCCAAAGCGATCTGTGCCGAGATTTAGCTATTTCAGCGAGTGAGGTGAGATGACTCGCCTTACTCGCCGACTCATCTCACTTCATTCGCAAAAGTGATTTAGCTATTAAAGTGAAATGAGTAATTTCGAATCAAGTTTCGAACACATGAAATGTCATAAACAAAGGCTATCTTTTAATTCGTTGTCTTTGGTTTTGTTTGTTTGAGGTTTCATTTTTCAATTTTGTATTTTGTTTTTAATTAAACTTTATCGAAAAACTTAGGAAAACAAAATTTAATTAATGTGTGACTTTATTGTGAAGTTAGTGTGCCCTACCCACTCCTAAACATTCTTCCAAAGTTTTGTAGTAGTCCTCACGAAGTTGATGGGGTCGTCCTTGCGATGCTGAATTATATTTTTCACTAGTGTTAAAAAAATTTATACCTACAAATAAAATGTAAATAACAAATTAATAATGTTCATCAAATATCATTTTTACATAAATGTATGTTTGTATAAAAAAAAACAAATCTTTTATGTGCTGCATACTCATTTCTACCTACATACATTGTTGTTTTGCTAGTTCGTTTCACATACGTGAATAGGTATGTTGAAATTCCTTTGAAAAAGAACACATACTTATGCAAAAGTGGAAATTTACCAACACATACATCAAGTCACCGCTGAAACATCCGGCGAGTAAACTGACGTTTCATTTCACTCGCCTACTCACTCACTTTTACTAGCTAAATCGATTTTCAGTGAAAAGTGAGTCATCTCACTCACTCGCCATTAGCTAAATCTCGGCACTGGATAGCTTTGTGTTGTTGTAATCCCTTGTGAAAAAACAGCTGATGCAACAACAACTAAACGAATCTGAAAATTTTTGGATAGGTTGACACCGCCTTGGATAGGTTTCTGAACGCGAGGAGAGGCTCTCATTTTCGGTCTTCGAAAAATACTTATGAGTGGTTGGTGAATAGCACAAATAATTTTAAAGTTATGAGCAAAGAAACTGAATATGAAGAAATGAATCCTTCGTACGTTTCACCCTCCAAAACCCATTTGTTTACATTGTTGTATTTGTAATTTAATTTTGTGTCGATGAATAGATGTGAAATCCAACAACAATATAGCAGGGTGGTGTGAAGATAAGTACTGTGAATGTGTAAGTTGTGAAGATAAATACTGTGAATGTATGAGTTTTATACCGCCATTTTTACACATACCTTCTCATTTCTTATCTGATAGAGCTTGTAGGCAAACTCAAATGACAGCCGAGGATTCATATCTTTATAAATTCAGTATCTTTGGTTATGAGCCTCATAAAGTTATGAGCAGTTTATGAGCTCTCGGTGAATACCGCCCTTAGTAATAGAGCGCTAATTAGTAAAAGGCGTGTTTAATTTGGTTATTGGTAAGCACAAGAATTAACTTATCTTTAAAGTTTAACGTTGTGTTTATCTAAACGCGTGTTTAGCGATTGATTATTGGTAAGGCTCAATATGTACTTATTAATATAGGCGACTCAAAATTATTTGTCATTGCTAGTTATATTCCTCCAAGGAGCAATTTAGATATTTATAATCTTCATTTAGAAAATTCGAAAACTATAATTGAAAATCTTAAATCATCACAACACATCCTGTTTGCCGGTGATTTTAACCTCCCAAACATGGACAAATGTCTTTTACCGTGTAATGTTTCAACTGAAACAGAATCATTTATTATAGACTTCTTTGCTCAATATAATTTAACTCAAATTAATTCACATTGTAATGAACTTAATCGAATTTTAGATCTGGTTTTCGTGGACAACGAGTTTGAAATTTGCCTTGATAAGTCCAATTTCCCCGTCAGTCCGAATTCAATTCATCATGTTGCTATTGATGGTAATATTTTGTTTTATCAATATCTAAAGAAAGAAATTGTCAATATCAAAACTTTTTATGATTTCCGAAAGGCTGACTTTTATGCAATGGTTGATTATCTCTTATCTGTTTCGTGGCATAACGTTCTTTATTCTTTAGAATTAATTGATGTGTATTCGGCTTTTGAAAACATCTTAAGGGGAGCAATTGAAAGATATGTACCTAAAAAGCGATCAAAAAATAATTCTAATCCTATTTGGTATAATAAAAGGTTAAAAAACATTAAAAATAAAAAAAAACAAAGCTTATAAACTGTACAAGTCTGATAGAGAGAATTTTGAGTTGCGGACTTATTACTTAAATTCTCAACGTGAATTTGATTATCTAAATAAATTTCCGTATCGAAATTACCTTTTATCGGTTGAAGGTGAATTAAAATCAAATTCCTAACGTTTTTGGAATTTCATTAGCTTAAAACGTAAATCTAGTGGACTACCAAGTTGCATGAAGTACCTAGAAACAACAACTAGTGAGTTACCGAAAATTTTTAATTTATTTGGAAACTTTGGAAACTCCTTCTATCCAGGACTTACCCAATATTAATAGAGTTGTCGATATTGGAGCAATCGTTGTTAGTCCTTTTGAAGTGGAAGAGATTTTATCTAAAATAGATGTAAGCAAGAGTGAGGGGCCTGATGGAATCCCTGCCATTCTTTTAAAAAATTGCGCTATTGCAACAGCACAACCACTCTCTTGGATTTTTAATCTCTCCTTAGCAACGGAGCAGTTTTTGGACTCCTGGAAAATTTTCAAATCAGGATCAAAACAGGATATTACGAATTATAGACCTATATGTAAGATTTCATCTATACCAAAAATTTTTGAAAAGTTGGTGTATAACAGATTATCATATATTTTCCAGAACCATATATCAATTTTCCAACATGGTTTTGTAGCGGGTAAATCCACGGCTACAAACTTAGCTATCATGAGTAATGCTATTATTTCTAACATGGAAAAGGGATATCAAACAGGTGTTATTTTCACCGACTTTTCAAAGGCGTTTGACAGAGTTAACCACCATATTTTACTTCATAAATTGCATTCTTTAGGTATCCACTCTTCCCTATTAAAATGGATTCAATCATATTTGACTTGTAGAAGCCAAATAGTTAAAATAGATAGTTCGTTTTCAAAGACAATTTCAGTTCTATCTGGTGTCCCACAGGGAAACCATTTAGGACCATTATTATTTCTAGTATTTATAAATGATATACCTGAAATTTTCAATAACTCGGATTGCCTTCTTTTTGCGGACGATCTTAAATAATATCGTAATATTTCTAGTGAATCGGATTGTGATCTTCTGTTAGAAGATTTTTTGAAACTTGATCTCTGGTGCAAACAAAATCACCTTCTTCTAAATGTTTCTAAGTGTCAAGTCTTGTCGTTTTATAGGAACTCAAATCCAATTTTGTTTGAATATAATATAAATCTCTTTAATTTAGAGCGAGTAAGTAAAAAGAAAGATCTAGGCGTAATCTTAGACACAAACCTTACATTCCTACCGCATTTTTATTATATGATTAATAAAGCTAATAAAATGCTTGGTTTTATTAAAAGAAATACCAGAGAATTTTCAGACCCTTATACATTAAAATCATTATATAATTCACTAGTAAGGTCAGTTCTTGAATACTGCAGCATTGTCTGGAATCCGTAGACAGAATAGAAAGAGTCCAAAAGCATTTCACTAGGTATATTTTTTACAAGTTAAACTGGAGAATTGCAAGGCCTTGTTATAATACCAGATGTTTACTGTTTGGAATGCAATCGCTTAAGGAACGTCGAGTTTGTTTTTCTGTAATGTTTATAAGAGATATTGTTACATATCACATCAACTGCCCCCCTTTGCTAACTTTAGTTAGAAGTGGAAATGCACCATCGAGGTCTACACGCTATAGATTTCTTATTTATGAACAATATCATCGCACAAATTATGGTCGAAATGAGCCTATCACTCGTTGCATCAGAGAAGTCAATTTAATTTGCAATAGAATTGATTTTTATTTGGATGTGTCGAGAGATACTTTTAAATTATATGTTCTTAATAATATTTCATCACTTTCTCTTTAGATATCTTTAAGTTATTTATCTTTTTTTCTTATGTTTTAGTCCTTTTTCTGTATTTATTGACTACTTATTAGTTATCTGTTCTCATCAAATGACCTGGACCCATGTTCTGTAACTTCTCGCATGCATAAAGTCGGTCGAAAAACGATGGAAACTGAAACAAAATACATGAGTTTTGCTCCATTTTTCAGCGTTTCTCGACTGATTTTTTCGATGTTAAAGCTGTTTCAAAATGCAACGAGAAAACAAATGTGGTTGATACCATTTTGGAATCTGCTCTCGATGCCTTTAAAAGTTTTGATTCCAAAGCTCTATAACAAAAATTCAACCTCGGAGTACACTTGTAGGCAGGTCATTTGATGAGAAACTCAAAAAACTGAGAAAGGTTTTGTGGTTTCTTTATTGAATGGAGAGTGCCAAAAATGTGGTTGATACCATTTTGAAATCTGCTTTCGATCTTTTTAAAAGGAGCATAAAAAGTTTTGATATCAAAGCTCTATAACAAAAATTCAACTTCGGAGTACACTTGTAGGTAGGTCATTATTGAATTATAGAGAAAGCAACAAAACTTAGTACTTCATTGTCCTGGCAAAGAGCCTTTTTTTTGTTCTTGACATCATCTCATCTTGAAAACACAAAATTGTTATATTTGTTATATTTGGTATATTTTTTTATATCTATTTTGACAGTTGGTGTACGAGTGGCCAGTATAACAATTCTTCAATTTGCTTCAACTTTTTTGTATGGATGCGCTATCCAGTATATAGGTATTATACTATAGAGATCAGTGTGGATAGTGGATTTCCTACAAAGTATAACAGTTCTTCTACTTCCAATTGAAGATGACAAGTACGTAGGCAACTCAACACTTTAGGTATGTTAAGTGAGGCAACTCAACACTTAAGGTATGTTCAGCGAGGCTGAGAAGGCCAGTTCAAATTGCTGAGATCTCAAAAATTCTACTACAACCGAAGAGGGGCAAAAACCAAAGTGGAATTTCTAAGGGCCAGTTGTACAAATATTTGATCCGTGGTTCAGGAATTTTAACTCACCAATTTCGGCGGATTAACTGTGGTTCAACGATGGTTCAGGCATGTAATTGAACCTTGAACCATCGTTGAACCTCAGTTAACCCGCCGAAATCGGCGAGTTAAAATTCCTGAACCACGGATCAAAATTTAAACCACGATTGTACAACTGGCACTAAGAAAAAAAAGCAAAAGAACCATCACTTGTTTGTAAATTTCATTTTTTGTAATTTAAAATAATGGTAAAGCCTTAACTACATAAGCCAAAAAAGTGAAAAAGTACAAAAATGAAAATTTTCAAACTCATTTTGGGATAGTGTTGCTCACTGGAAAACGTATAAAAATGATGCAGAAAGCTTAGATTTTGGTTTAAAAAGAATTGTGTACATTCTTTTTCACAAAACATTTGCGCTAGCGGGAAACAAATTATTTTTACTTTTGTAATTTTGCAAAAAGTGGCCAATGTAGTTAAGGCTTAAAAGTGAATTTAAAATATTTTAGTTGCAATTTTGTAAAAAAAAATTGCATTTCATTATATTATACAGTTATACCGTTATACAAAAAAAATAGGCAACTCAACATTATAACAATTCTCAAATGGCATCAACTTTCTTGTACGGATGCGCTATCCAGTGTATTATAGAGATCAGTGACTGGATAGTGGATTTCCTACAAAGTATAAGATGACAAGTACGAAGGCAACTCAACACTTTAGGTATGTTCAGTGAGGCAACTCAACACTTTAGGTACGTTCAGTGCACTGATCTCTATAATACACTGGATAGCCACTGATCCACTGATCTCTATAATACACTGGATAGCGTATTCATACAATAATGATGGCTCCATTTGAACAATTGTTATATTTTGCGCCTAACCATTTTTTGTATAGCAGTATACCTGTATAACATATAAAAAACCGAAAATGAAAGCGTCAATATCAAAGAAGCTGAATAATTTCAGTATCTTTGGTCAATATCATGTAATTTTTGTTTCATTTCGTTTTCGCGACATCTTTGTTGTTTTTTCTTTTGCGGTAAACTTATAAATCAATTAAGAAAATATAAAATAAAATACAAAATAAAAACTATTTTTCTGTCGAATATAAAAAGGACATAACACATTTTCATATTTTGCACGAATTTATTACAAGGGCTAATATTTTTTTTGTTAATCACTTAAAAACTTACTTTTAATTTTGTTTTTCCTGGTGAGTCACAACAAACGCCTGAATCTGAGTACGAAAATGAAAAAACTTCGCAGAATACGAAAATATATATATGAGTTAACCACAAATAATATTTACAGACAAACCTCAAATTATGCGGCTGACCACGATTTTAATCTTCAATTGGAACCACAAAAACTGTTATACATTGTAGGGAATACACTATTCAGTGCACTGATCTCTATAAACACTGGATAGTGAATTCTCTATATGTATAACAGTTTTTTTTTGAAGAAAATTAAATTTGACAGTTCTCGTTCTTCCCACACAGTTTGTGTCTTTTTAAAACAAAAGGAAAGAAAGAGATAGATAGAATTGAAATTGTTTTCGTATTCGTACCCGCATAACCAAACAAAAAAATGGCCGCGTTCAACAGGAATTCTTAAATTTTAGAATCTGAAATTTCAGATTTTTTTCGTTTTGGGATAAGTTTTTTTCGTTGAACGCAAAAACAATCTGAAATTCCAGTCAAAAGCCATTGTGTCAAATTCCTGTATTTACTTATAGAATATGCATTGAAGCGAAATAAAAGAGAACTTTATATATTCTTTAATTGATAATTTAGCAGGAGCTTTGTAGATGAAATTTTATGTAAAAAGATTAGCAACATTAAATTTCATTAAAATTGTTTGTTATTTTGCAGTAATTAGTTTTAACTTGAATGAAAAATTGTTCCAGAATAATCCGTTAGAGAATTATGGGAACACTTTTGCAAGAAATCTTTTATTCAAAGCGTCACTAAATAATTAACAAAAAGTTCTTTCATTCAAATAAGTAAGTATTACAATTGTATTATAAGCCTAGTACGCAGATCGGGAAAAGACTAATTTTATCTCTACAATTCTATAATCTCTACAAAAACGTTGGAAAAGTCACGCAAAATTAATGTTCTTCTTCTTTTGTTTTCTTTTTGTAAAATTTTCAACAAACAATAGTTGATACGTAATGGATTGAACGCGGCCAATCTAAACTGTAATAACTGTTATAAGTGTTTTATATAATAAAAAAAATCTGACGTTTCACGTCCTTCCCACTGTTATAATCTTCCTTCAATTTTCTTCAAAATTTTTATATGAATTCACTATCCAGTGTTTATAGAGATCAGTGTAGATAGCGCTTCCATACAAGAAAGTTGATGCCATTTGAGAATTGTTGTAATCACTGATCTCTATAATATACTGCGATTGCGTATCCATACAAGAAAGTTGACCCCATTTGAAGAACTGTTATAGTGGAGCTGCCTACTTTTTTGTATAACAGTATAATTTTATAGAATATAAAAGGTAAAGAAGTCCAAAGTCAAAGAAGTGGAAAATGTGAAACGATATTGTTCTGGATTTACTAAATCTTTGTTAAAAAAATAAACTCCAGTAGCCAAGCAATTGATTCACCAATAATGGTGGATCGTAAATGCATTTGTTTAGCAATATTTGGCGATGAAAAATCAACGCATACTTGCTTTTTAATGCATTGCGGTTGCTGGACTCCGTTTTTGAACAAAACTCCAATTGCTTTAACAGCATGAATTCTCAAATAATAATCTCAAATTGCATAAAATGAATGTATTTAAAACGATCGATATAAAATAAATTTTTATAAGATTACAAAATGCATTTTAAGCACAATTACCGCACGCCACAAAAATAAATTGGAAAGAATTTTACTCAGTGTTTACTAGTGTTGCTTAAACATCGATAGTCTATCGATAGTAAAAAACTATCGCGTAATAATTCCAAATTAAACGTTGAATAGAGGCACTAAAAGCTAAACGCGTTTGGAGGTTGAATAGTGCCTACATAAGGATATTTTTGTACCGAAATGTCACTTTGACACATACAATAATAAAACACAAAGATTTAGGGTGGCGCATATTTTTAAATTTCTTTTTTTTTTTTTAGTCTAAAAGTGAGCAAGCTACATAATTATTTATTTGAATAAAACAAAATATTGGGTAATTTATTTCAAATTCGACTATCGTCGTATCGATAGTTTTTTTTCCAAAACTATCGAAAATGGAAACTATCGATGTTTAAGCATCACTAGTTCTTACGTCAAAATGATTTTTTTGTGCTCAGAAGATGTCAGAGAGTGGAGCTGCCTTCCCAAATGTCATCTTCAATTGGAGTCAAAAAAACCGTTATACTTTGTAGGGAATACACTATCCACACTGATCTCTACAATACACTGGATAGTGGATTCCCTACAAAGTATAACAGTTTTTCTACTTCCAATTGAAGATGACAGGTACGTAGGCAACTCAACACTTTAGGCATGTTCAGTGAGGCAACTCAACACTTAAGGTATGTTCAGTGAGGCTGAGAAGGCCAGTTCAAGTTGCCGAGATCTCAAAAATTCTACAAAGTGGAATTTCTAAGAAAAAAAAGCAAAAGAACCATCACTTTTTTGTAAATTTGATTTTTTGTAATTTAAAATAATTGTAAAAGTGAATTTAAAATATTTTAGTTGCAATTTTGTAAAAAATTTTGCATTTCATTATGTTATACAGTTATACCGTTATACAAAAAAATAGGCAACTCAACATTATAACAATTTTTAAATGGCATCAACTTTCTTGTATGGATGCGCTATCCAGTGTATTATAGAGATCAGTGACTATCCAGTGTATTATAGAGATCAGTTGTTGTAATGTTGAGTTGCCTATTTTTTTGTATAACGGTATAACTGTATAACATAATGAAATGCAAATTTTTTTACAAAATTGCAACTAAAATATTTTAAATACACTTTTACAATTATTTTAAATTACAAAAAATCAAATTTACAAACAAGTGATGGTTCTTTTGCTTTTTTTTCTTAGAAATTCCACTTTGGTTTTTGCCCCTCTTCGGTTGTAGTAGAATTTTTGAGATCTCAGCAACTTGAACTGGCCTTCTCAGCCTCACTGAACATACCTAAAGTGTTGAGTTGCCTACGTACTTGTCATCATCAATTGGAAGTAGTAAAAAAATGTAAACAAACGTGTATTGTTGTTGTTGTTTTCCAAAATAGATGACCATCGCACCGGGCAATATAAATTATGGATTGAACTGAAATAATTTAACATAGAACTATAGATATTATTATATAGGTATGTATTTGCATTTTAGTATGTGAAATAGGAGAATAGGTATGTTTTATGTTTAGAACATTTTAACGTAAAACTTTTTAACAGAATATTAAGAAAACTTATGTCGAATTCCTTTTAAGTCCGATTTGTTCAGAAAAAAAATATCGACTTTTCTGGACAAATCCCTTGTATTAAAAGAAAAAAATCGATTCTGTTTAGAAAAAAAATCGAATATTTTTGGTAAAAGGAATTCGACATTAAATAATTAATAGATACGGTAAATTTTCAAACACAGGATTGGAACAGCTTGTTAAGGGCACACATTTATAGTTCACTTAAAATTTTGTTATTATTCTTGCTAAATTTTTTATTCTATTCTTGCTTTTGGGAGCTTTTCTTAGCATTCAAATTAAATTTTGTTAAAAGTACAAAACAAGGTAAAAAATAATTTTCGGCATTATTCGATTTAAAAAAACTTTCACCATAAAAAAAATAATTTCGTGTATTTTCATAATTATGGGCAAAATTTCCTTAAAATTATCAAACACATTTTACACAGCACATGTGTACATTATCATTGTGAGGATGATTTGTTTACACTTTTTATTTATAAATTAAAGCATTCTAGTTTTTAGTTTCGATATAGGTATTTTAAGCTCGATTCACAAACACATGTTTTATTATTAGGTACATTGCAATTAAAATACGGATACCTGTTCATATAAAATTAATTAGTAAAATTAATGTTTTCCAGACCATTTTTTCTCTTATGGGAAATACATTGAATGTCAAATCCAAAAAAAATTTGTATCCCCCTCTAAGTAGTTCATGCGCTGATATGCAGGTGGTGTCGAAAGCAATTTACCTGGTGTCAATAGAGATCAGTGGCACCCGATGTTCACTACTTGGAGGTGAGAGTGGAAGTTGATTGACATAGGTGCGCTTTGCAAAAAATGCCTGTGGAGGTGGACGCTTATGTCCTCTTGAATGCACACCGATTATTCGATTAGGCTTTGTTTTTCTCACCGTTATTGAAGTATTTATACTTACACTAACTTATCTATCCGATACAAACATTTTCATATTATTTAAATAAAACGAATATTTTTTAAACATATTAAATATATGTATTTATGTATACCTATACTTTTTTCAAATTATTTTATTTAATTTTTTTTTAATATATAACTTACAAACCAACTTATGCTTTGATATAACATATTAATAAATTGTAAGTAATCATTCGTTTTTCATAAATATTTTATTATCCTTAATTTTTATTTTTGCTGATTATATATTTGTATTTTTTGTTGATTCATTAGTATAAAAATGAAGAGGTCCCCTCTTTTTATATTTAAAATATGTTTAAATTTGTTGTTTTAACTATAATGTATTTGATTTTAAAAAACGTTGTGTTTATTTTAGAAATATCTGCAATATGACTCGTATCTACATAAATATTCACACTTCGTTTGCACCGTTCTTATTTCCAGTTATTTACTAACAATCTCTTAATATCTCTCTCATTTCTTTTTTGGTTTTAATTTTAATTTTGATTTAATTTTGTATGTATATTAGAAATAAATTCTTATAAATAATTCTGTTATGTTATTTGTGTAAGTATTTTTCTTTAAAGTGTGTATTTTTAAATTTCATAATGTACGTAATATTTATAAAGGCGTTAAAACTACCCCATTTTTATAGACTTTCCCTTATCCGCCTTCTTAATAGCTGTGTTTTGTTGAGCTAGTTACTGTGCCGATTCTGCAATGTTCCACATTAAGCCATAGAGTTACTGAAGATCAAATGTGCTGTTAACTTGTTGTTGGTAGAATTTATATGTAAAAATTTTGCTTAATGTGAAGAATTTCTTAATTAGCACATTAAAGAGTTGAACAAAACACACCTAATATCAAATAGACATTACTTGAATATTATATAAATAATATTTGTAAGAAATCTAATTTTTCATCAGTATAATGAATGTACCAAAACTTTTTTTGTATTTTGAACAAATTTTGAAATTCCCAATTTAGCATACACATAAATGTCAAGTTTATTATATAAAAAGCAATACAAATATACGTAAAATTTTTGTCAAGATCTTTATAAGATAAAATGAAAGAAAATATTCTTATTTCTAAAGTGCCTGGCATAGAATTGAAGGTAAATGTGTAGTAATATCTAGAGCAGTGTTCCACGAAGTGTGGTATGTATAGTTTTTTGGAGGTACGCGCAGCTTTGGCACCAAGATTAAGCTCTTAATTCCAATTTTAAGTACTTACAATTTTAATATGAAGTTTTCCCATATAAAATGCACGTAAAAAACATTGTTTTTTTTTCAAATTTCTAATGCTCAGACATCTTTTATCATATTAGGCGTTTTCTTTTTTTAGTTCAGAGTTTGTTCAGAGCAGAGCACTGAGTAGACTCTGAGCGAACGGAGTAAACTCTAACAGCAGAGCACTTCGATTTAATTATGAAACACACCTGAGCACTCAATTGTCATATCTGTCAAATTACATGGAAACTGTATGAAGTTGGCCGCGCTCAGTTTTTTTTTCGTCTGCTCGGTTATTTTATTCTGAGCTCATATAGAGCACGCTCTGAACTTAAAAAGAAACACAACACTTGTGTTTGACAGTTCCGGCTCAGCTCTGAACTAAAAAAGAAAAACGCCATTGGGTTGGGAATCCGTTTGATGGACCTTACGGGAAATTTCCCGTTCTTTAAAATTGCCTTAGTGTCTTTTTGTGTAACTCGCACTGGCTCGCCAGCAGGAGTCATCAAATTCCAATTTTTGGAATAAATTGTTTTTTTCAATTTTTTTGAGCAAACCGCAAAAATCATGGAGAATAAAAGTGCTGACTCGTAAAAAATAGTTTTTTTTTTACCAATATTTAATGAATTTATAGCCTTTTTTAGGCCTTAAAACGTGTTGTTAACGATACTGCTGAACGATGTGTTTCTCTCATTGTAAAATTTAACGATTTTGGTACATGTGATGAAGTGCGAGTTACACAAAAAAACACTAATGCAAGAGCGTGAAATTCCCCGTAAGGTCCATCAAACCGATTCCCAATATGATAAAAGATGTCTGAGCATTCGAAATTTGAAAAAAAAAACAATGGTTTTTACGTGCATTTTATATGGGAAAACTTCATATTAAAATTGTAAGTACTTAAAATTGGAATTAAGAGCTCAATTTTGGTGAAACTTTTTGTTTCTATATGTTGATTAAAATTTAGCTTGAGCACCGAGAAAAAAAAAATTTGCGGAAATGAATCACCCTAATATGTATGTTTTTATTGTTATACAAAATTATAATTTTCTTACAAGGGGTACTTTACTCAGGGCTATACGAAAATCTTAGAAGGGGAACCAGCAATATGGAGAGTTTCGGAAACACTGATCTCTAGAGGAATCTGTTGCCAAAAACACCCGCACATTTAAACCTAGGGCCTCGAAAGAGCCTGGCGCGAAAGTGGAAATGATAAAGAAATTTTCCGAATTCCGTCAATAAACTGCAAAAAAATAGTAAAAGGCAGGTCTGGAAATACGTAAACAGTTACAGAAAATGCTAAAATAGATAAATATATGAAAAATACAGGACAAAATTAAAGACAGTTATTTCCAAGGAGGGAGAGAAGTGTGGTCAAAGCTACAGTTTCTCTGAAGTTCCACTCAATCAGCCTTAAAATCAAGTCGAAAAATGAGATTCGGTGATCAAAATTTTAAATGAATGCAGTGAAGAAAATGAAAAAGCGGCGTATAAACAGTCAAAAACCTTACAATGCTAGATTGTCTGTTCACACAGTTGGCAGATTTTGTCCCAAAGTCTTACAATTTAATTCTCAGATGGATGGCTGACAATTTCTTGACGGTGACGTTTCTGTTAATATTGTCCGGAAGATATTTGCAAATTGAAACTTTTTTTTCGTTGTGTTCACTACAAAGAAAAGTGTGAACAAAAATAAATGCAATTGAAACAAAAATATGACGGACTTCCGGGTAGCCGATTTTAATGATTAGTGACTGTGATAAATGTGCTTTGTTTTCTATGACATACATTTTCCAAATTTTATTAACATTTTCTACAAAAAGTAGCAACACAACTTCACAGTTCTGACAACGTCCTAGTTGTCTGGCAATAAAGTAAGGTTCGTTCCTTTACTTTGAAACTTTATTTTCTGTGCATTTTGATACAATTTTATTTTAATATGAACTTTGACAGAACCCTAAATTAAAATTTAGACAAATGCACACAAAAATCAGAGAGTCCATTATAAATGAAAATGGACAGGGTTGTAAGAGAATGCAGTCTTTTTTGAATGCATTCCTTAAAAATCATTCATCGAATTCAATTGATAGGTATATTGTATTAGTCGCCTTTAAGGCCAGGCGCGCACATGCAACTAAACAGTTTGGTTTCGATTTTGAGTACTATAGGATTATATGAGAGTCCGCGCACATAAACCGGCACGCACTCCCATATAAGCACATTGTGCTCAAAATCGAAACCAAACTGTTTAGTTGCATGTGCGCGCCTTCAGATTTAAATATGCACTGCAGAATATAATGCATGAATTCCTAAAAGATTTCTTTAAGATGAATGGGAAAGAAAAGATTTCAAAATTTTTGATCCATACTTATGACCAGCATTTTGGAAAACAGAATTTTACACTTACAGCGTTTTAGATTTAAGCTAAGTACAGACGATTGTCAGATCTTACAATCTGTCAGTAAAAATACTGTCCCAAATATCTTACAATCGTCTGTACACACAATTTTGTCTGACAATATTGTCAGAAACGTCATTGTCAAGTAATTGTCAGATGATAATTTGACAAAAAATTGTCAAAATTGTCTTACAATCGTCTGAACGCACAATTTGTGTCATTGTCAGACGATTAGGACATTGTCAGACTCATTGGTCATTGTCAGATGTTTTCATTGAAAACATCTTACAATTGCTGACAATTTTTTCATTGTTCGAAATGTCAAACGGATGGAGCCGAGTTGAGAGATAAAAAAAAACATTTTTGTAGGAAATTTGTAGTTTTTCCACAACTGAATAAAATAAATCTATAAAGCAACTGGACTCACTTTTACATTAAATTCCTTGTCCTGTATATTTTGTTCGGAATAAATAAAACCATTGAAAGATATCTACTCAAATGAAGATTAAATATGATGAAAATAAAGTGAACAGCAAATTCCAACAAGTTAAAAAAAATTGGACTTCAAAATGGCCAAGAAACTATACGAGCAATCAAATAAATTTGAAGAATGCCAAAACGAGGGTGGACAGGGACACTACCTGGGAAAAAAACCAGCTCAAGCAATTGGTAACAATACGCAGCCTGCCGCCAACTGGCTCAGACCTAACATAGTCTCAACGTCACTTTCTAAATCAGCCGAGCTCTCTAGAGTAAGCCTGCTGAATTTTTTATACGCAAAGGTTTATTTTTTCTTCTAAACAATATAGTTCAATTATTGCAAGATCCTCTCATTCTTGCGTCTTTAAAAAAATAAATGATTTAAAATTTAAATTCTTTGTTTAATAATTTGATAAAGAATATGGACTTTTGTTCTTCGTAGCGCATCTTGACGACCTTCGTAGTGTGTAAGGTCGTCCGTCGCCTCGATGTCCAGTTGTAGTTAAATTTTTTCAAATGCTCGTCCAATTGTTTTGGCATTACCACTATGACACTAGATTTTCAAATCACTTTGAAAGTATCCTCTTCTTGATAATGGCTACATACATTAAAAAGTGAAATTCTATAAAACTTTGTTTGATCTTGAAATCCTCAATTGAATTAAATTTTTATTGTGACTTGAATTTTGATTGGTCTGCCAACCGTGTGAACAGAAAATTTTCAAGCTGACAATATTGGCAGATATATAATTGTCCAAAAATTGTCAGGCAAGAGCTGACAATTAAATTGTCAGACTTTGGCACAAAATCTACCAATCGTGTGAACGGACAATTTTACATTGTAAGAAATTTGTCAATTGTCAGCTAATTGTCCGCTATTGTCAGACCATTGACAGATCTGACAATATTGTAAGATCTGACAATCGTCTATACTTAGCTTAACAATATTTTCAAATACCCGAATTCTGAAATACAGAATTTTACAGTATTTTCGAAAACAAAATAAACAGGATTTTGGTCATACAGAATTTTGAAACTCAAAATTCTGACCTGCTCCTATTTAATATTTATTAAAAAGTTAACATAATATAACAATATTTAATCTTTTAGCAGTTAAATTGTATTTTTAAAATGAATGGTGGATACCATAATGTAAGAAAAAGAAACTGAGAAGAACCTAAAAAGAGGATAATCGCTTATTTTTTCAAAAAGATACCGGACAAGGTTTTTTAGGACGAATAGAGCACTTGTCTTCTTAAAAGAGGACGTCTGCCTATGAAAAGTAAAAGAACTAAGCTATCTAGGCTCATTCACTCTGTGATTTTCAATGCATTAATCTACAATTTTATTTTTTTTATATAAACCGCGACCTTAGGACAAGAGGGTTCTAACTACACCTCCAACACTTTCGAGAAAATTAAATCGGAATATTTCATGTTGTATAACTTTTGTACATTCATTTTTATCGAAACCTATTTATGGTTTACTTTAAATTTATTTTTTGTTGAATTGTTTACAATTAATAAATTTAAAATTTATTCAATAGTTACTCAATAATTCATGTTGAAAAATATCAACAGAACTTTGTTGCTCAACGATAAGGCACTTGGACGTGGGACAACAAGGTTCTATTGGCTGATAGAACTTTGGTTCACGATTTATAGCTAAATCACAATCACGCGTTCGGTCGTGCCGACTTTGACATATTGAATAGAAATAATGTATTCTTATGAGGCTATGGCCGCGTTCAACAGCACATTTGACAGTTGTGAACTGTCATTTTTAGAGCTTCTGATTGGCCAGCAGTCATAAAAATTCAGTTGACGTCGATTGACATTTAGTTACGTTTCTTACGTTTTTTTCTGAATTTTCAGATGAAAAATTCTATCTGAAAATTCAGACGACAGCTAAAAGCAACAAAAAAACAGTTCTTGATCCAGTTTTTTTTTTTTTGTGTGGTCTGATCGTCTGGGTCTCGTATCGCTTTTCGGATTTTGATTTTAAAGTGCAAAAAATAATAAAAACAGAATAAATAATTTCAGACTTTTTTGTGCGTTCAGTGTTACGTTTTTCAGAACTGAATTTTTAGATCTGTCAAAAACGTGCTGAATGGGTACGTTTAAAGCAAAGAAATTTCAGAATCTGAAATTTCAGATTTTTTTATTGAACGCAAAAAAAATCTGAAATTTCAGTCAAAAGCCACTGTGTCAAATTCCCGTATTCACTTATTGAATTTGCATAGAATCGAAATAAAAGAGAACTGTACATATTCGTAAATTGTTAATTTAGCATGAGCTTTGTAGATGAAATTTTATGTAAAAAGATTAGCAACAGGTTTGTTTGTTATTGTGCAGTAAATTAATTATAACTTCAATGCAAAATTGTTCCACAATAATCCGATGGACAATTATGGGAATACTTTTCGAAGACAAATCATTCCTTTTATTCAAAGAGTCACTAAACAATTAACAGAAAGTTCTTTTAATTAAATAAGTAAATATTACAATTTTATTATAAAAATTTTAAGCACACATCAACCACTAACCACACCGAAAATCATAAAGTTCAATTTGATGTGTAGCACTTCAGCTCTTTTTACACTTCCCCCACCACAAACAACTGTCATCTGAATTTTCAGATTCCAAAAATTCAGATATCTGAAATTTTAGATGTAGGTTGAACGCGGCCAATCTGAAATGTTACCTCAAGCTTTGTACTCGCTTTAGATCGTAAATATCGTAAGCTCGAGCTCAACGCCCGAATTGGGAACTTCCACTAAACGTCAAAAATTCTAGATGGGGGGAAAACAAACACACTATTAAAGGCGCGAACAGTATCGGTGTGTATTTCTATTTGTTTGTATTGTTGTTTTCCCCCCATCTAGAGCTTCTTTTCGATGAAAGAACTGTCAAAATTAGAAAGAGAATAGACAGAGTCAGATTCTGGAAAAGCCCAATAGATCTATTTTCTATTTTGTCGCGCTTTGACAGCTCACAGTAGGTAATTTCCATTTTGTTTGTTTTCCCTTTTCTTTCGGGTGGGAAAGTTCTTATGCATTTAGCAATTTTTATTGAAAAGAAAACATTAGTGTACAAAAACATAATAAATTTCGTTTGTGTGGTAATTATTTATTAATTATAACTACGTGTGAATCATTTTTGTTTGATAAAAGTTATTGTAAATTCTAATTTACGTTTGCTTTGTGTTGTGGTTCAATTTCCAGAAATTTGAAAATTAATTTGGATGTTTTTATAATTCCAGAATATATTTATACTTTCATTAATTTTATAGAATAAAATGAAATGGTTTTCTGTGAAATTTATTGTTTGTGTTTTATTTATTTCATTTGGAAATACCTAAATAAAATGGTTTTGATGTTCTTTTTTGGAAGTATGTCCCCTTTCACACGAAGATACTAGTTGCTGGTGATTTTTTTGACGTTTTCTTTAAATCTCCTTAACAATCTCTTGTACCTTTCACATGCAAGCAACAAAAACCCGGAGATTTTCTTTATTTTCCTTTTAAACTACCTTGGTTGAACGCACACAAACGTAGTGTAAAGAGAAACGTCAAAAAAATCTCCTGAATTTGTTGACCGGGGAGATTTCATTTCCCCCTCTTTCTTCCTGCCCTTCTCGCCTATGAACTAATTGTTGCCGGCAACTCAGTTGCCCTGTGTGAAAGGGGACTATCTTTCTATCCTCTTTTAGATGTGTTCGATTTAGGCAATTTTTGTTTGGTTCCGGAGAGTGTATTTACTCCGGTCACTGATCTCTATAAACACTGGATAGTGAATTCATATAAAAATTTTGAAGAAAATTGAAGGAAGATTATAACAGTGGGAAGGACGTGAAACGTCAGATTTTTTTAATTATATATAACACTTATAACAGTTATTACAGTTTAGATTGGCCGCGTTCAATCCATTACGTTAACATCTGAAAATTCAGATTTCTGAATTTTTGGAGCTTCTGATTGGGCAGCTGTCATTAAAAGTTAGATGACTTTTAGTTACGTTTAGTTACGTTCAAGCCTTAGTTACATTGGCCACTTTTTGCAAAATTACATTATTTTTTCCAGCTAGCGCAGTTGTTTTGTGAAAAAGAATATAGGTACACATTTTATTTTTAAACCAAAATTTAGGCTTTCTGCATCATTTTTATAAGTTTTCCTGTGAAAAACACTATCCCAAAATGAGTTTCAAAATTTTCACTTTTGTACTTTTTCACTTTCTTGGCTTATGTAGTTAATGTCGTTTTCCGTTGGTCACTCCTAGCACTCTTTTTTCACTCCATCCACACTCCCAACACTCCAAAAACCTTCCATTTGCTGTTCGGAGTGATGATTTAGGAGTGTTTTTTCACTCCGGATTTCATTAAGGAGTGCTAGGAGTGCACTCTGAAAACACACATACGTTTAAAAATATGTGTTGGATTAACTGTCAAAATAGTAAATGCTTCTTCTTGTGATGTTCTGAAATTGAAATTATTGAAGAGTTCATTTTATTTTTTACTTCTACATAGATACACATATTACGGAAGAGAGTTTTTCATATTCCATTGGAATCAAAAAGGAGTGAAACACTCTGAAAATCCAATCGAAAACGACATAAGACTTTATTCGTAAATTTCAGACAAGAAAATTTCGTCTGAAAATTCGGATGACAATTGTTTGTGGTGGGGGAAGTGTAAAAGAGCTGAAGTGCTACAATTAAAAGTTGAACTTTATGATTTTCGGTGTGGCTCAGTTCTTGGTCCAACCTTGTACAACCTGTACACATCAGATTTTCCAACTCTTCCGTACTGTGAATCAGCAATTTTTGCTGATGACACTGCAATTTTTTTCATCGCATGAGTTTGCTCTCAATATTGAGAATAATTTAAAAAATGCAATTGAAATATTGGACAATTATTATCACAAATGGAAGATCAAGTTAAATACTGGTAAGTTGCAAGCTATTTTTTTCTCGCGAAAAAGAAAAGCTTGCTATCTTCCCAGTAGTCAACTTCAGTTTAATGGAAATGTAATACCATGGGAACAGTCCGTTAAATATCTAGGAGTTCATCTAGACACCAAACTAACCTTTAACCAACACATAAACAATACTATAAAGAAAATGAGTATTGCAATTAAAATGCTTTATCCCTTTATAAACAGAAGATCTTCACTTACAAATGACAATGAGATTTTAATACATAAAGTAATTTTCCAATCAATTTTACTGTATGGGTGTCCAGTATGGGGTAAGGCTGCAAAAAGTCACATACAAAAATTACAAATTTCGCAAAATAAATGCTTAAAAATGATGCTCAATCTTCCTTGGCACTTTTCCACCATTGATCTGCACAGAAGAGCGGATGTTGAATTGATATCGGAAATGATTCAAAAACTAACGAACAATTTTAATTATACATGTGATATTGCTGAAAATCCCCTCATAAATCAACTTTATTTATCTGTGTTGACCTAACATTCATTAAAATATCTTAAATTTTATTATTTCGTTTGCTTTTTTTTTTTTTTCTCTAAATGTAATTATTTATTTACTATACCATTGTTACTTATATATTAAGGTTTGCAACATATTATTTTTTTCAATGTTAAATTTAATTGTTATTTATTAATAAAATATTTATCCATTACCTACTAACAAATATTTTTCATTTACTAATACTTATTTTTTTTTATACATTTGTTATTTATTTATGTTTTCATTTGTTTATTTATTTATTTATTAAATCATTTATTTATTTATTAAATTCATTTATTTATTTATTTATTTATTTATTTAGTTGTTTATTTATTTATTTATTTATTTATTTATTTATTTATTTATTTATATATTTATTTATTTATTACTAACACATGTATCCAGTCCTCTAACACTAATTTATTTATTTAATTTATTATTTATTAATTTATTTATTTTACTATTTGATTATTTGATTGTTTATATCTTTTATATATGTCTTTATTATAAATGTTTATATACCAAAAGTATTCCATGTTTTTCTTATAATTTTTAAACTTTGTAGGTGAACTAAACCTACTATTATACTTACTGTACTATTATCATTTTAATATTATTATTATTTATTTATTTTTTTTTTTTATTCAAATAAAGGTTTTTTTATCGTATTTTCCTTTAAATTATTCTTCTTTTTCCAACTATATTGCTTTATTAAAATATAAGAAAATGTAAAACGTGCGGTCATAGGCTTTGTACACATAATTTTCACGAAATAAATCTATCTATCTATCTAATGTTGCTAATCTCTTTACATAAAATTTCATCTACAAAGCTCCTGCTAAATTATCAATTAAAGAATTATAAAGTTCTCTTTTATTTCGCTTCAATGCATATTCTATAAGCAAATACAGGAATTTGACACAATGGCTTTTGATTGAAATTTCAGATTGTTTTTGCGTTCAACGAAAAAAATCTGAAATTTCAGATTCTGAAATTTAAGAATTCCTGTTGAACGCGGCCATTTTTTTGTTTGGATATGCGGGTACGAATACGAAAACAATTTCAATTCTATCTATCTCTTTCTTTCCTTTTGTTTAAAAAAGACACAAACTGTGTGGGAAGAACGAGAACTGTCAACTTCAATTTTCTTCAAAAAAAACTGTTATACATATAGAGAATTCACTATCCAGTGTTTATAAAGATCAGTGACTCCGGTGTGTATACTTTTAAGTCGAATTTACACTTTGTCTTGTTTTTTGTTAATGAGTGATGTGTCTTGTGGCGCTATCACTTGCAGTTTTTTCTTTTTATTTTGTATTTTATTTTATTGTGAGTACTTTTTTTATCAATGTTCACAAATAAAGATAACAAATAAATTAAAATCCCGACACAAGAAATTTGTGTGTTTGTTTAATAACCGGCTCCAGTAGACATGAATCATTGCAAGATATGTGTTATGTAGTCAAAATTTCTTGTGGAGGCCACTTATGTCAAGAAGATTTTTATTTTCAGACATAAATGTCTTCATTTATATCTTGTCTTCTCAAAGGAAATAAATGTGGACATAAATTCTGAAGTTTAATTTATTGCAGCCTTGATGATATTTTGGCTATTCTAGTAAAGGCAAAGTTCGAAACCCGACGTACCTACGTGTTGCAGTAGCGCGAATAAATCCAGTGTTTGCTCTCTCGCGATCAAATTCCAAAGAAATACAAATTGCTTGTGGAGCCGAGGGGTAACCTACGATTTGTCTCGTGTGTTGTTTGTGGAATTGTTTTGGAATTCAGTCTGTTTCTGCGGTAGGTATTCCACGTTCTGTCGAAGAGTGAATATATTTTTTTCTGTATGTGGGAAAGAAAAAATATTGCTCATGTAAAGAAAATAGTTGAATAGGGAAAACAAAAATGACAGTTTGCAACACATCAAACTTGACAAGAGTGTGTATGTACTAAGTCGGGCGGCGTAAAATCACCACATTTAAATACGCAAATCTTTTTGCTAGCCTTATTATGTAGTAAAATTATTCACCGACGGGTGTTTTTTACGTAAGTGCCTGTTTACATGGGCTTTTTACTGAATAGCGCCTGCAGAGAGACGGGTTGATTTTATGTGGGTGAAAAAGAGAAGGGTAGGTTTAACTCAAATTTTGCTGATTCGTTAGTTTCAAAAAATTAATATTTTCGGAATCAGCATGAGAGACTTTTAAATATGTGAGTGAGAGATACATAGGTGGATTTAAAAGGTTTGTGAGATAGGGAAGGGTATATTGAAGTGAAAGGAGTTTTCTCTTTAATGTAAGCATGAGGATCATCGCTATTAATGAAAAAATTCTTCAGTAAAGTGATTATGTAAATTTTAGGCAGCGGGTTGCATAAAAGAAGTGTAGAGTAGGTATTGGGAATCGACAGAATGCAATAAAAAATCTTTTATATTTTTTTTCCTCGATCATACTAGGTAATAAAAATAATAATTATTCGTCATAATTTTCGGTGAACTGATTTTAAGATCTATGGACCAATCATTAACTTTTTTTCTTTTATTTGGCCTTCCTGCCATTTTTAACTCCTTTTGCGAATTCTTCCATTTGCTGGTCTTTTAGAAGTACATTATACATTCTTACTTCTTCCCATTAGATGCTTGTCAAAGTTATAAATGCTTGAAGAAATGTTTTTTTTTTTATAAAATAGCTCTCTTTCAAATTCTATTAGAATAAAAAAAAAAGGAAAAGCGATGAAAAACTACCTTAGCGCATATACCTAATGAATACTTTCATTACCAAAGCTATTTATTTCCATGGGTTGTAGAACCTAAATGAAAACATAAAATACAGAGACATTTTTGATTCTCTATTATCTGCAAAGAATTTCAGAAATGCCATTTTAAGGAAACAGAACTTTTATTTGTCATTTCTCAACGCCCGAAGTTTGAAGCTACATTTCGTTTTGCAATTTTAAAGGTCGCGCTTATTGACACATGTTATCGTAAAGTCGATCAAAAGCCCATCAAAGCCCGACCGACAGAACGCGTGATTGTGATTTGGCCATTACCTATAAATTTTACATCACACTTGATTTTAGTATTGGGATGCTTGGAGCAAGAAGGTTCTATCTGCAACGTCAAAAGGTTCTATCTACGAGATTATTTATTTTTCCTAAGTGCGCAAGGTTCTATCTGGCTGCTTAGAACCTTGTGAACTTAAGATCGAACTATATTTGTGTAGATAGAACTATGTTCTCTGCTTTTTCTTCCATTATTTCCGAAACCGTATGAGATAGAGAAATATGGATAGCGTCAATCGAAAGAGCGTAGGCATTTTAGTATGACTGAATATATAACTCAATTTTGTCAAAAATGTCAGATAGAACCTTGTTGTCCTAAGGTCGCGAAACTTCGACAGAACTTTGGATTGAAATTCACACAAATTTACAGAAAATTACAGAGTTTCAAAGTAAAGGAACTAGGCATGTTGACATGTTCTGATGATTGGTATGCCGCATTTACACGAATGACAAATTGCCATTATTTTTGCCATAAAAGTGACAAAATAATGGATAAAATGTAACATAACAGCCATATTTACTAACACATATGTTTAATAAACGGAGTTCTACTCCAGTCATATATAGCATTCGCTAAGAAACAGACGTGTTTTACTGCAGCTATCTTACATGGTGCCGAAACCAAAAGCGAACTATCAATAATTCTTAAGTCGAAATATATTGAATATTAAGATCGAAACATTTGTACGAGTGTGTCGGACTCAGCAATATTTTATATTGGTTTTTGGACTTACTGTAAAATAAATTGATTATGTGAAAAACAATAAAGGAACAATAATTATTCTCGTCATAAAATCTAAAACGGTAAAATCAAAACAAAAATTGGTTGAGAGAAATCAAATCAGCAATAGCTACAAACACAGCAACAGCAGTGCGGTTAGACAAGGACAAACACAAGCTGATTCTTCGGTAAGTGCTTTTTCTCTGAATGTATGCATGCATTTGAAGAACAAATATAAAAAAAAAAAAAAAAACTGCAAATTTGGACTCAACGACAAAGAGGGAGATAAAACTAAGCCGTTTAATGCCTGGTTGCTCTAAACGTTTTATAAGATTTTACTAATAAACAAAAAATGTCGATTAAACCACCAAAAAACCTATTGATCAACAATGACACCGACATGGATCAAGAATGGAGGGAGTGGCTTGATGATTAAAATAATTACTTTATTGCAACGAAAATAGGATCAGAAGAGCCAATCATCCAAGTCGCAAATTTTAAATCTGTTATTGGCTGTGAGGCATTAAAAGTCATTAACAACATGGGGTTAACGGAGGCTCAGAAATTAGATTTATCTGTAATAAAAGTCAGATTAAGTGAACATTTTGCACCTTCACGTAACAAAACCTATGAACGCTGCCAATTCCATCGCATCAAACAACAGGTAAACGAGTCATTCGAAGATTTTCTTCAAAAGTTGAGAACACAGGTGCAAAAATGTAGCTACGCCACAAATTGTGTTGATAAATTCGTTATGGACCAAATCGTCTTAGGAATTAACTCGGATCAAACGCGCCAAAGGCTTTGGGTTGAAGAAAACTTGACATTCGAAAAAACAAAAAAAAATTGTAGAGCGGCAGAAAGAGCAACCAAACAAATTTCAGAATTGCATATTGATTCAATGGCGGCAACGAGTAGTGCCAGCGTGAATGCTGTTGAAAAAGATACAATTTTTGACTGCAGAAGATGTGGAAACCAACATGGTTTGAAAAGTTGTCCAGCATTCAACAAAAGATGTCATAAATGTAACCGAAAAGGCCATTTCGAAATTATGTGTCGCGATAAATCTTCATCCAGAGTAGAGAAGAAATTCAAAAAAGTAAAGAGAAGCAAAGTCAAGTCAAAAAAAGTTCGTGTGATCAGTGAATCAAGCCATTCGGAGAAATCGACGATTCCGACTACCAAATAAAATATAATGTTGGTTCTATTACTAAAAGTGTAAATGCAATTGGCAAAGACAACAAATGGTGTGCTACAGTGATGGTTGAAAATCATGAATTGAAACTTAAGTTGGACACAAGGTCTGAGTGTAATGTGTTACCTGAAAAAATAGCTAAAAAGCTCAAAGCGACAGTCACAAAATCGTTGACAAAGCGACTAATCGCATATAACAATGAAAGCATTAAAGTAGTCGGTGAAGCAAATTTGTGGTGCAAAACAAAAAATATAGAGCGTTGTGTTGTTTTCAAAATAGTTTGCGGCGATTTTCAACCAATACTCGGTAGATCAATGTGCGAGAAAATGGGTTTTATAGCTCGTATCAATAAACTAGACCAAGAAAAAGACAGTTCGATGCGAATAGGATGTTGCAAAACATTCGAATATGAAATCGATTTCATTGACAACCCAAAGTTCGAAATATTCTCAGCACGTAAAGTTATTCATTCGCAACGTGAACAAGTTAAAAAAGAGTGTTAGACAAAATGGTAGAATTGGGAGTAATCAAACCAATTTCCGAACCAGCACCAGCGGTTAGTCCAATGCACATTGTTACAAAAGGTGGAAAAGTCCGTATTTGTATGGATCCAATAGCACTAAACAAAAATATCAAACGTCGTCACTTCCCCTTAAAAACAGTGGAAGAAATTGCAGCCACAATTAAAAATGCACAATATTTCACAAAACTAGATTGTCAAAAAGGGTTTTGGCAGTTAAAAGTCACAGAAAGAACTTCGAAGTATCTCACAATGGCAACACCCTGGGGACGATTTTGCTACAAAAGATTGCCGTTCGGAATTTCATCAGCACCCTGATGATGTGGTATTATAATGGCAAGAAATGAGCATGTTTATTCTCTATTGTTCATTGCGATTATTTGAAAGGAGATTTGGGTAGTCATCGATGCCTCATGGTGGAACCAGATACTGATCAATGCTCCCAAAATATAATCGTTGGGAAGACTCTGGTGGAACCAAAGAACAACATGGTACCTGTACGGATTCTGAACATCAAACCGTAAAAGGTTAAGTTGGGAAAAGAAGATACAGTCGGAAAATGTGAACCTGTGTCAGCGATAACTAATATCACAGAAGTGGACACGCAGAAGCCTGCAAACTCCCAAAAGTTAAAGGCAAAAATTCTTAACTCAACCAATCTCAGTTAACATCAACTAAGTATCGCTGGTAGCCTTCTTCATGAATATGCTGACATATTTTCTTCACCCAGTAGGCAGTATGGTCGATCCCAGTAGCATCGGATCGACACAGGAGACGCTAGAACGATACGTCAACCGGCAAGACGTCTCCCCTTGGCGAAATAAGCTGAAATGGAAGAAATGATATCGACCATGAAAAAAGATAGGCTGATCGAAAATTCTAAAAGCCCTTGGGCATCACCGGTGGTCCTTGTTAAAAAGAAGGACGGAAGCACTCGATTTTGCGTGAATTACCGGAGGCTGAATGATGTGACAAAGAAAGACAGCTACCCTCTGCCCAGAATCAGCGACACTTTGGATGCAATGGAAGGTGCTTAATGGTTCTAGACCTAACGAGTGGCTACTGGCAGGTAGCAGAGTTGTAAAGATTGCATTCAATTGAAGACTGCAGTCAGTTAAGTCAGAGTTAATTAATAAATATTTGAATATACTTAAGTCTAAACTTTGATTTTTCACTGTTACTTTGAAACTAGAGTTAGTAGTCATGTACAATATTCTGACTTATAAGTCAATTGACTTACAATTAATTGACTTACAATTAATTGACTTACAGTTAATTGACTGCATTACTTTTTGACTGCTTGAGTGCTTGCAGTCCTTAAGTCACTTAAAAGTCAGTAAGTCATTTGACTACAGTCTTTTAACTTAAGTCAACTGGCCCGTAATAAAATAATTGTAACTACTACACTACACAAAAATAATTATGTAGATATTTTTTTTTTTTAAACGCTTAAGGGCCAGTTGCACAGAAGTTTTGCAGTAACTCCTGATTTATAAATAAATAAAGCTATCTGACTGATTTGAATCAAATCATGTTTCAGCAAAATATTTTTTTCTCTATCTCTGTTTAAAAAGTTATCTTCTCCTCGTTCTCTAGATAAATATTTAAACTCTGAATAGCTCTCACGTCAAATTATAGAATTTCTTACGAGAAAGCAAGTCAAAGCGTTAGAGTTTGTTTATTTTTCAATGTGTTTTGTGTTTGTTGTGTTGGTGATTCTGAAAAAATATTCTTATCCGCTTGTTATTTATTTTCCGTTCGTGCAATTAAAAAACGATAATTTCTTATTTATTTATTTAAACTAGGATAGTTATCCTGAGTTTTATATATTTATCCTTTCGTTTGGAGCAAGTGGCCCTAAGGCAGTAAAAATAATAAAAAGAAATAATAAAAGAATAAAAAGAAATAATAAAAGACTGCAGTCAAATGACTTAATAATGTCGTTTTCGATTGGATTTTCAGAGTGTTTCACTCCTTTTTGATTCCAATGGAATATGAAAAACTCTCTTCCGTAATATGTGTATCTATGTAGAAGTAAAAACTAAAATTAATTCTTCAATAATTTCAATCTCAGAACATCCCAAGAAGAAGCATTTATTATTTTGACAATTAATCCAACACATACTTTTAAAAGTATGTGTGCTTTCAGAGTGCACTCCTAGCACTCCTTAATGAAATCCGGAGTGAAAAAACACTCCTAAATCATCACTCCGAACAGCAAATGGAAGGTTTTTAGAGTGTTGGGAGTGTGGATGGAGTGAAAAAAGAGTGCTAGGAGTGACCAACGGAAAACGACATAACTTTTAAGGGACTTAAAGGCCGCGTTCAGGGGGCAAGCCAAACCTATCCGGATAGGTTTGTGTTGTTGTAATCCCTTGTTGAAAAACTTCTGTTGTCAGCTGATGCAACAACAACTCAAGGTTTCTGAAAATTTTTGGGATAGGTGGATAGCCTATCTCACTACCACCCGAACGCAAGCAAAGACTGTAACCAGTAAAAAAGTAATGCAGCCAATTAACTGTAAGCCAATTGACTGCTGACTGCAAATTTAAAGTAAGTCATTTTGAAAGTCAAAAGACTTATAAAAAAAAGTCTTTTAAGTCGGTTTACTTAAATCATCAATATTGACTTAAGTTTTTACATCTCTGGCAGGTATAAATTCACCCAGAAGATCGTGAAAAGACAGCTTTCTCTACAGGAAACGGTCTGTGGCAATTTAAAGTGATGCCATTTCGACCAAACTAGCGGCGAGCACTACATATATTTTTTCGAAACGTTTCGTCGTATTCTCAAGCACTCATAACTTCGGTCTGGATAGAGCTAGAGAGCTCAAATTTACAGGATTATAATGTATTCCGCCGACTTATAAAACAGACCAAATTTCATATTTATAGATTTTATAGTTTGGATTCTATCAATACCCAACAAACGTCGATTTTGTCACTGACCACTCACTCATCAAAACCTAAAGGGTACTTCCCGAAGTCCTAGAAAGCTGAAATTTGGAATGTAGGCTAGGATTTGCATACAAACAACAACAACAACAAAAATAAGAAAAGTTAACTTTAGAAGAAGTTTCGAATTTATGCAAATCGACTCAACGAATTTGGAAGATAAAATATCAAAAGCATATGTTCATTGTTCAGTAAATCCAGAGTTAACTCACCAAATTTGGTAATTCGGGTTAATATTTAATCTCCTACTTAAAAACTGGGTATAGAAACCAGATCCTTTCTAGTTTTTGACAAAATTCGAAATTCTACGTAGAATTACGTACTTTACTACTTGCTTTATGGAAATAGGATCTTTGTAGAAACAAAATAACGTATTGAAGTTGAATTTAGGGAAAACTTACTTAATTGTTGTTTTCAACTTTCTTACAAACTAGAAGATGTTAAACACAACTCAAATTTTGAAAAAAACACTGTTTTACAAAATATTTTGAAAAGCAGAATATTGAAAAGCAGAATTTTAAAAAGTAAAATTTTGAAAAAAAAATTTTGACTCAAACTGAGTTTTGACTCCAATCCGATTTTCTCAGATGTAAAAATACACTTTTTACTGGAGTTCTCCTAGCGACTGAGAAATTTATACATGTGTACATTAGGGAGACGCTTATTTTGGCAATGTTCGAATTTCTTTCGCCCCCCCTCCCTTAAAAGTGATGATGCTGACCTAAAAAAATTCTGTGCAAATTTTCATTGAAATCGGTTAACGATAACACGTGCCCCCGAGCACTTGAAATTTCCCATACAAATTGCAGGTAGATTTTTAGTCTTTTACTAAAAAATTCTGCAAAATTGTAATTGTTGATGAATAAAAATGAAACTTGGCAAAAATCTTAAAAATATAGTATAAAAAAAATATTTTTACATGTTATAAATTTTTTTTACCAACTTAAAAATAGCGATGAAAAAAATTATTTTGCTTTTTTTTACATTTTTTCGTTTTATTGTGGCCAATTAAAGATGCTGCGGGTGTATTGTTATTTTGTTTTTTTTCGTGTGCGTAGTGCAAACAGCTTCGAAGACTGAGCAAATCTGATGCACGGGTTCAAATACCGCATGATGCGTAGAATGTTTTTCAAATAAAATTGGATTAAAGCTCAGCACCACTATATAAAGGAGACTGATGATTGGGCTTGGCACCCCTTGAAATAGCTATATCTCCAGCCAAACCCTAACTCTATTAGGACTAAAATGAAGTCTGCCATGCAAAACTTCTATGTAAAACGACCAAGCCATAATTTCTGACCACGATGTAGGGTTTTTGGAGTTAGGGCTTGGAGAGTTTGGGATAAGACAAAAATGTATATTCACACGGTTGGAAGATATTTGGGACGATTTTTTAGTTGATTGATCTGCCAAT
This sequence comes from Epistrophella euchroma, assembly GCA_947049315.1. Lineage (NCBI taxonomy): Eukaryota > Metazoa > Arthropoda > Insecta > Diptera > Syrphidae > Epistrophella > Epistrophella euchroma. Next base: position 98,054,073 of record OX346245.1, on the reverse strand, counting down.
ATTGTCAGATCTGAACTTTGCTTTAATCAATTTCAAAAAAATTTAAAGCCATGGAAATGTATAATTGAAAGGAGGCGACATGTCAATTTATAACAGTTTTGTTTAGGTACTGTTTTTGTAGCACAGACCGCAGGTCCAAAGTCCTCCGTTGATGGGTACCTATACTTCGGGCAAATATTTTTTTTTTTTTATATCACGAAGGGATAAATTGTTATAATTCTAACTGTTATTAATTGCATTTCTCTAGTCTCGTCGAAAACAAAAGGACGAGACGAGAGAAATCTCAATTTGTAATAGTCATCGCCATTAGAATTGTGTGTACATTAACGCGCTTCACGCGAGCTAATAAGCATAACTTGGGACCTACCGCTGTAGGGTCCTGGACCTACGCGGCCGTATAAACAGTACCAAAACTGTTATACAATGGAACTGCTTTGTCACTCCAAAAAAATGTGTTCCGAGAAAAAACTGTTTAAATTATTATGTTTTATTTAATTTATATTTTCTATCAAGTGTGGGAGCCAAACAGAGCTCGGTCTTCGTTTTAAAAATCAAATGGATATAAAATATGCGAGTTTTACTATTAATTTAAATAAAACTTAAGTCAACATGATTTGTTTCCTCTCTTTTTACGAATGAATCAATCAAATAAAATCGGAGATGTATTATAATTATAAAAGAGGTACATAATGTTTTCGTTTCGTTATACATTTTGTTAGTTTTATATATGTACATATTTTTTTTTTTCTAATTGCGTAGTTTCTTTGTTTTTAAATATGCGTATTTTGTTTCAAGATTTGTTTACATAGGTATTCAGCTTAAGTTATTTTTGTTACTGTTATGTATTGCAGCAAAAAAGGTACCCTCAAGGCAAGATGGTATTTTTCAACGATATTTTTACAATTTTTAACATAGGTATTTTCCTATTAGGGAAAATGGAATGAGGATTTTTATATTCTAACTGTTAGTTTTATTTATTTCATATACATAAATAATGTAGGTATACAAACAATTTTACTTTCTTAATTAACATTCAATATAATATTCAGTTAGTTGTACGTATTCGAAAAATGATAATTTCACTTTTTTTTGTAACTGAAAGGTGTTTTTTATATTGAATTTTCATGAATATTTATTTTGGTTATATTTACATACATCAACGTAAATCATTATTTCTTAATTCAATTTAATTAAATATTGGTTTTCACTTATATGTATATACCTAGTTAAAAATATGAACTGTATAGCTAGTTATTTTTTGTTTTAAGTTCTTCATTCTAAGAATATCTAGAGGTGAAAATTAAACTGTATAGGTAATAACCGTGGTTAAAAAAAAAAAACACTTAAAAAAAATAACACCAAAGCCTTTATAAAATTTTGTCATCCTGATATATGTATAAGAATGCGTTCGTACTTAACCTAAATACAATATGACAATAATTTAAAAAGCACATAAAAGGGTTTTTTATTGTCCTAAAATTGTATTTCTTTTTTTTTTTGGTTACTGGCAAAAGCATATGATATATAAAAAAGTACTGTTGTATTTGTATTGTCAGATTTTTTGAACTCGAGCGCCAAACGCAACATGGTAAAAAATCCAAAAAAACACCAAATGTTCGCGTCTTTTTTTTCAATTATAGGCGATTTTAACCTTAAAGGACTAGTTTCTTGACTATAACTTTTCTCTATGATTTCAAAATAATTATATTTTCTTCAATTTGGGCCCAGAAACATCTTTGTAGACCTAAAAGTTTCTAAAATACAGCCATTCAAAATTTAGAAATAATAAATTTATAACAACAACTAGTGTATAATCTGCAGATAGGTAATAAAAAAATGGTGTTTGGCACAAGATGCATAAAAACACTACAGCTTGTAGGTTGAGTCAGAAGAAGAAAAAAATTGTAAGGGAGGGGTAGTCTACATCCCTTAAATAGAAAATAGACCCATAAAAATCCAACGACACATCGCCATCGGGAAAAAAAATTGAATTCGAAAATAATTTTTTCAAAGACTATCAATCGCAAAAACTTTATTTAAAAATAAAATTGAAGAATGTGCAAGAAAAGGTATAGGACTTTTGTTCAGATGTTGTCGTTGGATGTTGATGGATATATGTATTTCTATTTTGGGTAATTTTGTTTGGAATTGCCCCTCTCGCTTGCCCGGGGGGATGTAGGCTACCCCTCAAAATGTTGTTCTTCTTTTGACTCAACCTACACGCTGTAGTGTTTGTATGCAACTTTATTCTATACTTGTTGTTATAAATTTATTATTATTGCTAAATTTTGAATAGCTGTCGGTATTTTAGAAACTATTGGGTCTAAAAAGATGGTTCTAATCTGGGTTCAAATTGAAGAAAATTTGTAATTATAGTCAAGAAACTAGTCCCGCGAAAATTTAGCGGTTTTTTTGATTTTTGACCATGTTGCGTTTGGCGCTCGAGTTCCAAAACTTAGGTTTTTCATGACGCCAATATCAGATGCAACTCAGCAAAAAATCAGAACTATACCGGATCTCACGCAAGCTCTCTCTCCTATCAGACGACAAGGTTACTCGACTAGATACTAATTAAATTCTTAATGGAAATGAAAAAAAACTTGCATTAGGTAGGTATGTTTATAGCATAGTATGGATTGGCGCGCCGAATGTTAGTTAGGATCAGCGGTGTCACTTTGCTGCAATTGCAGTAGATCTACTGCATTTTCCGCAAAAAATAAATCTACTGTCACAAAATGAAATCTACTGCATTTTTTTTTAATACCTACATATGTACGTATGTACATATATACTACTGCTTTATGTTTTGAATTTAATCAATCAAAAAAAATAAAATTTTTCAGTCAGAGCACACTCAAATAGGTACATTTTTAATCTTTACATGGATCTCATTAAAAATTTTATAAAATCAGGTAGTAAATGGTCATCGAGTAGCTACTTAAACGATTTTCCCTGCACGCAGTCCATTGGAGATTTTTACCGGGGAACAAAGACCTTTTATTAAAATACTATGATTATTTAGATGTTCAAAATTTCGACTTTGCCTTACTTAGCGAGCACTATATTTACATAAAACTTTGTCAGCATGCAACCGTTTTTGGAAACAATTGGACTCACTCGGAGTCTTGCAGTTCTTTAAAAGCTTCAAATTTAAGATTTTTTAATTTTGGTTTTACAAAAATATTCTTAATTTTGTTAAAATTGGTACAATTTGTAAATTTGTTTTGCATGTAAAATCTACTGCGGAAAAGTCCAATCTCCTGCACTTTTTTTGAGTGATCTATTGCGCAATTTTTTTTTCGAAGTGGCAACCCTCGTTAGGATACATAAGTAGTTGGGACCATGGATAATATGTATATGTATATTAGCCGTGTTTTTTAATGCATTATTATGTTCGATTTAAAAAAAAATGTCCATGTTGAATACAACAACAATTTGGTATGGCTAGCTGGACAACTGTCCAAGAGTGTTCTAAGAAATCTAATTAATACGACAACTGGTAGGGTTTAGTTTACCTCCATAGGTCAGCAAGGGTGTTCAAGTCAGTGATTGATTTCTGTCTAGTAAGCAGAAGCTATACCATCAATCTAAGATTTTAAGGTCATATTAAGTGCTCCATATTCTTACCACTTTCCAATAGTAGTCAAATTTGGAAAAAATATAAAAGAAAACACTGAATTCAAGAAAATGTGTACATAAGGAAAATAAATTTATATTTTTTGAAACCGACGCACTTAAATAAAAGAAGAATTCTGTCGGTCCTACTGCCAAAAGGACACTGACCGTGTAGCGGATTTTCGAAATTGTTATTCGACCACCTATATTTATGTTCTGCAAAGCATAGAAGCAATATTTAAAAAAAAATGTTTGTTTAACTTTATTAGCTTAAGAGCCATTTGCTGAAACGAAACTTAAATATTAATGTTCAACTTAAACGATTATATTCTACTTTTTCCTCAGCGTAAACTGTCACATAAGCTCTTATGTTGAACTTAAATATTTAAGTTTCGGTTCAGCAAATGGGCCTAATACAAGCAAATAATTTAAGCCTTAACTATAGTTTTTGGGTAAGTATAGGAAGGATTTGAGGCTCTATTAGGAAAAGTTGTAAGGCTATCTATGCTTAGGTGGGAGTCAAATAGGCAGCAAAAGGGTTATTGGTTCATTGTTACCATTGATATGAAAGAGAGGTACAGTTCGAATATTATTAAGTCTGGAGAGAGATTTTTCTGAGAAAGACAGTATAATCGATATCAGCCACGCGACGGCGGTGTTGTTAGAGGGATTGCATAATATGGGGTTTTCCAATGGTAAAAAAAATCAATTTTTTTTGATCCAGATCTGTCAAAACACCGATTTCGAAAATTTTCGCCTTCCAATGGGAAAAAAAATCAATTTTTCTCAAAAAAAATTAATTTTTCAGATCTGGATTTTCCGGCAGATCTACCCCTATTTTTACTAACACCACTATAATACACCAGTACAATTAACAGCTACCAGTTTGACAACATAAGGTTCACATAAGGCCGCGCCGCCGCCGTAGATAGAATATTCGCAATCAAAATAAAGTTGATGTTTTGTTTTTGGGAGCGAGTCAGAATTCTGGCTATCAAAATCCTGTATGACAAAAATTCTGTTTTTTTCTTTTTTTGAAAATACTGTGCGACCAAAATTCTGTTTTTCAGAATTCTGTATTTCAAAATTCTGTATATCCAAATATGTATATTCAAATGTAAAATTCTTTTTCCCAAATTTAGTTTTTTTTTTTTTTTTGAAAAAAAAATGCACAGTAATAAAAAATTTTAATTGCAGTTATAAATTGTATTATAGAAACAGAAATAAAGAGAAAAAAGTAATTACTTACTTACAAAACTAAACATCACCTACGCTTTATATAGTTCGTCGTCCAACTATTCTTGTCAGTACAGGTTTTACGGGAAAGCTTTTTTCAAATCAGTGGGACCTACTGATATCCCAAGGCACTCCACGAAATAAAATGCCACTTAAATATACACAATAGCCACTGACTTCCCACGGCATTGGTTTTGTAATTTCTTTTTCAAGCGACATATATCCCTCACTACCTATCTTGCCCACAGCCGTAGGCAAGGCACAATGAATAACCATAACCAATCATGATCTCTTGCTGTTTGTGTTTATTAATAGTATTCACACAATATAGTGTGACCATTGGTAAGCTAACGACTCCTTTTCCTATTGCTTATGTGCAAGAGCTTACAGAATTAAAGCTTTTTTTAAAGCTCTTAGGATCAAAAAAACACTAAGTGTGGTCGTTCGTCGTTGTTTTAAACTGCTTAGGCCAGTCGGCCTAAATATATTTTTGCAAAAATATAATGGTCAAATTTTATGATTCAAATTAGTGTGTGTGTTGTTTTTTAGTATAAAAATAAAATGGCGCGGCTGTAGGTGTTGTGCGTCGGCTATCACTTAAAAAAAAGAAGCAACCAATATCTTGAAAACGGCTCATGGTACCTACACAAAATTTGTAAACACATTTTTATGTAAGGTATGCATGTATTAAATATTTTGTTATTTTATATTTTAAATTAGGATTAGGCGTACTGGGGATACCCTTACAAAAACGCACCTATTTTATTTTAATTTTTTTTTTTAGTTTTCATAATTGTATTTGTGCAATTTTACCTACTAGATGGCAACGCTGATCAATTTCAATTAAACTTGAAATGATTTATTATGCATACTACGGCATCGCGATTAGAGCTTTTACATGCGATAGACATATGCAATACGCTGCAACCAAACTGAGATTCAAACGTCTTATCTTCCCTGTACTGACAAGAATAACTATTATCTATTAATTATTGTAAACTGAATTTTTTTTTCTATTCCTAGGTTACTCGAGGAGCCTTAATACCTAATTTTGTCATGATTGTATCGTTGTGATTCGTAGTTATTTTCATTTAAATTTGTATGTAGGGGGAGGGAAGGGATTAAATTAATAACCCATAGTTTTTTCAAAGTTAAATATAGTTTTTAATTCACTGATTAAAATAAAATTCAAATATTAATAAAAATTGTTTTTTTTTTTTAATTAAATTAACGTTTAAATTGTAGATAAATGATAAATTCAACTTGACTTTCAATTGACTTTGACTTAACTTTTACTTGACTTTACTTTACTTACTTTCTTGACTTTGCACACTTCTATAACCGAATAATTTTAAGTTGCATTATAACTTCAAATAGCTAAAATTCGAACATTAAGTCTTTATATACTTAATGGAATGATATGGAAAAATTAAAAAAAATGTTCAAATGTTTGGCTTTAATTTAGGATATAAAATATAGTCATCCTACACTCGGCCATCCTGCTTGTCGGCTGTTTCAGGCATCTTCATCTCTTACATCTCTAATATCATTTTCATCTTCGCTTTCAATCTTATCGCATTCACTACTATCTTCGTTGCGCCACAGTTTCATAAAGTTGGTAGAATTCGGTCCCTCGTGATTTCCCACTTTACAAACATCGTTTGTCATTTCGGTCATTTCGTTTGATTTTGACGATTTCATAGGAACCTTAGTATAATGGATACAACTTAATTCCCGGTGCAAACTGAGTTTTCTTAATTGCAACAATATCACCCAAGTTGTACTGCGTAGCAGCTTTTCTCTTACGGTTGTAACATTTCCGGTTTTCATCTTTACAATTTGTTCGTTGGCTTGACTTCGCAGATCGTTCTCTCATCTTCGAACTCGAAATCTTCGATTAGTAGCTCCTCCATCAGTTTTATTCGTGCTTCTATTTATCGTTGAATAAATAATGCTATGCAGCCTTGGTACATGCTTAAACAACTTGTCCGGAGTATCGACAGACATCTTCGTCAGCATTTCAACAATAGTTCTGTTTATCCTCTCTACCTGTCCGTTTCCACGAGGAACACCTGTAGTCACCAGTGAATAAGTTATCCTTCTTTCTTCACAGTACTCTTTGAATACGTTGGATATAAAAGCAGCACCTCTATCAGTGATGACTCTTACTGCATCGCCAAATGTTTTGCTGAATTTAGAGAACCCATCGACGATAACCAACAAATGCTTGTAACTCTTGGCTGTCGAGTTCATCGGACCAAGATGATCAAGATGAAAAGTATTTAGAGGGGTATCAAATTTCTCGATCGGATTGAGAAAACATTCCTGCTTCCCACTTTTCCTAGCTCCAAGTATGCATGGAATACAGTTTGCGATGACTTGTTTGATTTTCGACGATAAACTTGGTGTCCAAAAATATTTTCTAGCTAGCACTTCGACTTTACGTGCACTCGAATGACCTTGCTCATGGATACCTCGTAGCACTTCTCTTTGCAGCTTCTTTGGGACGACCAGTGTATAATCTCCTTCCACAAACTTATAGAGAACACCGTTACGCATAAAAAAATCTTCGCATGCTCTTCATGTTTTAAAATATTTGATATTAGTGAGCAAAATTCATCTGTTTCTTGCGCTTTTCTCACTCGATACAGAACACCATCCTCAATTCTCAATTTTGCCGGATAACGACTAAGTGCGTCTACATGCTTCAGCGATGTTCCAGCTCTATTAAGGACTTCGCAGTTAAAATCTTGTAAGAATATTGGATATTGCCTACCTGGCAACTCCCGTCCATAGCTCCTTCTTTCCCATTGACGCTGTGAAGTGAACGCTTTACAATCAAAAGATACTCAAAAGATACACTCTCAACATTTGCAGACACTTTACAATTGCTAAAACCTTCTGTTCATAACTTGTATGGTTACTTTCACTTTTCGATGACTTGTAGCTTATGTAAAATACAGGGTGCATTTCGTTGTCAATGTGTTTTTGAAGTAAAACACCTCCGTGTCCGTAGGCAACCGTATACCAGCATCAGTATGGAGTTCCGTATCCAAAACTGGATTGTACAGCTTCAAAACTGGGTCTTTGCATAATGCATCCTTCAGAGTTTGAAAAGCTTCAATTTGATTCAGACCGAAACAATATGTCGTATCCTTCGCAATGACCGCATATCCTGCAATGAAACGCCTGAAAAACCCTGTTCAAGAAATGACTGAATCTTCTTCACAGTATCCGATTTTGGGAAATTTTGAACTGCCAGTAGTTGTTCTTTCGACGGCTTAAGAGATCCTTTCTCTACAACATGCCCTGAAAACGCTATCTTTTCCGTTATGAACTCACATTTTTTCTAGTTGATAACTAAACCATTTTCAGCAGCAACTTCGAAAACTAATCTTAGCTTTTCTAAGCATTCTTCTCTTCTAAAATTTCTTCAATTAATAGAAGTGGATGATGATTTTGGCATTAAGAAGTCTGTTATCAACACAAATTCTGATTCTGTTCGACCCATCCTTTTTCTTGACTAATACTATAGGACTTGAGTAATCCGATAGCTATGTCGTATTATTCGCTCTGAGAGCCACGTGTCTACCTGTTTCTTAACGTCTTCCTTCTCTTTTGGTGCTAATCTTCTCGGGTTTTGATAGAACGGACGATCATCGGATAGTTCAATCCGCATTTCAACTTTACATTTTTCTGGTTTCTTCGGCTCGTATGGACATACTAAATTTCTTATTTCATTTCGAATCAGAGCATCAGTTATATGATTTAGCTTCGGATCTATTATTGAACCCAAATCATTTTTCTCGACCTAATTTTTAAAACATCGTTTTCTTCTTAATTAACGGTTTCTGGAATTTTTGTAATTTGGATATTACCATTCTCAATGCAAACTTTTGCAACGCTCGAAAAATTCTTTCCCAAAATCATGCTATCTGACATCCATGCATCTGGAACAACATGAAAAAGTATGGAATATAGATCTTCCTCAATCATAACATCGATTGTACATGCACCATGCGTTCGCTTCGCATCACCATCACCATCACCATCACCATCACCATCACCATCACCATCACCATCACCATCACCATCACCATCACCATCACCATCACCATCACCATCACCATCACCATCACCATCACCATCACCATCACCATCACCATCACCATCACCATCACCATCACCATCACCATCACCATCACCATCACCATCACCATCACCATCACCATCACCATCACCATCACCATCACCATCACCATCACCATCACCATCACCATCACCATCACCATCACCATCACCATCACCATCACCATCACCATCACCATCACCATCACCATCACCATCACCATCACCATCACCATCACCATCACCATCACCATCACCATCACCATCACCATCACCATCACCATCACCATCACCATCACCAAATCCCATCAAACTTTCTCCTAGCCCATCAACAACAACACCAATCCTCCTCCAAACGCTCATTTGAATCAAAGATACATCTGCCCCCGTATCCACTAATGCATCATATCCTTCTCCAGCAACAACAACTTTCACACAATAGTCTATTCCTTTAATCCTCTTGACATTTTGACTAGAGTTCTTGGCATCTTTTTTGGGACAATTTGGAGAGATGTGCCCAAACTCACTACATGAAAAACATCTTGCACCTTTACGTTATTAAAGACTCATCATCAAAATTCCCTTTCATAGCTATTTGTTTCATTGAATACATATGTATATTGTAAAAATGATTCATCAATCCTTTTCTCTTTAGTTTGAAGTTGTTTGTGAAGGCTAATGCACGATGGCGAATCATTAAATTCTTTCATTAAAAACTTCTTTAAATCATCCCAACTGGTTATCTATATCTTTCAACCAAATAATCACATTTTTCCCACCTTCCCCAGAAAATCTATCTAAAGATTCTTCTACATCTTTAAAAACAAAGTTATTCGTTTCGGGCAAAAGCTTTTAGATTTTCCACGACAGCAACAGCAATATCTTCCTTAGGAAGTTTACTCACTTCACGTATTCTCTTGTACTAATCCCTTTGCAATAAACTCTGCAATAAATTTTGTAGCTGATATTTTTTCTTAAAAAAAAATTATTCAATCTTTCAACTAATTCTGATTTTAAATTATATCTTTATGATAAATTTTCTTTTTTTAAAATAGTTTGTAATTGCTTTGTGGTTAACTTTCTTAATTTAACCATTCAAAATTTTAAAGCTTCCTCCCCATCACTTGCACGATCATAGTAAAACAAAATATTATTCGGCTTAAAAGTTCTTTTCTAAACTTTGGTTTGATTTTTAATACAATAAGCACAAAATTTTATGCGATAAAAAAGCTTTTATTTTATCAGTCAAATGTCAAGTACTCGTTGCATGCGACAACTAAAGCTCAAGCATTGATCGTAAAATCGAATTTCACTTGATCTAATTCTTACTCAAAGCTTTACGAGCAAATCGGTCTTTGTAAATTAATAATTGTTCAAATATTAATGTAAGAGAAAGAACAAAATGAAACGATCTCACCAGTTTTGTATGCGGGTGCTAAGGGCCCGACCCATAAAATCCGTTGCATGCGTTGCGTCGCCGTACACAACTGACAGCTCGATTAAATACACGTTCATAGAAGCAGAAATAGAGGAACTGGCATATCGTGGGAAAACTGAAGGCTGTTTCACAATGCGACGAGAAAACGAGACGTCAGCGTGACGAGATCTCTTCGCAGTTTCTCTCTCTTAAAAAAGAATTTGAAACAGTGAAATTATACATAATCAAGCATTTCTCGTCGTCTCTTCACGTCGTAAAGTTCGAAAAATTGAAAAAAAGACGCAACGTGACGACGAGAAATACTTTATTATGTATTATTTCGTTGTTTGAAACTCGTTTTAAAGAGAGAACAACTGTGAAGAGATCTCGTCACGCTGACGTCTTGTTTTCTCGTCGCATTGTGAAACAGCCTTGAGGCTTTTTTCAAAGTAGTGTGAGTTGCACAAACACAAATGCCTTCACACAGGGTCGGCGTGAAGTTAGACGGCTAAAAGCTGGGGCGCCCAAATGATTTTTAGTTATATTTCTTTTCGGTCAGGAAAGTAGGAACATGTGTAGCTGGTAAAACTAGATACGAATTTTATCTTCTCAGAAGTACTTAGGCAACATTTAAGGAACAAAGCAGTTGTTAATGAACCTGTTAAAAAAAATTGGATTATATTTATCTGATTAAATAAATAATTGAATGAAAGTCATGTTTATTTTTTAAATTGAGATAAAATTAAAAGTGAACATAATAACATAAACTTATATGGTTGAAAATAACTATGCACTACGGGCGCTCAACGGATTTTATCGCCTTGCCACTTGCCATCACCAACAAAAACTAATATGTCCCTGGACGAGAATTTCTAATTTAGACAGGAGAAGTATGTTTTTGGAGTGTTTTCTAATTTTAAACCAATTTGCTTTTTATAACAAAATTTCACGAAATATCATTATTCAAGTATTCTAGGAAAATGTATTTATCTAAAAAACATCACTTTATTAATTTATGTAACATATGAGTCAAAATATACTTGTGAAGAGAAAACTTTGTGCACTCCTTATTATTTGCATTTTTACACGGTTTCACACAGCACCGCATGTTGTTTTTATCGAATATGGTAATTATTCAACCTTAGGCCTCATCACGTAAAATGAAAACGATTGAAAACGTTTTCACTATTGCTATCTCTATCATATCTGTACAGAAAAATTAAGATAGCTATATTCAAAACGATATGTTCGATCGTTTTGGTTTTACGTGATGAGGCCCCTTGTTTCCTGTTTTTTTTAGTTTAACTATTTTTATTTTACTTTATTACACAATTTAAAATCTCATACACGTTTCAAGACGTCGGCAAAATAAATGACAGCTCTGAGTCTAATTTGTTTTTTTTTTTTCTTTTTTTTTCAATTCTTGCGGCCTCACTCACGTACACTGTATATGTCACGATAAACAGAAACAAGGTATGCTCATTCGCTGTATGACGTCACAATCATCTGGTTTTCTTCGGAAAGCAAAAAGATAATTCCATTTCATTCGATGTTTTTTATTTGTTGTTTTATTTTCACAGTCCCTTTCGCTTAAAAATAATTTGTTTAAATGGTAAATTTTAAATTATACCCTGTATTTAAAAAAGAAAATAATACTCGACGATGATTGTGACGTCATAAAAATAGCTTCTGTATTTTTTTAACAAATCGATATACCCACACGACAAAACTGACAAAATGATACTGTCTGCAAAATTTTAGCCATTTTTCTTTTATCGTGTAAATCTGCAACAATAAGGAAAAACACAAAGAAGAAAGGGCGATAACTCTGCAATTTTGTAAACTATTGCAAAATACAAGCGAAAATAAGCTTGCTCATTATTTTCTTTATTTTGTCCGTTATTTTGCTAGTTTTGTGACATTTATCCAGCATACGCATACAGGATATAAAATAAAGCAAGTTATATGAAATGCGCTGACCTTCCTCAGTGCGCATAATAGGTTCGAAAAATCGAACGCACTTTGTAATTTGAATTAAGCTGTCAAAACAACGCAACGTATCCATTTGGTCACCCCTATCCGTTGCATAAGTCAATGTCAACGGATCTGTTGTCGCAACGCATGCGACGGATTCTATGGGTCGGGCCCTTTATGATGGATTTACACGTAACTTCATCTGCAAACATCAAGAAAAGTAGTGCGGGATAGAGTCATACCAAAAAACCGAATGTGTGAAAGAGCCCCACTATGAAGATGAACACGTTCGTCTTCGCTATAATCTTCATCTGCGTTTCTATATTCAAGATCTCTGCATTTTCTCTTCTCTCTCTATCCAACAAACATACATGTTATCTGGCTGAACAGAATAGAATGACGGAACGGGAGCCGCAGACGGAACTGGAAGAGCTGTCAAGAAGTGTCGTACGTTATATTTGTTACATGTCCACAATGGAGCTGTACAGCTTTGAAAGTATTATGAAGAAAAACAAAAGAATATTCTTGTGTACAAGCTCAGAATTCACATTTTTTGTTTCCAATAATTTTCCTTTTAATAAATAATTTTTTTCGCGATACAAATAACCACAGTATTTTGTTCCGACCCAAAAAGTTGTTTTTTTTCTTCATACAATTTGAAACGTGAAAAGTTAAAAGTTGGTGAACTTTTCCGTCTGCGTCTGCAGCTCCGTATGCGTCTACGTTCCGTTGTGTTCGCAACATTGAATTTGCGTGTATTCAATATTTTGACAGCTATTCCAGCTGCGGCTCCTTGTATAGTCTGCATTTACATTGTTCAACTTTTCCAGTTCCGATCACTTGTTCCTGGGTGAGCAGGGTAAGAAGTGAGGGGGATGGAAGAAATCGGTTGTTCCGCAAAACTCATCCGATTTTTCCAGCCTATTTTGGTTCTCTTTCACCTCCTTTCCAGTTTCCTGTGTGTGTTTAGTATACATGTGTCGTTTATTTGATGGTGTGAGTAAATCTTAATGAAAAATGAAGAGGAAAGCAATAAGACCGAAGAGTGCAACGACAGAAATTCTAATTGGAAAAATCGGATCATATGAACATTTCATCCGATTTCTGGAAAAAACTTATGGGAAAAGTTGAACAATGTAAATCCAGACATACCTACCTTATTCTTTGCAGAACTCGCATGAAGATACATGTAAATCCACCATTATACTTCGTTAACAAATTTGATTTTTTTTCTCTTATTTTGCTCTCTTCTTTTTTTGTTTCGTTTTTGTTACTGTTTTAACTAAAGCACTCACTGATCGCGTTGATCTACATATATATGTTATGTACCTATTTTTTTTTCTATGCACAAAATGTATCGCACGATTATTATTCTTTTATTTTACACTTATTTCTTTTAACGCATGAAATTTCAGATTTTATTTTCAAATTAAGCTTTTCTTTTCTATCTTTTTATTTTGTCACTTCTCGTTACTAATAACTTTTCGTTTTAATTAGGTATGTAATAACGTTGCATGCTTTTTTTTTCTTTTCTTTTATTTTTTTTTATTCAGACTAACCTTTAGGTATTTGTAATTTTATAGTTTAAACACAATATTAGAACACTTTTCGCGGCACTTGTCCAGCCATACTTCTGACACCAATTGTAGGGGGAGGGAAGGGATTAAATTAATAACTCGTAGTTTCTTAAAGTTATATATAGTTTTTAATTCACTGATTAAAATATAATAAAATTAAAATATTAATAAAAATTGTTTTTTTTTTTAAACTCTTTCAACTTGACTTTCAATTGACTTTGACTTAACTTTTACTTGACTTTACTTTACTTTTCTTAACTTTTCTTGACTTTACTTTGCACACTTCTATAACCGAATAATTTTAGGTTACATTATATAAGCTTCAAATATTAAAATTCGGACATTAGGTCCTTATATACTTCATGGAATGATATGGAAAAATGATGGAAAATGTTCAAATGTTTGGCTTTAATTTCGGATGTAAAATATAGTCATCCTACATGTATGCTATATTTATAATAATACAAAAAAAAGATAACAAACTACTACATACAGGCACTGATCTCTATAATACACTGGATAGTGGATTCCCTACAAAGTATAACAGCTTTTCTACTTCCAATTGAAGATGACAAGTACGAAGGCAACTCAACACTTTAGGTATGTTCAGTGCGGCAACTCAACACTTTAGGTATGTTCAGTGAGGCTTTGGCAAAAACCAAAGTGGAATTTTTAAGAAAAAAAAGCAAAAGAAACGTCACTTGTTTGTAAATTTGATTTTTTGTAACTTAAAATAATTGTAAAAGTGAATTTAAAATATTTTAGTTGCAGTTTTATAAAAAAATTTGCATTTCATTATGTTATACAGTTATACCGTTATACAAAAAAATAGGCAACTCAACATTATAACAATTCTCAAATGGCATCAACTTTCTTGTATGGATGCGCTATCCAGTGTATTATAGAGATCAGTGCATACAGGTAACCTTCTACAATTGAAAAAGGTGGTGAAAAGACAATTTATACTATTGAATAATCCTTACATTTTTTATCGGGCAATGATAAGTCCGTGAATAAGCAACTCCCAGTTAACTAATAATTTCACTATTGAATTTTCATCACATTATTCATCGATAGTAATAAGCAGATGAACAAGCGTGTTACATTTATGGAATGATTTCTCTGTTTAATATTCATCATATTTTTCACCGTTTTCCAAGCTGGCGAAAAATCAACTTCCAACGGACCAGTGATTTAGTTGTTGAATTTTCATCGAGAAAGTGGCATGTGCCTACCGCCAATGGCATGTCCAATGTCCATGTTAAATTCATCAGAGAAAACAGCACAAAAGTGGAGGGTGCAGCTTCTTATCCTCAAGGAAAAAGCAGCTTATTCAGCACTGAACTTTTAAAAATTTCCTACTGGGTAATTGATACAAACATTTTTGAGTGGAGTAGAAACTTATCTGAATATGTAGGTATCAACTTATAAATCTATAGAAATGTACGTAGTAAAAGAAAAATCATTCTGTATGTAATCGAAATTCGGTATTAAAAAAAATAGTTTTGATAATGGAAAAAAGTGCGCAAAACGATTTTTTTTTAAATACAGACTTTTGATATACAGAATTTTGGCCATACAGAATTTTAAAATACAGAATTTCGTGTAACCAGAATTTTGAAATACAGTATTTTGAAATACAGGGGACTCATTCCGTAAAACGATTATCACCCGACGATAACGTTTCGACGATAGTCCTACTTCACGTAACCCTAAAAATGCATATCGTCTGGACGATCACGTTTTGACGATCAAATATTTGCTTCACGTAAGTCGATTATCATCAAAACGATATCGTCAAAACGATGGCTTTTGGACGATACCTAAATAGGTATCGTTTCGCATTTGTTTTCATGATTGTATGTAAGTTTGTACGCGACTATAGTTAAATGAGTGAAATAATTTACTTATTTTGCAAAATGGCAACAAACATTTGAGAAAAATACAAATTATATGAAAATTAAAAAAAAAAAAAACGTGTCGCCAGCAGGTATCGAACGCCGAACCTCTCGGTTAAGAAGCAAGTACCTATTCCATTGCGCCACCATCTAATGTAATTTTCTGCCAATTTCTTGGGTTTATAAACAAACCGTGCACTAAACCCCTTCGTTCTAATAACGCAAATTGTTATTATGACATTTCAATGATGGTTTGACAATCTCTGGAAAAACGATAGACGAGGAGATAGTGTTTGAATTACGTGAAACAAATTATTGACGATCACGTCAGCGATAATCGTTTTGATGATTATCGTTTTGAAAATTACGGAATGACCCCCCAGTATTTTAAAAACAGTATTTTGACGCTACAGTGTTTCGACCCCAACCCTTTGTTTTTATGTAAGTAGGTATTACTACGTTACAATCGTTTCACAAAGTTCTATCAGGCAATTATAAGAACCTCCTTATCCTATGTCTTGGCGCCTTATCGTTGAGCAACAAAGGTCTATTTTTAAATTACTGAACAACTTTCAAATTATTTTAAATTTATTAATTAAAAAAAAAATTCTGCAAAAAATAAAATTTCAGTTTTGGTTAGGATTTTGTTTGAGTATCTTGCATGCTTCTACAATTGTGAGTATTTCAGTCAGATTTCGATTTTTTTCTAAATCGAGGTATTCTCAAATTTTTGCAAACTATATTAAGAAGAGGAATTTGTCGTTTGTAGAAAAACATTCTCCCACACTGTCTTTTTTAATTAGCAATAAAAATAATGTTTAAATGATTAACATGTTAGTTTAGAGATTATTAATTGTCTTTTTAATCCTGAACTATGTATGTATATACAATTTATTTTCACAGTATTCAAAAACTTTGACTACATTTTCATGTCATTTTAAAATAAAATCTGTCTTGATTAATTTCATTTTGTATTTTTACATTGCAATTCTCAAACATTTTCCGTTTTGTTGGAGTTTAAAGTTTTAATTTGTACATTGAATTTATGTATGTGAATATTAATAATTTTTTCCAAGGATTTTTATATAAAATTATTTTTTCTTATAATATTCTTAATGAATTTATTTTTATATAACAATTTTTTTTAATGCTTATATTAATATACATATGTGTTTTCGTTTTAAATGAATTTGCTTATTTTGTTTGTTTTAATGAGGTAGTATCATTTGGACTATATACACGAAAGGTAATTAAACAGGTATTTTATTTTTGAAAATGTGTTAAAACTATAGGTATATAACCATAGGGGAATATTACATCGCTACTAAAAATAACATCTATATAAGTTTTGTATGTGTTCGCTTTCACTTTCAATCTAATAATAGACGCTTTATTTTTTTTAAGTATTATTATTTACAGTTACATTTACACATTCTACAATGTGTGATATTTATTTCTCGAAAAATTATTACTTTGGTTATAGTTTTTATTATATATGTATGTATTTATATTTATAAAAATGAATATTCGTATTAGTATGTACATTAAGTTCTACCAAATTTTGTGTTTTATTAAAAAAAAAAACAATTTGGGTTTGTATTTGATTTTTCGCTAATTTCAAAAAAATATCGATTTTACAAGAAATGCATTTGATTATATTTACACATATTTTTAACACAACTAATAATCTTAATTTTGTAAAAAATGCACAAAACGAAATTTTAGAAATATCAGTTCACTTATGATCTTGTACTTGTTTTTCAACTTATCGAAAAGCTTTACATTGCTAGCTAAGTAATTCACAGCCGAATCTTCTGTCAGTCAATCTTGCTTAGAAGGTAATAATTCACTCTAATAACTTGTCATTTTAATTTTTTTAAGTCCTATGTCCTAAAGCAAAAAATGAAGAAAAAATTGTTGGGTGTTGAGTTTTTTTATTTATATTTGAAAAATTAAATAAACTGGGGCATACAATATACTCGTATGTGTGTTTGTGCTACCTCCGGAATGGTACAAAACTTATGTTTGACCGATTAAATCATGTAGTTTCACACCGAATAAAATTCTAGATTTCGATCAAAAAGCAATAAAATATCTAAAACGAAATCAACTAGAATTCCCATACATTTCGTAATTTAGTAGATTTCTGCAAAATCTTCTCGAAATTTTCTTGAACACAATGAATATCAAAACGCGCTTTTTTATGTTGTTGTCTTTTTTTTTTTCGTTTAATCCCATAGAACGTGCAAATATTTTTCCCTCCATTTACTTCAAATTTTTCATTTTCGATAGGAATGGAACACTCCGAAAATTCCATTCAGGACTGCTGCGCTTGGCATGCAAGCTCTGGTAAGCCTAACAACACAGCTTGCCTAGCATCAAATTTTATCATTTAAACACAAAGACACAAGTACGATGTATGGTGGTTACTCAGGCGGCAAAAAATAATATTTTTTTTTTTTAATTTGATTAAAATCCATTTTTACCATGTGACAGAGTCTATCTTTCCCGAGGGTAGTGTTCTTAAAATAAATAGGTACTTCAAATGAAAAAAAAAGAATACCAGAAAAAAATGTCAACATAATACTTACAATTAAATACTTACCTGTTTAAAATTTAGACTATTTTTGTATCTCATTATAAATTTCTATAAATAGTTTTTGGAAAAAGTAACAAAACTCTTCAACTATCTTTTTTTTTTGAAATTATGTAGTTAAGCTAAGAGATAAATTGGCTGTTATTGCTTATCGAATAGATGCTGAAAACCAGATGGTTTAATATCTTCAATTTTATGAGATCAAGTCAAGTGCACTTTCAAATTCATAACTGATTACAGTTTGTTTCTAACTATCAAGCGGCACTTTATTGTTCTGTAATTTATTTAGTTTTTTTAAGGTTTTAAGGCAAATAATTTTGTTTAGATGGAAAAAAATATAAAGACTTTAAAACTACAAAATTATGTCAGTTCATTGATTTTTCTTAGCAAGAATATCGATGATCCGATTGACATCTATTAAACGATTATCACTCACACTGATCAGATCATGGCTAAAGCTTTCATGCGGTTCTGTAAAACAAAAAAAATGGTTTCAAATGAACTTAAATGTATTTATGCGCTTCAAAGTAGAAAATGACCGTTCATTAGTTGCAGTGGATACGGGGAGTGTAACCATAAATTGAAAAAGCCTTAAGATATATGAAAACATATCCTTATCGCAATTTCTGATTTCATCAAGTGCACTGCTATAAGGTTTAGTTCCGCATGATTAGGTAATACCAAAAGTACATTTCAGCTCTACGAACTGTTTTACTGTCCAATAACGGATCATTCCCATACAACTAAACATTTGGAATTCTTTTTCACTTGAAATTCGAAGTAAAGCACAAAAGCCGGTAAATTGCTTTCGATGTGACGAAAATCTTTCCTTATGTATGTATTGAGATAAGAATCAATAAAAGGAAGTAACTTTCGACGTCATTTACTTGTAGATTGTTACGATTTTGTTGACGTTTTGCGATTCTAGGAAGCGAAATAGAAATGTCATGCTCCTTAGCTTTAGCCTTCACTTTGTCGACTCGGGCAAAACTTCATGATGGATAGGTACAATTTCGAAGTCATCAAGGACTTTGTCTACCTGGGCTCCATTGTAACATCGCAAAATGACATCAGTGTAGACCCAACTATCATTTCAGCTTCCTTTAGCTTAGAAATATTGATAGCCGCAGGCTTTACCATAAATGTATAACGCCTCTATACGGCCATCTGTGGAAATATTTCTTATAGCCCTTTCACACTATCCCATCGAGTATTAATACATGTCAAAAAAAGTGTGATAGAATTACTTACGACTGCCAAATTTGTGTTAAGAAAACTATTTTAAATCTCTTGCTATGAGACGTAGAATTATGCTCCTGAGAGCACGTCAATTGGACATGCAGAGGAATGCAGAAGAAGAACAAGATAGACCACAAGAGAGCACAAATCAGGACAGCACGAGAAACATAAACAATGCGCGCTCAAAATTTGTTTTAAATTCTCAAGAACTTGTCAGCATAAATCTATGTGATGTTGCAGCACTTTTTGCTTATGCTTACACCGCGCACCCACTTTACTGTACATACTTTAAACGAAGTAACACTTTAAAGATACCACCAAAAAATTAACTCGTTTTTTATTAAACCAATATAAAGTCAATGTTAAAATATATACTAACAATGCAGAATGGGGAAGTAACGGGCTTCAAATCATAAGGTGGAAATATGGAGACAAACAATTTTATGTTTTCCCTCAATCTTAATATTTTTCAATAAATGGAATTTTTTCTGAACCGAATCGATTTCTTTCTGTCAATTGAAAGGAATTTGTAAAAACGTTTTTTAAACTTCTATAGAATGGCTTTTTTGTTATTCTGATTGTACGGTTAGAGGGCATAATTATTTGTTTTAATATTCACTTTTTGTTGTTGGAATGCCAAACCTTGCTAGTCTGTCTGTTTTTTGTACAAAACAATGTCGTGATCGTGACATGCGAAAAAACAAATCGCGGTGAGTATAAGTTTATTTCTTTGGGTTGATTCACAGTTCGATTAAAAAATCTAAATTATTGTAGGCTGTAGAGCTCATGATAATGGAAGTGCTGTAACAATTCAAAAATCACATTTGCCAAGCTGACATCTGAAAATTGTATTGGTTTTAGTAAAAACTGGATAAATCTGCCGAAAAATATAGACTTGGAAATTTGATTGAAAATCAAAAGTAAATCAATTTATTTCTATGTTGCAAATCGGCGTTTTGACAGATTCAGATCAAAAATAAATTGATTTATTTACCAATAAAAAAACCCCAATAACACGAAACGTCAAAGTGTGCAAGAATGCGACGCTTCCAAACGTGTGATAAAAATAAAAGAAAATCAGCGATTCAGAAAAAACTACATACGTAGTATATGTATAGGTATATGCATCAAATTTAATGTTCAAGTTAGTGTTTAATTTAAAAAATAAAATGTTTGCATTAAGACAGCATAAACAAAAATTTTTTGAGTTTATTTTCCTTCGTGTGAAAGGGGCTTTAAGCTCCATTCAGATGAAAGCGGCAGTAAAATAAATAAATAAATTCGATTTTAAACAATTGTATTCCTAAACCTAACATAACCGTATCTATCAAAATGGTAGAAAAGTAATTCAAATTCATGTTAAAATACTTATTAAATTTTCCTTTTCATAAAGTGAAATTTGAGAAAATAATTTGGTGTCTACAAATTGTAGTTGTTCGCAGCGAGAAACTTATTTTCTAAATAGCAATTTAAATGTCCATTGATTCATCGATACTTGGAGGCCATCATGTAAATGGGGCTTTAATTAATATTTTATCGAGACTTGAGCTTATTTACCTTGAGGCCACACGAGCAAGTACTGTAGTGGGTTCTTTTATGTACTGAGGTTAACTATAGTTAACTTCGGTCGTTCCTTGAATTCAGAAAAGTTACTTGGAGTTAACTTTATGACGTCATAAAGTCGTTTCTAAATTCAAAGTAAAAGTGTCAAAAAGTAACTTTTTCCAACTCATCTCTTTGATATGAGTTGAAATAGTTGATATGTCAAACACAGCTGAAATGTAATCGTGGATCTTTTTTTTACTTTTTGCCCTTTTGATTTGGAATAGTTTTCAATATTTAAAAATATATTCTTATCAATTTCATCGATTTTATTTTGTCGAATTTGATTTTTGGAATAGTTATCTTTTATTTTCTGATGCATTTTATTTCTGTCGGCATTTTCTTCTTTTTATTTGGTCAATTTTTCATCAAAAATTCTCTGCCATAAGCAATAAAAAAAATTGCACTTATTTCTGTTCGATTTATACAAAACTGAGTGTACAGAAATTTAATTCGGAAATAGTACACATGTTATTTTGAATTCCTAATAATTATTTTTGCAATAAATTTAATACAATCACATTTTTTCTTGGTTATTCATTCCAAATATAATTCGATTTTTTTTTGTTTGACTTTTAATTATACCAAGAGTAACTTTCTTAACTATGGCACATCAACTTTTATTTTTGACACATTAACTATAGTTAACCACAGTAACATAAAAGAACGCACCACTGACAAGCAAGTTGCAATACACTTTCAATTTTTTACTAACACATATAAAACGAAGCAACTTGGTCGTCTACTCGCTTGCCTTTTTCCAAGCCAAAACCAGTTGAGAAGCAAGTAGCGAAGCAAGTAGTACGTTCTTTTTCTTAATTGAGTGAACTTTCGTCGTTGTTTGTATTTATAATTCTTTCCAAATGGATTTCATTTTTTGTTTAACCTATTTCGTATGGTAGATCAATAACATTTTTAATTTTTATTGTTTCTCAATCATAAAAGTGGCATGCCCTTAAATTTGCAGCGGTATGTATGAAATGCTTTGAGCCAATCGTTCACCACATCTCGCAGTAATAGTAGAGAAATAGACCAAAGAAGCAAGTAACTCGGCAACAAGGGCGGATTAAGGGGGGGGGCGTGGGGGTCATGACCCCTCTGGGCCATATCCATTCGCTTATTAGTACTGATTACTTTCATAGAAAAAGAGATTGCATGCAAAAATAACATATCCAGAACTTGACCCTCCCCTGGGCCATATCAAAAACACTACACACATCTAGGACACTGTTCTAGATCTTCTGCTGTACATTGTTTTGAAGTTTTAGTAATCCGTCCGATTTGTGAAATTGAAAATTTTGACATTTCTCGACGTTTCAAGGTCCCTGGAGTCGGATTACATTGTTTTTAGAGAGATGTCTGTGTACGTTCGTACGTTCGGAAGCTTTTCGTTCACGATATTTCGAGAACGCAAAGAGATATCGACTTCAAATAAATTTTATATTACAGATAATAAGGTCATAACATGCAGAAAGGCCTTTCAGAAAAATTCAATTAGCCCTTTTTTTATCACAGTAATTTTAAAAAAAGTTGTAAAATGGCTTGTTTCTCGAATATCTCTAGATATCGACTTCGGCCTAGCTTCATTCTATGCATAAAGACGTAGTGAAAAATCGGTAATACTTAAAAAAAAATCAACCCACAGTCTTTTTTGTAATTAAAAAAACATTTAAAATTTAAAAAATATCGAATATCTTGAGAACGCACAAAGATGTTACCTTCGAGTTAATTTTATTTAGTACACCTAATCTACCAATTAGAGTTTGTAAAAAAAATGAATAAACGGTTTTTTTCTATGCCAAAATAACTGCAAAAAAACTTCTAAAAATTGTTAAAAAATGGTTTTTGGCTCGAATATCTCGAGAACAACCAATGATATCAACTCCGGCATAATTTTAGTCTACACACAATACCATAATTAGTTATTGGTAAGGTTTGCAAAAAAAATTAATTAACGGTTTTTTTCTAAGCCAAAAAAACATCAAAAGAAACTGCTAATTGTTGAAATTTTTCGTGTGTCACATATATTTTGATCAAACAGCTCTTCACTTTGTTGTGCAATCACAACTGATAAGTTTTTCGAAGATTTTTAATTGGTAATTTTCTTATAAAAAATAACATTACATATCATATGCAAATATTGTAATCCAATTTTTCACGCAGGCACTAGAGTTTCACGTCCTCAGGATTGATGCAACATGCCTATAGTCAAATGGAGAAAATTAATTTTTGTTTAGTAAGTTGTGAACGAAATTTTTCTATTCAGTAGGAAATGTCTAGCAAAACCACAGAACTCTATAGAAGAACAATAGCTGACAGTACAAATTATATTTACCGTGCTTTCAAATACACGAGTGTATATTAGACTGATTCAAACAAATTAAATTGTCTTCGATTTTGAATGCCACTAGCTTTTTAGTTAGAGTTTAGTGAAATAATAAGCCTGGTAAAATTTCAGCCGTTTAGATTAATATTTAGAGGTCGCTCATCGCTAATTTCTTTTTTCAATACAAATTGTATGGGAAGTTTTCTTTTGTCTGCTTCTTTTAATTTATTAATTGACAACCGATTATCGTACGGAAATGATTGAGATGTTTACTTAAAGGAAAATGTTCTTTAAAAATGTCCTTCACCTCTTATTTAATTAGTGCCCTCCTTCCGAATTTATTGAAGGTTAAAGTGGATGGTTTATTCCACAGTTTTTGGGATTCCCTGTTGAAAATATCAGCTATATTTGCATTGTATGAGATGATAATATTTCTAAAAACACAACACAAATACTTATCAAGTCAATTTTTATAAAAAAAAAATCATTCAAATTGATTGCTATAAGAACCAAAAATAACGATACAAATCTGTTAATTTAATTGTTTATTTTTTTTTTTATTTTTCCTTGCGTCAAATAATTTGTTTCTTAAAAAATTAATTTATGTGAACATATACAACAAAATTCAATATTTAAACTGTATATTATAGCAGAAATTTTCCACAGGGAATCCAAAAAACTGTGGAATAAACGATCCACTTTAACCTTCAATAACTTTGGAAGGATTGCGCTAATTAGATAAGAAGTAATGAATATTTTCAAAGAGCATTCAATTTCCTTTAAAAAAACGTCTGAATTATTTCAGTACGATAATCGGTTGTAAAATTATAAAATAAAGAAGGCAAGCAAAATTGCAAAAGGTGGTAGGTGAATTATTAAATTTTTTGCGCGATTGTATTTTGAAGTGTGACCCCCCCCTGACTCAAAGTCTGGATCCGCCCTTGCTCGGCAAGTAGCGTGCCTACGTCACAGCAAGTACACAGATACGAATTTGGTAGGCAGTGAATGTACCCAACTTGCTTGCCAGTACTTGCCTGTTGTGCCCTCGGGGTTAAGGAAGCTTTTTGAAGTTCTCAAAATGAAAAGTATGATCAAGTTCTTGCATCTTCCAAGTTATATCTAAGATGGCGCAGTGGCTAAAGCGATGGACTTATTACTCAGGAGGTCTCGAGTTCGATCCCTAGAGAGGTAAGAAAAATGTTTGTGTTTTATAATTATTTCCAATACATTACTAATTAATAAATCATCTCATGTGATATATACATTTAGGTAAAAAATAGATTAAATACCGAAAAAAACACTTGGAAAAAATTGGAAATATATTTTTTTTTTATTTCTATACATCCATATCGTTAAGAGCTGTATTATCTACTTCTAATAGATATATTAAAACCATTAAAATAACAACACCTCTATTAAACTTGCGTTCTTACCTTTATAGAAGCATTTCCGAGACTTTTTGTTAAAACATAAGTTTTTTTAAAAACTGTGTCCGTGTTTTTAACTGGTCGAATTGTTTTTTAGACGAAATGGTTTGAAATCCTTTGTTCCTCATAGAACGAAGAGTACCAAACCTAAAGAAAATTCTTGGTTTGACTCGAGTTGTGAGGATGCTATAAGAGTTAAATAATCATATTTTCGGTTATACAAAGCCATACCTTCAGAGGAAAACCGTCAAAGATTCAAACAAGCCAGAAATACCTGCAACGGTTGGATCAAAAGAACCAAATTCCTTTACGAACAAAAAAATTGGACTAAAAATACTGCAGTGTCCAAAAGGCAGTAAAAACTTCTGGTCATTCGTAAAGAATATCAAAAATTCAACAACTTAATCGGTTCCTACGCTCATCTAATCACCCTGTCGATATTTCCAGACAAGGCCAATGTGTAAAACAATTCGCTGCAAACTCTACGCTGACAGACAGTGACAGAACCCCACTTGTACTAGAGAACGTAAGCTTTTCCCTAGAATCAAAACATTTTCAAACTCGTACAGTCGCTAGAATACTTAAAGATTTCGACATTCATAAATCCGCTGGTCCTGATGGAATTTCTCCAATTGTATTGAAGATGTGTTACTATCCAAAAACCCTTGCGTAAGCTTTTTTACGCATCCTATTCTTCAGATCAACCATCTGCTTATGAGATATCTCGAATCGCGAAAGATTCTCAACGACCGACAGTACGGATTTTGTCGTAATAGATCCACTGGTCATTTGATGGCTTTTCTCACCGAAAAGTGGAATCAATCCTTATATCGGTTTGAAGAAAGCAAAATCATTGCGCTCGATATTTCTAAAGCATTTGATAGAGTTTGGCATCAAGCTCTTCTATCGAAAATGCATGCTTTTGGTATCAACGTATCACTCTTTCGCTGACTTAGTAATTACCTTTCCGATCGTTCAATTCAAGTTGTTTTGGATGGTTACAAGTCTGAAGTTCAGAAAGTAAATGCTGGTGTGCCCCAAGGCTTAGTATTGTCTCCGACACTATTTCTTATCTTCATAAATGATCTCCTGTCCCTAACAACTAATCCACTAAACTTTCGCTGATGACAGCACCCTTACTTTTTCATACTCGTTTCCAGATTCACTTCCCAGTTCTTCGAATGTGGAGCTGAAACGGCAGAATATGTTGAGCTCTTTAAATTTAGACCCAAACAGCATCGTCCAATGAGGCATTAATAATCGTGTGGAATTTAATGCTTCCAAAACTCAAAGCTGTCTTCTGTCGTTGAAGCGGAACATACCCCCTTTACCATTATATATGAATGGAACTTGCGAGAGATTCCTTCTTCAGCCGTACCACACAAATGTGGAATTCCTTACCCAACTCTGTTTTCCCTTCCCATTTCAATATCCAGACATTCAAGACAAATGTGCATCGTTATTTCATATCTAATTCTCCCTCTATTTCCTAAATGCTCGCACTGTGTTTATTGTAAAACATTAAAAGGGTAGTCATAACCCCTTGAGTGCGCGTTAATTATAAAAAAAAAACCGAAGCTGAAACCGAAAATGAAAAATTACTCTGTTTCTTCGGGCTAAGAAGTAATAAAGTAATAAAGTAATAAGTAATAAAGTCCTCTCTCAAAGAACCAAGGAGACCAGACCTTATATAAGACCCTAATAATCCTGGTCTTACTGTATGGGGCAGAAGAAAGTATTATAGATATTGCTTTAATTACTTACTAACCTACTTACTTACAGCAGAACATTATACATATTTTCAGAATAATAAAATGGATTTGGTTATTAATTTAATTTATTTGCTAGGAAAAATATCAGTTACAAACACACAGTTTACTGGAGCAGGGCCGTAGCTAGAGCTAGAGCAGGTAGGGCGGAAGTAAAATTATATTGCTTTGAAAAAAATTAAAATTGAATTAATCCCAAAAATTAGATAAAAGAAACGATTTTCGTGGCTTTTTTTTATCAGTATTTTTGTATAATTGTAAAGAAGTCTTTTAATTTTCGGGAAAAGGTAATAGACTGAAAAGTGCTATTTATGTTTAAAATTATATAGATTTATTTCTTTTTCAAATAAATTATATTGCAGGTATCTTAAAAATCATTTTCTTAAAATAACTGAATTCTTCGATTTTTCATATCATTAAACATCTTGAGGACTGCTTCGACATTGAGGGATTTAGTTCTTTTTTTCCAATGCAAGAAAAATCAAGCTTGCCATTCTTTCATAATTCATTAAAAGCCTTTGAGGTCTGTTCACTAAATTTAATGTAGATAATGTTCCCTCAAAAACTGCAGTGCTGCAGCCTATGGTAGCCACAAAGTTCATATCGACGGTTAAACTTCAAAACCTCGTAAGTCGATAAATTCGAAAAAAAATATTATTAATGCAAGAAAATCAGGAAATTCAGAGCCATCTTTTGGTATTTTCAGATCAACAATATTGTTCTGAACATTTTTCAGCAATGACAAAATTCAAAAACTCGTAGTATAAATCCAATAAAAAATTAAGCAGTACATCGTTAGTCTCGATTTCTCAAGCACTGTTAATGCTGAATTTAGTCTTGAAAAAGCCTGATGATTCGAACTCATAGCAATACCTCGTAAGCATTGAAAATTTTAATACCGTACCTCGTAAGTGTCTATAAATTAATAACGACACAATTATTTCGACATAAATGTTATTAAATATAATGAATTGTTTATTTAATAACTCAAATCAACAATATTTTTATTTCTTTCATTTTTTTTCATTGTTTGAAGAGGTTTTTTTCGATTTCTGAAGAACTTGCAAAAACGACTTACGAGGTTATGAAGTTTAACCGTCGATATGTGTCTTTAAACGCTTCTCGCTGTACAAAACATGCATTATGTTCGCATTATTTTCTTGACGACTTTAAAAAGGTTTTAAAATTGTAGAAGAACTTTAAGTTAACCCTAAATCGGAGAATATTGTAAATTTTTCCAATTGTTCTTGCCGCGTGATCTGACCAGGGCCCGTATTACGAATTACGATTATCGTTAAAAATTATCGTTAAAAACGATACTCGTTTTCTTTTACGACTACTTATGGCGGTCGTATTTTATAGCTTTGACACTTCTGATTTAAGTTTATTATATATCTGTCGCATATTTATTTAAAAAAATAGATTTTTTGATTTTATCTGGCAATTTGTTCATGCATTCATTTTCGTAAATCATAATCGGTCCACGTCATGACTATCGTTTTTTTGGGTATCGTTTGTTTTGCCTTTCGTTTCGTAATTCGTAATACGGGCCCAGGTGAGAGTATTTTTTCTACCGTTTAGGTGAGAGGGGCAGTTTTCCCGAAAATATACTAAAAACAGAAATTATTGTTACAAAACGTATACGTATACGTTTTTATTTATTTTTAGTCGAACGCAAAAAAAAATTGTCCATCACTAAAGCACTAAAAATTAAATAAGTATTTATAGTTAAAATATATAAAAACAAAATATTTGGTCATTTGGAAGTATCAATTAATCTTCACTTAAAAACTAATTTCGAACCTGTTTTAAAGATATTAAATCTTCAAAAAAAAATGTTTTCAAAAAAATCTAAAATTAATTTCATTTTTATGAAATATTAATACAGCTACATAAAATCTTCAGCATAAGAAAATTTAAAGAAATGGATTCATCCGCTAGCAAAAAGTCGGAAATAAAAATCAACCGGTTTTAGGGAACATTGCTAAAAAGGGTTTTTAGAAAAATTTTAACTTCCGCCCTACCTGTTATCACTGCTGCCCCAGGCCCCACCCTAAATTCAACTCTAGCTACGGCCCTGCGATGATGTTCTTTGGTCTTTTCCATCAATTCTTTTATTTGCTTTTTTAAAACAAGTTCTTTATCGGTTTTGAGAAATTAAATTTCAAAGTCAAAATTTTTGAATCGTTGAAAATCGTTGATTTTTTTTCAAAATTTTGCGTTATAGTCCAGTAACATTGTCGTCTCATAGAAGGCGTGTTTTCGTTGGATCCGGTAGTTCTGAATTTTCGCTGAGTCGCTTATGATATTGGCCTCATGAAAACCCAAATTTTTCGAACTCAAGCACCGAACGCATCATGAAAAAAAACCGCGAAAGGATCGTGTTTTTTCAGTTATTGGCATATTTTAACCCTAAAGGAACTATAACTTCGCTCTATGATTTCAAAGCAAATAAATTTTCTTCAATTTGAGCCCAGAACCATCACCCAACAGTTTTGAAAATACAGATATTCAAAATTTAGCAATAATAAATTTATAACAACAAGTAGTATAATTTTCAGTATAATAAAAAAAGGTGGTTCTTGGAACAAGATGCATCAGAAGAAAAAAATCCTTTGCAGGGGGTAGTCTATATCTTCCCCTTTAATTGAGAGGGGCAATTTAAAAAAAAATGACTTGAAATAAAAAACGACTCATACAAATCCAAGGACAATTTTTAGAATAAACTCCTATACCTTTTGTCAAAGCCAGAAATCCATTCTTAAATTTTCTTTTCAAATAAAGTTGTGAACAGTTTTGAACAATTACATTTCAAACTCAAAAATTAGGGAAAAAACATAGTTTTTTAGGTTTAACTATTTTTTTTTTAAATTTTCGTTCCTTAATCAATGCCTTTAATGCCCTTATTAATTTTTAGTCAAACACTAAAAACCAAATGCTTAAATGTCTACTAGTTTTGGAAATAACAAAAAATAACAAAATCCACTTCACTAATTACAACCCAGTAATCTTGTTCTCTGAAAGGGGGGCGCCTTGTTTTAAATCCGGTAGTTCAGATTTTTTGCTGAGTTGTTTATGGTGCATGTGTTTTGAATAATCCAAGGTTTCGACCTCGAGCACCCAACGCAACATTGTCAAAAATCGAAAAAACCGCGAAACGTTCGCATTATTTTTACTTACTTACTTTAGATGGTGCTCACAGCCCAGGACTACGGCCTCAACCAACAAACCCCTCCAGCTAGCTGCTTCCAGTTACGCACTCCAAGTTGGTTGAAGTCGTTCTCCACTTGTCTGCGCCACCTAAGATGGGGTCTTCTTCTGCTGCGCAGACCATCAGGGGTAGATTCGAAGACTCGTCGGGCTGGTGCATCGGTGTCCATACGCTCCACGTGTCCCAGCCATCTCAACCGCCGTATTTTCAGCTGCTTGACCACGTCGACGTCGCTGTAAAGCCCGTAAAGCTCGTTGTTAAATCTTCTTCTCCATACTACATCGACACATACTGGACCGAAGATCACCCGAAGAATTTCCCTTTCAATCTGCACCCAAGCAGATTCTCATCCGTTTTTGACAGGGTCCATGCCTCTGCCCCATATAGCAGGAGCGGGATGATTAGGGGCTTATATAAGGTCTCCTTGATTCTCTGAGAGGGCTTTATTACTCAAATGCATTCTTAGCCCGAAGAAATAGCGATTGGCAAGAGTAATTCTTCGTTTGAACTCTGCGCTGATATTATTTTGCGATGGTATAGCGGAGCCCAGGTAGACAAAGTCCTTGACGACTTCGAAGTTGTATCTATCCATCGTGACGTTTTGCCCTAGCCGACGATGTTGAGATTCCTTTCTCGATGATAGAATATACTTCGTCTTGTCCTCATTAACAGCCAAACTCATTTTTGCCGCCTCCGATTCAATGCTTGCAAACGCGCCGGTAACAGCCAGAGATCAGAAATAACTGTTGACCTTTATTTTCAATTGGTTTCTCTCTGAGAGTTACCACATTTCTTTAAGAAGATTTCGGTTACGGTTTGAGATTTATTTATTGAAAAACAAAATATCGGTTATCGGTTGAGATTTATTTTTTATTTTTTAAAATATCTCTCAATGGTTGAGTTTTTTACGAAAAAATTAATGGAAAAGGTCAACCTTTAACCTTTTTCGTAGAAAATAAATCAAAAATGGTTAATTCGAACAAAAAATTTTAATAATATACTAAGCGACATAGCGAATTCAAAAATGCATATTCGTAATCTAGGAAGTGCCTGCCACCTTTTCAATTGATGCATCGCATTATATGAAAAATCGACTTTTATCTTTAAATACGATTTGCGGCTAAACTAGACGTGCTAGAGGCATCAAAGTTTGCATCTTTAAACTTGACTTGCGGCTAAACTAAGCGACCTAGCGACTTCAAAAATACATATTCGTGATCTAGGAAGCGCCAGTAGTTCTAAAAAATCAATAAAAAAGTTGGTAAAAAAAGGCCGGGCAAGGTGCTTTTAATAAAAAAGATTGTAAAGAGAAATTAAATTTTTGGTTAATGAGTATTTTGGTCAAGAAAACTGTTCACATTGGCGCCTGCCTGGCGACTGATAACCCCCTAAGCTGAGCAACTGATTTTTATGTTTTTTTTTAATTTATGGTATTAAATTTCGCTAATGATAAACTCTCAAGGTTTTTTTGACCCAAGATTGTCCTTTTTTGTCACTAAAAATAAATTTTAAAGATGAAAATTCCCTTTCGCTGGGACGCCAAGCAAATATGTCAGGAAACTTGATGATGATGACTAAAAAGCCTAATAAGCTGCATTACAGCATGCAGTGCTAACGAAAAACTAAGGGCCATACTAAGAGACATTCTGATTGATAAAATTGCAGATGAGATTTATTTTTTTCTCTCAGCGATTTCTCTCACTGGTTGACCGTAACATAAAAAAAAAACAAAGTAAAGGTTTCGCTCAGACCTTGACCGAAAAACTTTTTTTTTAGAATAAAGGTTATTTTGTGACTTTTATTGAAAATAGCAACAAATAAGAGTTATTAAGGGACCTTTCAAAAGGTTGAGATTTATTTCTTATCTCTGGTAACAGCTCGCTTCGTTCTTCCAATAATGTCAATATCATCTGCATAAGCAAGTAGATGAACAGACTTTTGAATTTTTATTTTTACTTACTGCCGATTTTAACCCTTTTCTACTTAAGAACGCTTTACTATTTAAAGTAACTAAAAATTTGTGAAGTAGATTTTGTTATTTTTGGTTATTTTCAAAACTGGAAGACATTTAAGCATTTGGTTTTTAAGAATGCACTCCTGGCTTTGACAAAAGGTATAAGATTTTGTTCTAAAAATTGTCGTTGGATTTTTATGAGTTGTTTTCTATTTCAAGTCAATTATACTACTTGTTGTTATAAGTTTATTATTGCTAAATTTTAAATATCTGTGTTTTCGAAACTGTTGAGTTTTTTTATTATTCAATACTCTATCAATTTCTAGTCAAATACTGAAAAGCAAATGTAAAAATCTTTTTTTATTTTTTGAGAAATTAAAAAAAAAACTAAGAGGTACTCAATGTGTGAAAAAAAAATTAACAAGTCCTTTGTTACATTTTTTTTCTAGACAGAAATTATATTCGTTTCAATTTTTGTTGAGAATTTAGGAAGTTAAATACAATACAATTTGAAAATGGTTAGACAATTTGGTAACATTAATACATTAATTTACTAGATAATGAATTAACAAAAATAGGATATTTATATAAATCAAAATCGATAAGATAACCCTTAAAAAGTGTACATCCGAAAAGCAATCTCTATAGATTACTTGAGGTGATTCCAATATATGTACATAACATAGCGACTCTGTTAGGACCCTATTCAGCCAGGTAAAAAGCTGGCAGGTATTACAATTAGGAAACATCCGTCAGGTGCTTCGACTCAGACCTCAAAACTAAGCGAATGAAAATTGTTAGTGACTATGCGGCGAACACAAATAGAACACATTTTCAAACAAAATGAGTATAATAATATCTCTAATCAATACACAAAATTAAAAAATTACCATTAGCAACGAAAAACCAATGTTTAAATAACACACCCATACACGAAATTAAAACAGGCTGACAAATCCAAATCACGGGTGTTGATTTTTTGCAAAATTTGATTTATAACCATACATTTTGTTGTGCCACGAAATATTTAATTAAACTTATTGCAAAACGTATAAAACTTTAGTAAAACTGCAAAAATGCACACCAAATTATATTTATGAAAACTGCTTTTTTCACTTTGACATCTGTAGCAAATCATTGACAGTAAATGAATTTTGCGATGAATTTTAGGCGAATAATTGATTTCCCAACCTTAATACGAAATTTCATAACGTTCGCCAAACTGTTCTACTAAAAGTGAACGTTCGATTCGCGAACCATAATAAGGCCCTTAAGGTGCGTGTCCATTTGAGAGTTTTTTCGATAGTAAACTCTCGACAGGTCCTTCCAAAATACGAACTAGTTTTTATCCAGCTAATTGCTCTCCGCGAGCTACTCTCATAGCTGTGCCCACTTACGAGTTTACGCTCGAGAGTGGCCCGCGAGGTATTTTCAGTACTTTTTACTCTCAAATGGATACGCACCTTGAGATAACCAAAGTAGAAAACAACAGAAAGTGGAAATTAAATTAAAAAAAAAAAAAAATAAAAAAATAAATAATAACACAAAAGATTTAAAATTTTACTTTTTATATTCATTTTTTTTTTTAAGAAAAAATATTCTTTATTTACTAAATAAATTTCTCTTCAATACAAGAACAAATAATTCTTAAGTAATATAAGTTTTCTTGTCTCCACCTTAATTATTATAATGTTTGTAATATATAAATGTGTTTTTATTATTATTTATAAAAAAAAAAAAACAGATTAAAATAAAATAGTAATAAAAACGATTTTCCGCATTTTTTTTTGTTTTTAGTTGTTTTTAATACACATACAAATTAAAATTAAAATAAAAAAATAATAATTTATTTTGATTGCACAGATCAAAAAAATCGTTTCTTTGGAAACGAAACGATGTTTTTACTAAAACTAACTTCTGATAATTTTTAAAAAAATGTATAATGTATATATTTTTTTTTTAAACTAGTTTATTAATTTTTTATGTATTTTTTTTTCTACAAATTAACTAAATTTAACTTGTTTTTTTTTTCTGTATACATTAAAAAAAGGTAAAAATGAAATACATAAGGCCCATTTTGTGTTCGTAAATATTTTATTCTAAACAGTAAAACAAAAATGAATGTTTTTTAAAATGTTTTTTAATTAAAAAGTAATTGCATGAGTGTTTAGGTAAATATAATATAAATTAAAAATAAAGTCTTTAGATTAAGATGTGTGTTTTTAGAAAAAGATAGTAAACATTTTTATGCAATATTCTTTGAGCTGAAAAGTTTTTTTTTTCTTGTATACATAAAATAAAATAAAAAAAATCTAAAGACGATTGTAAGTGTGAAAGAGAAGGATAAAAATTTCACTAAAAAAGGTACACACGACGAAATATATTCCTCTTGAGAAAATTTAAACTATTCGTTTTAAACAAATTATTTTTTTTTATCATATATTCAAAAAAGTAATTTTTTCTTTTAAACAAAATGACGCCTGAATCGGTTTTTTTTTTTAGAAAATATATCAAAAGTAAAAAGTATCTTGCACACAACCCAACAATTTTGATTTACAAACGATTGAAAAACGAAATCTAAAATAAGTAATAAAGTCCAAAAACTTTTCCAAGAAATATTACTGGAGTTTTAAAAATTTTGTTTTCTAATTTTGACCAGTTTTGTTCAGACAAAAATTAAATTCATTTCGTAAATGCTGTTCTTCTTTCCTTTTCTTTGTTCCTAATGAGAAGAGATTACAAACAGGATGAATAACGTTTACTTTTAAAACTAATTGTAAGCCAAGTTGATCAAAAACAGAAACATTCGTGGAAGCAAAATCATATGATATTTAGCGGCTTGTATTATTTAGGCTCGGAAATTATGAACATCAATTTTCAAAGATATCCCAAGATCTGATAATTTTTTTCGGGATTCACTTTGTTAACTTTGATGTGTCGCCTAAATCACCTAACATCAATTAGATTTCAGTCTTCGTCGACGTGACGGAGAGAATTCCTTGAGACCTCAATAAATCTTAACTGGCCTATTTTTTACGAAAATAAAAAAAAAAATATTTTTTAACAGGTGAAGAAAGTTCTTAATTAATTCATTGAACTTTTTATTATAAGTCAGCAGCTCTGTTTTGATAATATTTATACTCAAGCATAACTTGTTATATTTAATGCACATAATAGTAAAAGTAAAAAATAAATAACTTGTATGTATCCTTGTTATAAAATTAATCCACAAAAACTAACAACGAACATTCTATATCCCTTAAATTTTGTTTTATTTTTTTTCTTAGTAGACTAAAATCATAAAGTTTGTTTAATAGAATATAATAGTGTTAATACCTACATATGTTTTATTTATTTTTTCTTACTAAATAATCATATCATTTCTCTTTCTATATTATATGTTTATTTGTTTTTTTTTTTTTACAAACTGATTTATATTATTATATTTTTTTAATTGTTGTATAACGTAATTATTAATAATGCAGATTTATTTAAAATTTTTTAGTTAATGTATATATATATATAATTTACAATTTATTTATTTAAAAAAAAAACAATCTTTTCTCTCATTCTCTTAAATATAATTGAATATATGTATATATATCATTTCCTTTCTTTCTAGCTTTCACTCAAACTTACTCACATTGTTTTCATTTTTTTAAATTTAGTTTTAACTTTCAAGGTTTTATTATTTTTTAATATAAACAACAAACATGCTCATTCGACGCCTCTCACTCTTTCATTATCTGTCCCACAAAACAGTACATAACTACGTGTGTTTCAAGGATTTAATGTTTTAGTTAATGCCATTCTATATAATTATTTTATATATATTTACAGTTCCAGAGTACATAAAAACATTAAGAAATAAAAATAGACAATAATTTTTTTTAAATATGTGTCACTGTGTTGCATAAAATATTAAGTAAAAAATGTTTTTGTATATGGTATGTGTCAGTATAAAATGTGATCTGAATAGAAAACTTAACAACAAAATAAAACTACAACAAATTTAAAGTGTGTGTATGTATTGGTTTTCTGCTAAAGCTAAGATTACGAGAAAAACAAAATTTGTATATATAGTACAAACATATTTCAATATGATCTGATCGTATACAAACTCTGCAAAACTAAATGATGGATTTTTGTTTTAAATTATTTTTAAATGGTTTTTCTGTATGAGTGTGAGTGCTACATATGCTGTTCGAGGGTTGATGGAGAAGATGACGAGATAGACTATATCGACGATAACGAAAATTACTACAGTTTATCCTGCTATGCAACAGTACTATGTTCACCAATACCGCCGATCCCTACTCCGCCCACAACATCGCTGACGTTAGCTAGTCCACTACCCAGACCTGTCACATCCATCATCAGGTCATCACCACTCGTACTACTACTGCCATCCACACCACTGCCACCGTTTAGTGCTTGTGCAGCTTGCATTGCTTGTGTGGCTTGTATATGTGACTGAACGGATGGTGGTATCGTATTCACGTCCCAGATTTCTTCGAGGAATTTGGGAAGCTTTCGATTTTTCAGCTTCAAGGAAAAACACATCTCGGCATTCTGATTGCCAAGAGTTCGCAGTTCAGTAAGAATGGAGAGTAATTTGGCAAAAAATACCAAACACTTCGGATCGCCTCTATGCCGATTAAGGATATAGATTCGTAACGTATCGATGTAGTAACTTTGTATCTGCTCGACTAGTTCAGCTTCATCGAGACCGGGACGATCGGAAAAGATCACAATGGCAGTGAGTAGGGCATACTCGACATTATCGACTGTCATCGAGTACATTTGACGACAGAAATGCAATAAATCTTCAATATTATCAGCCATACCGGCCATTTTATATGAATCACGGGTATATGACCGATTATTGGCGAAGAAAATTGAATTTGATGCAGCATCATAGCGTCGTGCCATACGCAACATCATAACTTCACTTGAACATGCCTGAAAGTAGAAAAAAATATATTGGAAGTAAAAACAAATAGCTTATTTTGCAATGTTTAATTAATGGTCTCATTTTTCTATTTTCGTCCTTAATAATCCTCTTATTAATATTATAAATTTGAAAGTTTGTTGTTTGTCTGTTTGTTTCCATTGAACTCAATAAATAAATATGGAAGTGGATAAAATAAAATAAAGTAAAATAAAAAAGAAAATAAAAGAAAATAAAAGAAAACAAAACAAAATAAACATGACGGACAAAAGAGGAGAAAATAACGGTTTTTGTAACGATATCTAGAAAGCAATAATCTAGAAAACAAAAATCTCCAAAGTAAAAATCTAGAAAACAAAAATCTAGAAAACAAAAAACCAGAAATACAAAAATCTAAAAAAAATCTCGAATGCAAAAATCTAGAATTAATTTTAATTAATCGTATGTAATTGTTGTTATCCTTCATTATCAAAGCGTGAGTAGATATAAAAGGCCCCGTGAAATAACTCCCCAATAACCGCCCAATCCAAAAATTAAACAACTCCCCAATTTTTTTTTTTTTTTGAAGTCCCCAAATTCAAAGATGAAATTAAATCCCCAAAAGCGCATGAAAAAAGTCCTCAACAAAAAATGAAATAAGTTCCCAAAAAACAGTGAGGTATGTAAGAATGTATAGGATTTCAGGAGGTGCGAGGTTGGGTGTATGCAAAGTTTCCTTAGCATTTAAAGAATCTGAATTTAAAGAAACTTTGAATTTATACTATATGTATATCCAACGTCAACAGCTGTTTTCTAAATATACATATACGTGGCCCAAAGTTGCACATTTAAAATTTTCAGACATGAAAATGTAATGCATCATAAAAAATTCACATTACCTAGGACTGCAGGAAATTTTTATAAGAATGAAGTAAGTATCCAAATTTAGGGAATTTTTTCATAGTTGATTTTGGGGACTTATTTACTTTTTCATATCGCCAAATACCTATTTTATTTTTTTAGTATCATACTTATGTGGTTTTTCTTTCAGCCAAAAAAAATTGATCCCTGTGAGGGATTTCGATCCCGGTGAAGAATACAATATTTTCAATTTAACAATAAAAGTCCTTTCCTTTTATGAAAACTGAACGTACTTGTCTAATTCCTATAATGTAAAAAAAACCCTTGCAGGAATTTTTTTCTATGCATACTATCACTGGTCATCTAGGAAAACCATCCAAATTTGACATGTCACACACACAATTGCAAACAAAAAAGAAATCCATTCTGCGTTTCTTTTGCCACAAAATTCGTGATCCCGGATCAAAATCCCTATTTGCAAAAGAAAAACGACATTAATCTAAGTGTCACCTGTGGTGCGTTCTTTTATGTTACCGTGGTTAACTATAGTTAATGTGTCAAAAATAAAAGTTGATGTGCCATAGTTAAGAAAGTTACTCTTGGTAACTTTTTCATTTAGGAACGAGCAGAGTTAACAATAGTCAAACGAAAGGGGTTGAAAAAAAAATCAAATTGTATTTGGAATGAAAAACCAACAAAAAATGTGATTGCATTAAATTTATTGCAAAAATAATTATTAGGAATTCAAAATAACATGTGTACATTTTCTAATTAAATTTCTTTACACTCATTTTTGTATAAATCGAACAGAAATAAGTGAAATTTTTAATTGCATATGGCACAGAATTTTTGATTAAAAATTGTCCAAATAATAAGAAGAAAATGCCGACAGAAAGAAAATGATCAGAAAACAAAAGAAAACTATTCCAAAAATCAAATTCGAC
Source organism: Epistrophella euchroma (assembly GCA_947049315.1). NCBI lineage: Eukaryota > Metazoa > Arthropoda > Insecta > Diptera > Syrphidae > Epistrophella > Epistrophella euchroma. The sequence goes on along the minus strand of OX346245.1, from coordinate 98,015,369 downwards.
AAAATAAAATCGATGAAATTGATAAAAATATATTTTAAATATTGAAAACAATTCCAAATAAAAAGGGCAAAAAGTAAACAAGAGATCCACCATTACTTTTCAGCTGTGTTTGACAGATCAACTATTTCAACTCATATCAAGGAGATGAGTTGGAAAAAGTTACAAAAAGTTACTTTTTGACATTTTTACTTTGAATTTAGGAACGACTTTATGACGTCATAAAGTTAACTCCAAGTAACTTTTCTGAATTAAAGGAACGACCGATGTTAACTATAGTTAACCTCAGTACATAAAATAACGCACCACTGGGCAGCTACAATTGCAAAAATGGGTTGAACTGTCACTGTTTTAGGCGTGTTTAGCTAATGTTTCTTAAGAAAATACGTTAAGTATTTAAATGTTTAAAACTAAGAACATTTTAGCAGAGTTTTAAAATTAAAAAAACTGTTAGGAAGTATCATGCTAATACCTTAACATACATAACGCTGTTTAAAATTTTGCGCCAATCTATTTGAGTTTATTTAAACTCCATAAATAGGTAAAAAAATCTAGAATAATTTTTTTTTTCGAGATATTAGATTTTTGACATTCGAGATTTTTGTCATTCGAGATTATGTCAAAGAAGAGAAGAAGGCCGAAAAACTTGGGAAGATTGTCGAAGGGTAGGAATATGGGCACGGGACCAATGGGAGATATAAGTGATCTATCGAAAAGGAAAACGGCAGAGTTGTAAAAACTGCAGTCTTTTCGGTACTGCAGTTAATTGACTAAAAATACTAATTTCATTAAGTCTTACTTACAAAAATACTTTAACTAAAATCGAGCAGCCAGCAGTCAGTACTAATATTCCGACTGTGCAGTTAAAAAAAAAAGTTATTTAACTTTAAGTTAATTAACTGCAGTACTTTTTAACTGCTTTTAGTCTTTTTAGTCAGTAAAAAGTCTTTGTACTGCGATGATTTTACTTTTAGTCAGCAAGTCTATTAACTACAGTCAAGACGGAGTAAGGAATAAATAGAATAGTTCAAGCAAGCGAGAAAATTTAAAGATCACCTCAGAAAAAGAAAAAGAGCAATTGAAGGGAGATGAGAAATGAATCCAGACGGGAGATGCAAGCAAGGGGTGATGAACGAGAAGAAAAGGGAGTCGAAGGTAGTAGAATATGTTAACGAACGAGGTGAAAGAAATGAGAGTGGATATGAAGGGGGAGTTGGGAAAGATGAGAGAACAAATAAGAAGAGGGGAAAAGGAAAGAGAAGATATGAAGGTTGCAGTAAGCGGGCTAGCGAGAAGGGTAGAAGAATCAGCGTTACCACTTCCGAAAAAAAAGTCGAAGTAGATTTGAAGAAAAAAGGGAAGTAGATTGAGAAAAATGGAAATAGATTTTAAAATGAAATTTGTTTATATAAATTTAAACGAAAAAATTAAAACCAAAAAATTAAGACAAAATACCAGATATTTAATATATATGAAATCGTCTAATGGAAAAGCCAGCTCATTTTAAATTTTGCTCAAAAATTTTCTTTAGGGTTTCAAATATGAAAATCCAAGGTCCCTGCACCCTGCAAACATTTGAAAATCGTTATTTTTATGCCTGAATATTTTACGCTCTTAAAAAAACTGTTGTTGGCTCTATTAAAGATATCTGCGCCTACGTTAGTGATTTCAAGCTGAAAGGCAGGTGTTTATATGAAAAATTTTTTAATATTTTATATTTTATGCGATTTCTAACTGACTGTAGAATGTATAGGTAACTAGCTTATATTGTTAGATTTAAGTTCATGAAACCTACAACTGACATATTTGGCCCGCTATTTATCAAAAAAAATTCATTATCTACTTAATATTTTGTTTTCGATTGGATTTTGGTAGAGAGTGGAGAAAACGAGTTAGCGAATTTTTAAAATTATTCTTAAAAGTGCTAAGTTCATATAAGTTAAATAGGAAAATGGCATACCAAGTTTTGTATTTATAATTTTTTGAAACATTTTTTTGATGTAGCCCAAAATAATTACACTAATTTCATACCGAATCGAGGATGAATAAATTAAAATGTGGGTTTTTTGCATTCTTTTCCAAATTTGCCTCAATCTGTGGCAAAAAACAATTGTATTTCTTGGGACTATTAAAGGCAAGTCTAAATAATTTTGTCTTTGAATAATTGCCAACAAAATTTTCTTGATACCCAGGAACTCATACAAATATTTTTTCAAAGTTCAAACGCACAAAAAGTACTCATAAGTTTCAGATACCCATCATAATATATATTTCGTGTTTAAATTGTTTTCAGAACTGATCATATTCAAACGAAAATGACTACAATATCAATAGGTCTGGGGCGAGATAAAAATATGGAACTTTGAGGATATTCAGCTCCTTCCCATGAACTTCAAATCGAGTAACGCATATTTTTTTTATCTTCATCATTAGTGTTTGCCATTTCACTCTTTATTTTTGAATTACCAGAATGAAATAGAAAAAAGAAGTAGATTTGGCCTTTTTTTTTGTAAAATTGAAGTAGATTGAAACAGAGTAGTAGGAACAGCGAAGTAGGAAGTAGATTTTTAAAAATTTTCAAAAAAAGAAGTAGATCTACTTCAATTGAAGTAAAGTGGTAGTACTGAGAAGAATTAGATATCAGAGAACAAAGCGCGTGGGAGATGGCGAAGAGAATAAAAAAAAACAAATAAAATGAGAGGAGAACTAAAATCTTGCGGAGAGGATGAAAGAGATGAAAGCAAAGATAGAAAAACGAGAAAAAGAAAACAAAACGGAAAATATAACAACCAAAAACATTCATACTGTTCTAAGAAGATTTTGCGGTTATCCACTAGATTATAAAATCTGGAAATCTTGTTGTTTCTCTTTTGGTGGTTTTTGTTCGAAATCGAGATTATGATCAACTTTCAGATCCCAATGGATCCAAAAAAATTATTTGCAGAGCTTTCTAAGCCAAATTTATTATTATGTTATATCTATGGCGCAAAATTTTAAACAGCGATTTTAACTTTAGTAAAATGTTAAAAAGATAATACGATTCTAACTCGTTTAAAATTTTGAAAAGCTTGTTTTTAACCTAGCTACATACTAAAAATCCTTTAACATCATACTACATCGTCAAAAATGTTGGGCCTATATTTTTACAATTTTTCTCACAAAAATCTGTATTTTAAAAATCTATTTATTTAAATTTTGATTTAAAAATGTTTGCTTATTCTTAAATCACTGAATGAATAGAAAATAAATTTTCAGAATTTTTCAGAAACAAAACAAGACCCGACGCAAATAGGTTATAATATGTATTTGTATACTGCGACAATACCTTCAACAGTGTAATTTGGTCCTCTTGTGGAATTTTGGTAAAAGCCGGCAGCCCCTTGGCGAATTCGACAATTAATTGTACTGTAAGGATTGTAATTTCAGTGATGTGCCTGAAGCTCACATCATGTTGGCTCTCGTTCTCATCCGGCGAACTCTGTTAAGCAAAGAATTTAAAGATACATATGTAGATCATTTTTGTTATTTTTTTTCAAAACTTACAATCATTATCCGTTTGAGATCTTCTTCGGAAGGTTGTTCATAACCGTCCTGGTACCAAATTAGTTTGTATATGACTGCTAATTGATTTAATGTTAATTGAGGTATATTTTTAGCTTGATTCTCAGCTAATAAGCTGTCAGGCAGTAGCTATTTATAGGTAGACAAATCATTGTATTAATTGTAGGTTCAAAGCTTAATAAAATAAAAACTTACTGGACATGTCGCATGCGAGGGCGCCTCACATTGCATCAGCTCGAGTACTTCTTTTTTGATGACATCCGTCGTACTGACTGCCGGCGATACTTGCTGCTTGTCCTTTTCTTTTTGTGCCTTTTTCTCGCGTCGCTTAAGAGCACATTGATTTTCAGGGACAACACATTCGGGTCGCATGCCTACTGCGAGGCATTTTTTCAGTCTACACTCTTGACATTTACGTCGCATATACATGTCCATTTCGCAGGCATGACCGAACTTACAACAATAGACCGCATTTTTGGTAACACTTCGTCGAAAAAATCCTTTACATCCCTCACAGGTAAGGGCGTTATAATGATATCCAGACGCTCTATCTCCGCATACCAGGCACAGTTCTTCTTGCAGCCGAGGGGCTGGACCTTTTTTACCTTTTTTTGCATCACAGCCGTCGTTTGTTGAGTAGCCGTTGAGACTGCTCGATGGTGATAGATCATCTCTACCTATAAACAAAATTAAGAATTTAAGTTAAAATATAACATATAATACTAATATTATAGGTATAGTGACCAGAATTTTTCAAACCAATTCGGGAAATTTTGTTTAAAACAATTTTTGATAAAAGAGGAGAAATATACTATTTTTTTTTTTTGCTTAATAACAAAAAATAAAAAATATTTAATTTATTTGCTTTTATTTAGTATAAAGGTTTCGGAGTCTCTTTCAGTTTTGATCAATATCATTCTTATGAACTGTGTTTCAGTCTATTATGGGACTTGTTATTTAGACGACAAGAAATAAGCAAGTTTTATGCAGAATACAAAACACAAACCTTTAAACTGACAGGAGACAATTATGGGGTTTTCCATCAATGGTACAAAAATAAATTCTTTTTATCCAGATCTGTCAAAAACCGATTTTGACATTTTTCGTCTTCCAATAGGCAAACAAAAATGTTTTTTTTTTTCGAAAAATAAATCAATTGGCAGATCTGGATTTTGCGGCAGATCTCTTTATATTAACTAACACCAGTTTATACACCAGTGCAATTGACATCTATTTGTTTGACCACTGGCAGCTCCACGGATACGAATATATACAATGGCAAAAAATCAACCTGAAATCCTAATCTATTTCCCACGAAAAAAATCGAATTTCGGACAGATATCTAAATTTACCATAGAAATACCCCAATAATTTTGACTTACAAATCAGGAACGCCAAAATAAAATGACATTTGGCTTTCTTAATGGGGTTTTCCTTTGGTAAAATCAAATTTGTTTGCCCATTGAAAGGCGAAACTTGCCAAAATCGGTGTTTTGACAAATCTGGATCAAAAACTAATTTTATTTTTTTTGCCATTGGAAAACCCCATTAAAAAAGGTCTATTCTGCATGGGCATTATTTGTGAAATACTTGTTACTACAGGGTGACTGAAAAGTTGTTTTGGCAATTTAACTTGTCATAACGGGACAAATCTGTAAATGCGGGACATTTTGCTGCACAATCGATGATACAAGACAGCCATGTGAAATGCGGGACGTCTGGTCACTATAATTATAGGCAAATCAAATTATTTTCTATTTTATCAAAATGACACTCAGATCATAGTTACATAAGTTCATTTTTCATATAGGCACTTTCTGCCAACACTGTGATATTGTATCCAAAGCGGTTTAGTTGTTTTAAATGTTTCTCATCAATTTTTTATTTTAATGCCTGTTAAAGTTATCATTGAAGGACGATACTAGAAAAAAGCAAATTTAAAACATTTGTATCAGAAAGTAGTCCGTGGCGTAATGGTTGGTATGTTGAACTGTCACGCCTCTGGCTTCCATTCCCAGCCTCTGCCACCTAAAACTTTTTTCAGGGCTACTGCCTTTTCGGAGGAAGTGACAAATCCTCAAAGAATATTTCCTATCATAGAAAAGTCCCGCTCATCTAATAAACTCTAGGTCCCCTCTATTTATTTAGGAAATTCCAGTTGAAAAGATTAAGACAAAGAAAGTGTTATTTAAGAATTTTAAAGTTAGAAAATTGTTAAAAAGTGCTTATAACTAAACACCATGGCGTTTCAAAATTTTGCGCCAGTATGTTTATTTAAATTTAAAAGTAAAACAGATTGTTTAAAGGAAAAAGCCGCTGTTGCAAATAAAATATTGTTTTCACTAAAGTTGACTTGAGTTCGTTTGGAGCATTTTTTATTTTTGAATGTTAAAAGTTAACACACAATACACATATCAGTAGGATAGGTAAAGATTATTACAACGGGGTAGTTAAACAAAGCTGATCACTTAAGTGCAGCGAACTGGCATGGCGTGGCGTAGGAAAAGAGCTTGCAAAGTAAGGTCTGCCTACGAGTAGAAAAAGGTATTATCATTTATGCTCGGATTTATATTGTTCATCTCTCCTTGTTTTTTGTTGTGGTGTTTTTTTTAACTACATAGGGCTTTAAATGCATTTTTGTGTAGGTTGCAGATATATGAACACATACATATAACGAACTTTGTTTCTAAGAATTGAATGTAGCTGTATTAAACCTATTTTTTTTTGTTGCACACAGGATTGTATGCATCTTATTGTACATATATATCACATAGAAAAAGCTATTTGCGCCAACATATTTTTTTTATAGCAAAAAACATCATAATGAAGATGGCTTTGTGCCATGGAACTGGAATGAAATAGTTGGGGTTCATTCATGTTATTTTTTTTTAATAATCATTCCCTTCTACTGTTTTTTTTTTTTTTAACTGAACAGCCTTGCTGTATGCAAGAGTGGTAGGTAAATGTGTAGATATGAAATACTAATTTCTTCACCTAATGTTATGTTCTTTTTGTTTGTTTGGTATCTTTAGCAGTAAAATGTCCTGTCAAATTTTGAAAGAAGGGGAAAATTCTCTAAGAAATGGGATCAGCACTAACACATTTTGTATAAAACGCTACTTTGTGTAAGGCCCCAAAATGTGACATAAATCATTTCTATTTGTGACTAAACATTTTTAAATACATAACTTTTTTATATGCAATTACAGTTAGAAAGCAAGAAGATCAAAATGATTTTTTTCAAGTTGCATACACTGACAATTTTGGTTTTAACAGTAGTTTCACTACCTGCACTCAGAAAGGGAAAATTAATTGCTCTCATTGTGCTATCTTGTCGCAACTTTTTTGAGCTGAAAAATAGGAATTTGTGACAATTTGTGAAAATTTGTGCTAATTCGCATGAAATTTCACGTTACCAAGCACAACTAGTAGTATACAGCGCTACAATGTGAATCTGTAGCTGCAATTTAAGATTTAATGGAGAGTCAATATATTCGAGCGTAGTGAAGGGTTTTTGAAAATAAATTTCAAACTCAAAATTAAAAAAAATTGTGTTTGAACTATTTTTGTTAAAAATTTTACGTTATTAAAGCTTATTTGCTGAAACCAAACTTAAATATTTATGTTCAACCATAGACTTATTAATAATAAAGACAGGACGCTTCATAGAAGGAAAAAGGAACCAATTTGAGATTTCCTCCACTTCAAATTGGTTGCTTTTTCTTTCTATGAAGAGTCCTGTCTTTATTATTAGTTAGTCTATGGTTCAACTTAAACGTTTATGTTCTACTTTTTCCTCAGCGTAAACTGTTATATAAGCTCTTATGTTGAACTACAATATTTAAGTTCATTTCAACAAATGAATGTGCCTACTTTTGTTTTTAATATTCAAGCCTCTTATCAATTTTAAGTGAGCCATTAAAATCCAGATGGTTAAATGTCTTTTAGTTTTCGAGAAAATTGAAAATAACAAAAGTAAATTTTAAAGCAGATTTTGCTATATTCGGTTTTCTTAAAAACTAGAAGACATTTGTGGCCGTATTATAAGCATTGTCTAACTTTAGACAGCCATCCGAAGTTACAAAAAAAAAAGCTTTCTAACTGGTGCTAAACTGATCTAACTTTTTATCTTACTTTAGACAATGTAATCGATTGTCTAAACCTTGAAAAATGTAATATTTTTTTAAAATTATATAAAGCACTCTTCCGACTGATTCGAAATACTTAAACATAGTTTAAACAGTCAAAAATCTAATAAATACGACCATTGTTTTTTAGTGTTTGACTAAAATTTGATAAGAGCATTGAATATTACTACTTAATCTTCTTCAAAAAACATTCACTAAAACAATTTTATATAAAACGAAAATCAAAAAATTGATTTCTGCCTTTAAATGATCGTAGGTAGAAATCCAAAACGAAATGAAACATCAATTAATCTCGCGTTGAAATGATTACAAAGAAAATAAATTTTGTTTTATATTTGGTTTAGATAAGTCCGTTGAATTGTATTTACTTTGTTTCTGAATTTAAATATTTTTGGTATAGTTCATGGTATTTAATGGACTTAATTCTGTTTAAAAGCCTCTGGTTTTTCATATATTAAATAGCAGATTTAAGACAATTTTTCTTGTATCGATAACAATTCGCATTAATACAGGCGTACACGTAAGACAACATAATGCATAAATTTCTTCTACTTGTGTGCCTACGATATAAATATACCCATACTTATGTAGCTAAGACATTTTGATTCATTATAAGTAGGTACCCAAAATTAAAAAAAAAAAAAAGTCTGAACATTTTTGCTCGTTGACAAGAACAACATGAAAAACATTAAGCTTCAAAATAGAACACAATTTAGCATGATACTATTTTTTTTTCCAAGAATGACACCAAACATAAAATGTTGAATGTTACTCGTGTATATACCCACATATAAACATATCTACATACATATCTCTCGATGCGGGTGGATCTATACATTTTTAATGTTTTATTTTTTGTTTCTCTTGTTTTGAACCGCCTAGCCTAGGGTTTCAAGTGCTGCAAAAAGCCATATAAAAAGTAGGATTATAGAAAAAAGCGAAGCAGAGACGATGATGGTGTGGTGCACTTGTGTGTTGTATGTGAGTTGAAGGAGCTTTTTGCAATCTTTCAAGTGAAGGATTTTTTTGTGCTGCATATAATAGAAAGCTATAACTATATACGGCTTTTAGTTCTTTCCTTTCGCTCTTTTATATTCTATGATTTTAATTTTTTTTTGAATTTTTCTTCTTGTGCATACCTAGAACGGCAAACTTTCATTAAATACTGAATTGGAATTCCATTCAGTTTAGAAATCAAATACATAACTACATAGCTTAACATAATGTCATACAAATGTACAATGTACCTATTTATATTAAAATGTACACAAAATTGAAGCACCAACCAGTGAGTAAATTTAAAAGAGATACATATGGAATAGAACAAGTTAAATCTTCTTGTGATTTTAGAGCTTACTCATTTCATGTAAAGGGCTGGGGACGACATGCGAACAACACTATAAAATGTATGGATTATGAAAAAGATACACTATTGAAATTTCGATTTTCCAATGTATTGAAAAAAACCAAATTAAACCTTACTTTAGGAAATGTGCTTTTATTTCTGCATTGTAAATGACTCGGAAGTAGATTTCTCCAATACTAAGAACAGAAATGTTAGCTTTTTCATAATAATCAGTCTGACTGGAAGTTTTTTTTTTTTTTCTTTTTTTTTTTTTTTTTTTTTTTTTATTGAAAATAATTTTATAACTACATATAAATTGGCAAAGAAAATTCCTATAATAATAAAAAAAATGTAGATACGTCATTTCATTAACACGAATAGTTCGGCTGGCAGGCTATCCGCACCAGCAGTCTTTTATGACTTAAGCTTGGAATTGCACTTCATTTAGGTCAACGGTATTGCTGGCCTTGATCGTCCAAGTTAAATGGATTGTTCTGTCAAGCTCTTCAACGTGTCAATTAGTTAGCAAATTTACCACTCCAATTCACGAAAAAGGTAAAATAAAATTAGTTTTGAGTGACTTCAGTAAAGGAGCTATTTTTTTTTTTGACTAACTGTTTTATGGATATTTTCGTATTTCAATGATGTACTCGATCAATGAATGTTGGCCTTATCTATAAGCAAATTATATTCAGTATTCATAAAAATTGAAGTTCATTGGATTATTCGACGTAATATTGTAATGACAAATCATACAAATTAAAATAATAATTACATCGACTTTTCAATTTAGAGCTCAAAGAATCGAATTTAAATTCCTTATCCATAACGTTTTTAGGGTGGAAGGGGGTTCCCCTCCTCAAAAATTTGTGTACACAATCTTAACCTTGAAAACTTGATCATTACAACGAAAGATATAAGTTTTTAAAAAAAGCTTAATTTCGAAAAATGCCACAATTTTGTAATTTACGGTCCTTTCTTTACTGGTAGACTACGGAGAGCAATGAACCAAACAAATAATTTCCATGCAAATTTTCCGATTTCTCGATTAATTCAAAATTAAGATGAGGTATCAAAATAATAGCTGTTTTTAAACAATAGGCAATTCACTGATTCACATATCAAGCACTGAGTACAATGTCTGAGGCATAGTTTCAAAACATTCATCAGACCTACATATACTTAGCAAATGATTTATAATGGCTGTGTTACTTGATCGTGAACCTTGTGTCCTTAAAAGGTCAATTGTAGCGCGTCTAAAGAAGATTTATTAGATGCTGTTGATTTTGCATTTTATCAGATCAGGGGGCCGAATCTGGTTCTGTGAAAAAGTGAAACGAAAAACTTTACCATTAATTCCAATTCCCGTTTTGTGTAAATGTGAAACTAAACATAAAAAACTTTCATAATGAATAATTTCTTTTCACGCAGCGCGGTCAAATCTTCGTGAATCGCCAATAAGGAAGAGTGTTTACAAAACAAAACTAGAAATCCAACCATGAGTATTAATAAACGAAAAACAACGGAAAGATAAGATTAACAAATCTGTCAACTTGCAATTCGTATTAATAAATATGTAATGGTCTGTGATATGGTCAGTGCGAGCGGACAACTTTAGCTCGACAAATTTGGCGTTTAAGGGATGAATTACTATATAACACACACATTCTTACATTTCATAATAACCGGCTACTACTACAACTACAAGCATATTTTTCATCAATCAGTGCATGCGTGTGACACATTTATAAGCATATTTCCATGATTTGATACAGGGCTGCCGTACTTTCAGTAGTGACAGACTGGAACTATTATGTTATTACTAATAACAGTTATCCAACGGACAAGTTCTCTATCCATATACACATATCCATGTGTGTTAAGGAGCGACTTTTTAATTGGATTGTTAGAGTACTCCTAAGTTACTTCGTAAGGATTTTTAAAAGTTTTTCTATGCCAAACATGAAGAGTTTTCGATATTCAACCATCACTTCGTTGAAAAACCATCAATTCATTCAAAAATTCATGTGCTTGGCATTATGTATGTAGTTCTATAGACCTAAAGGGCTCGACCCATAGAATCCGTCACATGCGTTGCGTCGACGTATTTAACTGACAGCTCGATTAAATAAACACGTTCTTATGAGAAGTGACATATATGCACCGGACGCAATGCAAAAAGTAGACGAACTTTTAACTTTTCTCTCCGGCAGGTCCATTGACATCAATTGTCAATAGTAGGTCTGTTAACTCGTTCTGATGAGATTTGTTCACTCTAGTTTAATAAAGTGAGTTGTGTCTACGCGCATAAAAATTAACGTAAACATCAAATATTGTAATTTTGCAAGAACGGATTGCATATTTTTTTTATAGATAACGTGTACACAGACAGGTAAATTTATTCGAGCATAAATTGAGCGTTAATAGAAAGGGTAGACGAAAGAATTTGTTCATGCCTGCGGAATTGGACTCACTCAGTTTCTGTCATTATACAACAAAACAAAATACACGACAAAACTGACAAAATGTGACAGTCTGCAAAATTTTAGCCATTTGTAAATCTGCAACAATAAAGAAAAACACAAAGAAGAAAGGGCGATAACTCTGCAATTTTGTAAACCATATAAGTGAAAATGAGCTTGCTCATTATTTTGATGGCTTTGTCCATTATTTTCCTAATTTTGTGACGGTAATTCTAAGAATTTTTCAGTGTTATTAAATCCAGCATATGCATAAATCATACTATAAAACGGCTGGACGTACTAGTATAAAATAAAGCCTTTAACAGTTTATGAAATGCGCTGATATTCCTCAGTGCGCACTAGATTCGAAAAATCGACCGCATCTAGTAATTTGAATAAAGCTGCCAAAACAACGTATCCATTGGGTCACCCCTATCCGTTTCATAAGTCAATGTCAACAGATCTGTTGCCGCAACGCATGCGACGGACTCTATGGGTCGGCCCTTCAGTGTCTTGGATTGATTAATTTAAAATAGGAATTAGAAAAAAAAACTAAAGAACGACGATGAGTATCGCTCGCTTAGCATATTTATTTTAAAGTATTTTGATTATCTACTACTACAATTGATATGTACTTATCTAGATATCCTAAATAAGAGAAAGTACATAAAACAAAAACTACTATTATTAAAGTTAATATTCCATTATTTTCTATGTTTTTTTAAATCAAGTTCTTTAAATGAATTGTTTTTTATGAAATTAAATTTCAAGGTCAAAATATTTGAAAAAAATTGTGATTTTTTTTTCAAAATTTTGTGTAATTAAGTCCCAATGCTTTTGAAAATATTCAATGCCCTTATCAATTTTTAGTCTACAGTTTTTGAGAAATTAATCAAAAAAAAGAAACACGAAAAGTACTCGTGTTTTTTTTATGTTTATATGCAAAAAATTAACTTTCATAAATGGGTTTTTTGGGAAGAAGTATCTTTTGTTTTGTTTTTAGCTTTTAAAAAACTAAAAAAGATTTTTACACCTGGTTTACAGTATACTGAGGGGTTTTTAACACTATCTAGCTAGAACATTTTGAATACAAATTTTTCTTGAAATCAAAATAAACGGTCATTCCATATAAATGATTAAAAACCGTTACAGAAAACTTACATTTTCTCGAAAACGACTCCTACGATTTTTATTAAAAAATTTTTCAATAGTAATATTAGTAGGGTCTATCACTTACCCAAAAGTAGAAAACAAATTTTCGATTTCAAAAATTTAATTTTTTTTTATTTTAAATTTTTGTTTTCGAAATTTAATTTTTAATTCATCATAATTGTTTTCATCGCCTTTCAGTTATTATTTTGGATAAAAAAAATTAAAGTTACCTTTATGTATTATGCCATGAAAATACACATATGTAAGATGCATCCACAGCGCATGAACCAAGTTTTATCCATGCATTTAATTCTATACACCTATACAACAGTAAATGCATACAAATATGTGGGATATTTACATCTGTTATGTGCTGATGCTTTTGTGTCGCCCCGACTTTGACCGAAATGGTTTTTCATGGAGAATGCATAATATGAAAAACGCAGCGCCGGCGGCTCCATAATTTATCAATGCAAAAGTCTTCTTAGCATTGCATGCAATGGCAGGGGTATCGTTCGATACATAGCCATACTCACAGCTATAATGTTTATGCAACCCGACGCGACGCCCGATGGCTGATAGAGCGAATTAATGGTTTTAGACTTTGGCACACATCAAATTCTATGTTTCCACTGCTATGGCATCGCTAAAAGATGATAGATTTCGCTATCTATCTGTCGTTGTTGATGTGGTGTGTATTCATAGCAGTGCAATCATTGTTGACGGTGGTCATGTGTGAAAAGACTGTGTCTAAATAATTGTTGAGCTAGGTTAGGGTGGTGGCAATTCCTAGTTAACCTTCAAACATTTAGATATATTGAAAGAAATACCATGAACAGTATTAACTGAAAATTGTGTTATTTTGTTAAGAATTTATTTAAATTCCTATTGGCGTTTGCTTAGCTTCTGTCTTCCCGAGAAAATAAACATCGGTTAAGGTTGCATGCCTTTTTTTAATGCTAGTGCATGGAAACAATACTGTGTTTACGATGATTTTAGTTATGAATGACTTACTGAAAGAAACCTTTTTTCAACTCACTTCACAAGTACCTTAAGCCTTAATTACATTTGTTGTGCCAAAAATCAGTAATTCTTCGAAATTTATTGTCCTTGTTTCGTTTGCTGGGGTCGCCAATATTAAAATCATCCATACCCTAGGCTTGTAGTTGTTTCGGAACCGGTTTGTTTCCCGTGGTAGGGAAGTTACTCCGATGCACAACCCCCAACCTGAACGACCAGACCCTTAGTATAACTCTAAGATTGGGGAGCCGGATAAACCGCTCCTTAAAGGTCTGAGCTACGAATATTACGTAGTAGCCCATATAAGGTGTTCACTAAGTGGTTCAACCTAACTGGAACTGTAGACGCCACCGTTCATTCCATCTGGCTTAATAAGAACACTCCTCCCCCTTCTCTCGTTTGCTGCCACCAAAGACCGTCCACAGGGATTGGGACCCCATCTTCAGTTAAAGGTACTAGGCACCCGATGTTCACCACGGGGAGGTGAGAGTAGGCTTTGATAGACAAAAGTTCGCTTTAAAAAAAGCTTGTGGACGCTTGTGTCCTCTTAAATGCACCGTGTTGTCTACCCTTTGAACATGATTGTAATCAGAAAGTGAAAAACTAGAGTAGGTGGTATACTTTTTCCAAAGTTTTTGATGCTTTGAAACCAAAACGGATTTTAACATCGCTCCATCACAAAAGGTTTTCTTTCTATTGTACATATTGTAATTAAAAATTACAAATTTGTGCTGACTCAAGAAACCTGCGCTAAGGAATGAATTTCGAGGTCTGATTTGGAAACAGTGCTTCAAAAACATCCGAATGTTTTCCCAACAGAAGGTTGTTTAAATGTTGTTAATTTGTACATGAAGTAGTAACAGAATATGGAAATTCAAAGGTTCGAAAAATAAAGTTTTGAACAGAAAATATCGAAAGACAAAGGTTCGGAAAGGCAAAGTTTCGAAAAGACAAAGTTCAGGAAGACAAAGTTACGAAAGACAAAGCTACGAAAGACAAATGGCCAATAATCAAACTTAGTTATGACTTAAATATTGCAGTGATATTAACCATAAGGTTATGGATCCCAAATAATTAACCATACATTATATTTTAAATTTTTTGGAGACAATTTGATGTATGGTTCATTATTTATAGTCCACGTTAATAATTAGGTAATAACATGCACGGTTTTTTATTTAGAGCTCATTCCATTATGGTCCATTTTACTGAAATATTTAAGTCTTAACTAAATTTGATTATTGGTAGGCCCCAAAGTGTTGGAAGACAAAGTATCGAAAGACAAAGGTTTCGAAAAATAAAAGATTTGAAATTTAAAATTTTTGAGAAAAATGTATATAAGAATGCTGCGAACGATTTCTTTTCGTTTGAATTAGTATAAAATAGAGATGAGCTAACTTAGGGGCCAGTTATAGCGATCAGGAAAACGCATCAGGAAAAAATTTACTTCTGTATAGTTCAATGTTTTATTATACGATTTGAAATATCAAAAGGATACGAATCGATGAAAAATCAATTGAAACATTTGTTTCATTAAAAAAATTCAATTTGGAAGAAATTCTTTGTCTAAAACAAGTACTAACTCATTTTCCTGATGGAAATTTCGTACAGAAAACGAGTTTCCATTAGGAAATGCATTCTATAGAATAAATATTTCCTCTAAAGAAAATTTGTTTTAATGAAATAAATATTTCAAATCATTTATCATCGATTTGTATCATTTTTATATTTCAAATCGTATGATAAAACATTAAATTACCAAAAAGAAAATTTTTCCTGATCGCTATAACTAGCCCCTTACATAGATAAATATATATTGCGCTGATACACTTACTCAAGCGCAAAGTCCTAGCGATTTTTTATTTTTCTCCGTTTAATGAAGTCACATGCTAATAAACTTACAAAAACGCCAGAAGCTAATATTTTGACACAGGATCATAAAAATTCAGATTAATAGTCCGAAACGGACTTTTTATAAAGTGTTCTTATAATTTAAGTGGGATATAAGTACACTCACTGTCAATAATTGCTAGTGCAATTACTTTGGGGCAAATGCCCCCAAAATGATTTCTCATGAATATAGCCCAATTCTGGTATAAATCTGCCCCTTGATGTTTTAAGGAAACATTAGGTAATTATTTGATGACGATATGAGCCGTGCTTGCAGTTTTAGGGGATTTAAATAAGTGTATCAGCACAATATTTTTATCTGAGTTTGCTCATCTCTATTTTATACTAATTTAAATATCTAAGAAATAAAAATGAATGGTCCAAGTAAATTTCATGTAAAGCTAACAAGTATATGAATGCAATTTCATTGAGGCAATGAAACTTTCACTTAACAACGTAACTTGAATGAATGACTGAATGAACAAATTCACGACTTAAATATTTCAGTAAAATGGACCATAATAAAATGGGCTCTAAATAATAAATCGTTCATGGTATTACCTTAATATTTACGTGGACTATATGTAATGAACCATATATCGAATTGACTCTAAAAAATTGGGAATATAATAGTTAATTATTTAGGATCCATATAGTCAATATTTAAGTCATAACAAAATTTGGTAATTGGTAAGGCCCCATGATTTTACATTAAAAGAGAAATAAGAAATTCATAACTTCACAAAGTATTTCATTTTAAGTGTAGTATTTTTAGTGTTTCTAAAACATATTGTGTATATTAAGTAACAATAAAGTTATAAATTAAAATGGGTTATTTTTGTCAAAAAAAAGTACAGGAAAATTGTAAAATTATATAAAACTTTTATTTGACTTGTCATTTACTTTCTATTATTGATGGCGGCAAATTCTCCGTTCCAAATCGAGAGCTTAATTGCTCACCGATATCATTTCTCAATTGGTCGATCGATTTGCAAGCTGTGTGGCATCGTATATAAATGCAATCTGGAACCACAACAATATGTCGTTTGGTATGAACATGAACTCGTGAATTTTGAGAAAACAAAAGATCGAAATCGTTAAAACTTATCCGGCGCCATTGACGGCCATGTTGTTCTTGTTTGAAAAAATTAGTGCTAATGATTCCGCCGGCATTTTCCGGATGTATTGGCACCTTTTGTGCTGCCTGAGGTTTCTTATCGTAATAAATACGACAGTTCTGTCAATTAAAATACACATTCGAAAAAAATGGTTAACGAAGTCCGAAATACAACGCTTTGTGTTACCGACTCATTACGTAAAAATTGTAGTAAAAATATGGTTGTAATGGTTAGTGCGTTGGAACGTCACGCCAGAGGTCTGGGTTCGATTCCCAGCCACTGCACCCTAAACACAAGTGTTTAATTTTTCCTGATGTTCTGGCAGTTCATGACCCCATGAATTCCCCTCCCTGGATGCGCGCTTGAAATGAATCGCCCTTGGTTAGGGCTACCTACCATGAACTATAAAGATCTACCTATATACAGCGACACGTTAGCTATGTCGTTGTGGTTCCATGGAACCAGTGTAGCTTTCGTTGGCTTTGTCTAGTTATCTACTTTTTGTACTTATTCTCTTTTGATATTCCTGTTTGCAATGTGAGATGTGAATAATGCAACATAAAAGAGGATGAATAATCAGAACCGAAAAACGAAGTGTGGAGTTAAGGGGTCTGGTGAACGACGATGACGAAAATGAAACATTTAGCTTCCAAACTTAAAAACAAGAACTGACTTAAATAAACGGAGCTCGGAGCTGGGAGAAAGAACTGAATATCTACATACCTACATAGGCATATAAAATAAAAGAAGAGCTAAATTAAAATTTCAAACACAAGTTGCGAAGAGATATAGTGCAGCAAAACGACATGACAAGCATTTCATGGCAGCCGGTGGCAGCGATATTGGTGGGGATAGTCAGCAGCTCGAGTAGTTAAATGGAATACATACCATCATCTTTATTTTTATTTGTGCAAATGCTATGAATAGACTGTTTTTGTTATTGTATATAGGCAGTTGAAAGTGTGTTTGGTTATGAGGCTTGGTAAACAACATTTGCTTTCCGTCTTGTTTGTTGCAGTGATAGTTTTTTATCGCTTGCAGTATGGTTGAGTTCAAGGAGAGTAACAAATAAGATAAAAAACATATTATGCGATGTCATGGCTGTGATTTTGACTTTAATTTCATGTGAGCGAAATTACAAGAATATTTTCCTTTGTACAAGAACCGACAAAAGCTATGTATGGACGAACATAGGATTGTTTTAACAAAAACTACCTATTAATATAGGTAGTAGCCGTGGCGTGATGGTTAGTGCGATGGACTGTCATGCCGGAGGTCTAAGGTTCGATCCCTAGCCTCGCCACCTATTTATTTAAAAGAAAAAACGGCTACTGCATATTGCGAGGAATTGACAAATCCTCCAAGAGTATCTCCTGTCACAGAAAAGTGCCGCTCGTTAGCCGTTCGGATTCGGCAATAAACTGTAGGTCCGCTCCATTCCTGCAGACACGCACCAAGGAATGGTTGAGAGTTGTAAGTCACTAGGCCCTAGTTCTTCATGAGCTGTTGTGTCATCAAATTTATTTATTTTATTTTACCTATTAATATACCTAGATGGTTAATCAATATTAATGCAAATCGGGTATTCAAAGATTTTGACAAAGCTAGCACATTCTGTTAATGGAAGAAACCCCATGAATAGCGGTAGCTGCCAAAAGTTAGCTCTAGGGGTAAATTGGTTAAGTGATGCCAGGAACTTTTATGATTTACATCATTAAATGCGTCTATTAGGTAGGTACCTACCAGATAATAAAACGAGTCGAGTATTTTTCACGAATATCGAATACCTACTTTGTCGAAAAAAACGAGTTCAAACAAATAGAGTCAACCCAAAAATGATGTTTATGACTTTTGACACGTGATTCACGACAAATACCGAACGAGTATACCTACCTTGCAAACGAGTTGAAAGTGTTCGAATAAAAACCAGTCAAGCGCTCGTGAACAAAATGTTTACGATCAACTCGACTCGTAAGATGAGTAAATATACTAGGTACATATATTCACTTTGTTCACGATCATGATTGGTTAGATTATACTCGCCTTGTTTTGAGTACTCGAAAATTGTTCCTTTTACTCGTGGCCGTAGGTACAGAAGTCGAATGGGACTCACGAGTTCGAAAAATTCGTTTGACTTTTAACATGTGATTAATATGACTCGCGAGTATAGAAGCAGAACGATCGAGTACTAACGAACATATATAAATAGTGGAATCGTTCGAACATACTCATTTTAATCTACTTGTTTTTCACAAAAACCAAATCACGGCTAGGGCTGGCCACGAAACGAAACATTACACTTTGGAAAGCCTCGTATAGTGTGTCTAGTCAACGAAGAAAAAATAAAAGCAAAAAATCATGTAGTCTGGGTTATTTTTTTTAAGGGTAGGAGTGACCTTCAGGTCCAACATACTAAAAATCCCTAGCCCAGGGCCGTGAGCTTAAGTTGAAGGTCCATTTTTTTAGTTTTTCGCGAATATTTTGAAAACAAAGCATATATGGACGGCTGTCAGGTTCCACTTAAGGTTAAATTTAGATCACAATGCATTAATTCTTTTGTATTTAAAGATGTTTACACTAAATATTTTTCTGGGAGTTCGAGTCTAAACCCGGGAAAAAACCTGCCCTGGTGTGACAGTTAAGTTTATGCCTTTAAATCCGGGATGTCCCGGGTAAACCGGGATGTCTGGCAACTTTAACTCAATCTTTAAAATTCGAGGAATTACTACAATAGTAAGTTCCTGCGATCAAGTCATCCATTTTATTTCATATATTTTTTGTCTCAGCACTGTTTGCCTATTTTTTTACACTGCAACCACGTTGCAACTTGCAAATTAATTTGAAACGCAAGTATATACTGACTACTTATTTATGTTCATCTTCCCGCATCATCAGATCAATTCACTCGCTTGTACCTACTACTTGTATATATTTATTATATAAGTTTGTAAAATACATGCGCATGCACATGCATTAATTTTTTTTTTGTCAGCAAGCGAGATAAAAAGTTCAAGAAGTTCTCTTTACCGCCCTTATATGAATTTTCACATACACAATAACAACTTTTTTATAGTTCTCAGCCCAAAGCATGCCGTGCATTTGTCGTTTATTGCATGACCTTCGTGCCCTACCCCACTGAAGGGAATGTTGTAATATCGAAGTAAAAAAGGACTTCAAGTACGAGAGATGAGAGAAAAAATAGGTAGATACATTATACATGCATTGAACTTTGAAAATGATTTCACGCTACAAGTAGATTTTCGTATTACAAAAAAAAAAAAAAAAATTCGCTGACTTGGAGATGACGATAATAAAAATATCTATACCGACGAGACCAGCAGAAGTCAAGGCCGCGCATTGCCCCCACTAAGACACGACGACGACCGACCAACGGCTATGAAAAAAAAAATAAAATAATGATTGCAATTTATTATTATAAAAGTTTCTTATGGTACCTATATATTTAATGCATATAACAGTCAGTTTGGATTAAAAATATGATTCAACACGCGATTAAATACATTTATTGTATCTACATGGTACCTACTTTCTTCATATGTACGTTTTATCGCCAGGTATGCATTTATTGAAGTTGATTTCTTAGAAAAAGTGAAATGTAATAGTACGAAAGAAAAGGTAATAAAAAATAATTTTTTTTGATAGGATGGGAAACATCTATAAAGTTTGTTTAATTTGATCCAAACTATATACATAGGCACATTCATAGGTACATACATACATAAATTATGTACATACATATGTGTATTGAAATGTGTTTGTTTAAGTCAAGGCTGGACTAAGCCATTAAGGCTCATTTGCTGAAACGAAACTTAAATATTTAAGTTCAACATAAGAGCTTATGTGACAGTTTACGCTGAGGAAATAGTAGAACATAAGTGTTTAAGTTGAACATAAATATATAAGTTTCGTTTCAGCAAATGGGCCTAAGACGTACAGAAGGGTAGCTTGAAGAATTAATGTAGAGAATTTGAAGCCCTCCAAGTTTGTTAATTTTAATCTTATATACCTATGCTAAACTTTCAAAATTACTTTAAAATTTCAATTTTTTGTAACTTTTTCAATGTTCGCAATATGTATCATAAAAATGTTCTTTACACTAATTTTCCATACTTTTTTGTACTACAGAAACCGCGAGATAGTCAATAAAAATTAAAATCCACTATGGCAGTTAAAAGGTGAATGAAAGGGGAAGCATTTCTTGCCTATAGCCTAGCCTACTTATACAGACACAAATACACACACTGCAAATGCTACTGATTGTGTTGTTTTTTTTTCATGTTTACATTTCTATCCGATGTCTACGTTTGCAAGAATGTGCACAATGTATTCTTTTCCTCTTTGCACTTTTAAAGCCTTAACTATATTGTTAACTTTTTCCAAAATTACAAAAGTAAAAATATTTTCTGCTCGCTAGCGCAGTTGTTTAGTGAAAAGAATATACACATATTATTTTTATACCAAAATGTAAGCTTTCGGCATCATTTTTATAAGTTTTCCAGTGAGAAAAACTATCCCAAAATGAGTTTGAAAATGTACTTTGTACTTTTTCACTTTGTTGGCCAATGAAGTTAGGGCTTTTTTGAAACGATAAGTTTCTCGTGGCACGGTAGCACGAAAAAGTACAATGGCACGCACAAGAATTTTTTTTGTCGCTTCTGACATTCTTGCAAACGTAGACATCGGATAGGAAAATGAATATGAAGACCGACCGCTTCTAAAGCTGATTTTTGGTGGTTGGTTGAGATGCAGTATCCTTGTATTTTTATGGTGTTTGTAACATAGTTTTCGTACTTTTTCGTTTAAGTTTTACTTATGATGGATTTACATGTATCTTCATCTGCAAACATCAAGAAAAGTAGAGCGGGATAGAGTCATACCAAAAAACTGAATGTGTGAAAGAGCACCACTATGAAGATGAACATGTTCGTCTTCGCTATAATCTTCATCTGCGTTCCTTTAATCAAGATCTCTGCATTTTGTTCTTCTCTCTCTATCCGACAAACACACATTGTATATTTTGTATCCCTTATTTTTTGCAGAACTCGCATGAAGATACATGTAAATCCACCATTATTCTTTAATCTTTGCGAAGCAACGCGCCCATGGGTCTGCTTGTCTTAAAAACTTTTCTTGAAAATGACAAGTGTAAACAGGCAGATCCAATGCAAACTATACTCTGAATGAAGAAGAGGAAAAAGAGAGTCCAACCTTGTTCTTTCAGCCTTGAATTTTAAATCGGGTTTCATATCTCATGTTACGAACTTCTTTAATAACAACCGCATTTAATAATCATGCTTTCCTCTTTTCCAGATTGTTTTTATTGTTAAAATGTACATGGATAGGGATCTTGATTTGTCGCCGTCATACATACTTTGTTATTTTGGTTTTACCAGTTCTCTGTGTAGTTTTACTTTTAGTGATCTTGTTTCGTTTTACTATACCTATCCGATGGTAGTATAATCTAATTGTTGCTCACATGATTTTTCTGTATAGGGCTATCTTGGTTCAAAATTCTTTGGAGCGATATAAAGCGACCAACAACGATATTTACTTTTTGTGATTTGTCTTCTTTCGGCCATCATCAAAATTCTATTCTTAGCTTCGCGGCTGCTGCTTGAAAAAACAATGTAAAGGAATTTTACATATTTATTAGTGCTGTTACAAGAGCAGAAGGAGAAGAAAGGTCATAGACAAAGGGCCTTACTGGTAATCAATCACTAATGGCGACTGTTAGCAAAATGTAAGATTACAAAGAAGTATAGGAGAGGAGAAAAAAAAAACAATAGAAAACTGTTATAAACTGTGGACTATATAGAATGAAATCCAAATGGAAGTTTTTGTAAAATTTTAGTCCAATGTGCCCAGGCAGTCCATTTTTAAGTTTTTGTTGTTAATCTTTGGAAGAGAAACTTAAAGCAGTTTCGATTGTGAAAATATTTAATACAAAATTGATATTAAAAAATGAAAGTATCAGTTTTATATTAATCGGAAATAGTAAATTTATCAATCCATTTTTTTTAATAAAAGGATTAGTACATACATGCAATACTTTTTACAAAAAAGTGATAAAAAGTGTAAAAGTGAAAATCAAAACATGCCCTACAGATGCTCGTTTGTGAAAAGAAAAAAAATGTGTTTTATCTGTCAAATTAATCTAAACACAATTTTCGTTCATTTTTTCGCTCGCAGGTTTTGGTTTTTCCTTTTTCACTTTTTGCAAAAAGTTAAACTTAAATTGATTGCAATCAAATAGGATTCAATTTTCAGCTTTTAAAACCAACACACGGCACATATACAATTATTAAATTAAAACTGATTTTTAATACTTTAACTTCCAAAAACCTAGACTTTCCTTGAGTAGATAACATAGACTTTATTTGATTTTTAGAAAATCAGCTTTTTTAACTCCAATTTGCTGAAACAAATATTATAATTATGTTATGCTTATTATGCTTACCTTCTCCATTTTCATTTAAGCAAATGGGCAGATTAAATTTAGATTATAAATTTGGGTATTTATTTTCTATTATTATCTACGGTCTATATCAAAGGTGATTTTTTGGAGTTTTTTTTACTCAGTTTTTAAAAGCCGAAATTTAAATGGAATGTGATAAAAATTTGTAATTAAAATAAAAAATAAATAAATTTAGCGTCACTTCGGGAAGAACCACGGTCTAGTAACTCACAACTATAAACTATTCCTGTAAGCGTGTATGGAGGAACAGAGGTGACTTACAGTCTATTGCCGAATCACACCGGCTAAGATTAGACATTACTCCTGCCGGATTTGTTATTTCCTCACAACAGGCCCGTGAAAAAAAAATTGCTTTTAGGAGGCAGAGGCTGGGTTTCGATATAACAACCTTCTAGGTGACATTACTGCCTACTAATAATTACGCCATAAATACGGTGACCATATTAAAGAATGAACGAACGGAAAATAAATTCAATTCATTCAATAAATATTTTCTAAAAAAAAAAAAACAAATTATTGAACAAAAAACAGTTCCAATAAAAATACAAACTGTGAATTATCCAAAGTTGGCTGGAGACTGGAGTGCACAAATTTGTTAGAAGTTGCATTTGCATAAAAATAGTTTTTAAATAACAAAATTAATTTTTGTTTCGCAGACAAAAAGAAATTTGAAAACTGAGAAAAACATACAAAGAGTACCAAAAACCGCAATTTTTTTTTTAATATACCGCACAAATTTTTTTAGGACGAATAGAGGACATGTCCTTTTTAAAGAGGAACTGGTCAGCCTGCTATTGTACAAGCATAAAAATATCAACATGAAATATCATTTTGAAAAAGAAAAAAAAAAAACAATTTTCATGTTCATTTAAATTCAATTCTTTACATTGTGCACTCTCTAAAAATTTCATAACTCCGCGGGAAATTCACACAAATTTACAGCATTCCGTAATAGCCTAATAGTAAGCTACACCGCGCAACACGATATGGTTGTCTTTCATTCTTTTAAAATTATATTTTGCTGAACTGTGAATTTCTGTACAACGAATTTTCTTGGACAGAAAACCACAGAACAGGGAAAATTTTTGTGTCTTCTTCTCTTCTTTGCAAAGCTGCTAATTTGGGCAGAAATTTCAAGTATAAGAAAACGGACCAATTTAAATGTAAAAAAAATATTGTCTTTGGAACAATATTGCTAACTCGTTGAATTATTTTGTAAAAAAATAAACAATCGCACGAACTTTCTCTTATGGTTAAAATTGTTTGGAATTTTAAAGATTTATATCTATGTATTGTAAGTAAATTTATATACATAGCTTATAATAATATTATTTTATAGATATATTTATAAAATTTTTAAAATAAGTCAACAGTCAATAAGTCAATAACTTGATAAATCATGCTAAAAAGAAAAGGTGCAACCTTTTAGTGATTTTATTCTAAGAGTTCCCATAAAATGAACTTACATGAAATCATTTTCTAGAATTTTGTTTTTTTTTGGGTTTTAGTTGTTTGAAGTCTTTTGAATAGCATTTTAAACATAATTAAAGCATTTTTAGATATATTTTACCAACTTTTATGCAACTTTATGACAACATTATTAGATCATATCTAATTATATGAATCTATTTTTTCTTATTTTGTTTAACACGGTAGCCATTAAAAATATTTTTTTTTACTTTTCATCTTTCTTTTGTAGGAAAGAAAAATTATATATAATATGAAGGTATCATCTAGTAATGCATTACAACATAAAAAGTGTTAAGACAGACTCTCGCTGTTCTTTCGTGCATGACAAGAATTGTTTTTACTCGCCTAACATTATTATATTCTTCGTTCGTCCAACAGGTTTCAATTTGTTTCATTTCCCCTCTTCTAAGTTGGTTTTCTTCTTGAACACGGTTTGATATTATTTTAAATTCTTTCTTGTTTCTTTTTCGCAATCATTTCACTTTTCATGTCTTGAAACTTATAAGAATATATTGTAAAGTATGGGTATCTACAACAATCAAGAGTGTTGCTTGAAGATAATAATGAATTTCAGTATTTTATGAATACTATGTTGATAGCCTGCGTGTGAATTAAGAATTATAAAAGCAGTCTTCAAAAGATTGATTTCAAACAGCTTAGTTAAGAAAGCATCGAACCAAGTAAAGAGAACCGGGTTAGGGGATATTAATACTCATTTTTTTTAGGTCCAAAATGTGTTTTTTATCATCAATACTAACATAGGTAGGTACATACATACGTATACATACGTAACTACATATACGTTAGCCATTTTGTTTAGTGCTTCATGAAGAGGATCTTTATGTTTGAAGACTTGTGTTCATGAAGGTTTGATACCATTTAGTTGAGTCGTGAGTCACCGAATTTCGTCGTTAATTTAGAAGTTTGTATACCTATACATAATGAGATCATTAAGTATCACGATCCAGCTATTTAAAACAAAATACTTTTCTCATTGATGCCCACTGTTAGTGGTTTGAATTTGGTTTAGATTTGTACCTTTTCATAATGGCTCATTATACGTCTTTTTGCCTGCTTGTGCTGTACAACCAAATTCACACCAAGTCTACTTGACTTTCAAGTACACCTAAATTTTTATTTTAAAGCTGGGTTAAGAAAACTCTAATACATACATATGTATTATGTGTGAAGGTACTATTTCAAATGTTTCTGTATACTGAATGTATGTAAACTCATAACGAAAGCCACCACAGCCAGCATTATTGCTTTGATTTTGCACACGTCTTTCTACAACGATACATATTTTGGTTTAGTATTTATTATGTAGATACTTATGACTATTATTACTCTGTGCTTAAGTATAATTTTATTTGCAGATTCAAAGCACGTAAGCTAGAAGAAAAAAAAATGGCCACATAATAGTTGTCATAAAGAAAATAAACATTTCCTCCGAAATCGGTTTACGGTTCTGTTAGGTATATTGGCTGACAATGCGGATCAATTTTTCGCGTGCAGCAGGCTATATTTATTATGTAACAAAATCATCATTTTTACTAGCCACAATAATATTAACAACAGCTACATATATTAGTTAAATGTCCTTATTTTCGAAGTTATTTTAGGGGAAACTTTAATGTCTGTCAAGTTAGCACTACCACTTCAAAATTTTGAATTTTGTATATTTCTCTCTATTCCCTTCCGATCACAGCTGTCCGAGATGAAACAGAAGTATTCTAAAGTATTAAGGTTTGAGACTCTAATCAAAATGTTTTTAAGCACCGTTATTTTGCAATCATACAAAATAGTGCGCGAAGGAAATGTTTTTATAGTTGGAAAAGTAATATAGTTTTTAATGAAGCTCTAGAAAGTTTAACATAAATCCTATCAAGGGACTATAGCTGAGTTTACTATAGAAATTAGCTAGGCGCTTGCGACTTGTGTTCCATATTGCTTCGAAAGATATAAAGAAGTTGATTTCTGACTTAATCCTGAAACTTTCTGTTTACCAGTCTTAGTACTATAAGCTAACAACGGGGCTTTTTTGCGAATAAGTAGGTACATACATACAACGTTGGAAATGAATATATTGATGTGTTTCATAACTTTGTATGTTGATCATAAAGTTTTTGTTTTTGATATAAAGTAGGTATTTCTGATGATATAGCAAAATTTGCCCTAGCAAAGGCCTTACCCTTAGCAAAGTCCTTAGCGAGTATTTCACAAGTTTTCCTCGTCAAGATTTTCTCTACCAAAAACATTCATGCCATTTTTCCAGGCAGGTTACTCTGTAAAATTGTATTTCAATAATAGTCATGTAATCAATATTTGCGAAGCAGCGGTTGATAAAACTTAACGACCAATATTTTTTTTATTTTGTTCAAACAAACGATGAAGTTTTATAAACTCTTCAAGGATCTTGTGTAAAATTTATAAAAATTCTTAAGACTCCCCTTATATTTTGTGTGTCACAACTAATTTCTGATATGTTGAAGATTAAAAGCAAGCAAAAGCGAAGACAGATATTTGACCGAAATCTTTACTTTCTGAGTCAAAATAACAAAATTTAAGTTGAAAAATAAGTTACCTGACTCGGTTCAACTGCCATTTTTTCTCTCGATCCCGTGGACTCTTGAGAAACAAATATGATTTTTTTTTCACGCGTTATTTTTTAAATTGCGAAATCGGCGAAAAATCTCAAAACTTAAAACTATGATTTGACGATTTCTTTAGACATACAGATTTTCCAAAACAACAAAAAAAAAAAAAACTGAAAAAGTTTCCTTTAATTTTGTCCATCGTTACATTTTAAAGTTCCTTTGCATTAAAAAAGGCAGTATTTTGGCGTGTACGGAGTTTCAAAAAGCTGTAAAAATACTGCAATTGCAGTACTTCGACAGCCCTCCTTCCGATGCAGTATGTTTTTATTATTTTGAACTCTTAGCAAATGTTGTAACCCTGGCTACGTTCTTATTTGTGATAAGAAGAATTCCCGAGGGTCGTACTTGGAAAACAGGTAAATCTACGCGCACAATAGAGCGAAGCAAGTGCGCCTAGCCTAAGGCAGCCAAAAAATATTGGATACTTGTAGAACAGTTAGGAATGAAAATTATTTTATTCTGGGAAAGGGGCCTAACTGCTTCCGAATACTTTAAGTAGACAAAATTAAAAGCAACAAGCTTACAATAAAGTGGTATACTTTTTCTAGAGATCGAAGTCTGTTTAATCATCTTATTTTGTGGGACTATGTAAGAGAATGGTTTTAAGTATTCATTACTTCAACAATTTTTAATAGAACACTGAAAACCAGATGACTTTCTGATTATGTTTCTGCTTAATTGCATCGTATAGATGCATTTAAAAAGACTTAATAAAATTGAATATCAAAATTTACAAAAAAAATTGGAGTGGGTTTTAAAAAAAAACTTTGATATTTTAAAAAAAAACTTTGATATTTTAAAAACAGGTTAATTGTTATTTTTTGAAATTTGGTTTTTAAACGCTCTTTAATAAATTGTGTAAATTTTAAATTACCTAAATTGATTTCTAACTTAATATTTTTTTTTTCAAAGTGCAATTAAATGCACATTATTTACTTGCTTAATAGGGCAGGGCAAGTATTGGTTTCGTGAACTAAGGTAGCCACACAACTACATATTTCGGTTTTTTATTCAAATTTTCTCCAAAAAGTGATTAAACGGTTTTTTTGAGAAAAGTACCTTATTTTCAAGTTATTCACGTGTATTAAGGCTTTTGAGTGGCTTGCCTGATTTTGTTATAGTTTTGCAATCGGATGCTTCTGAGTACATAGTTCATTTAAAAATTTTGAAAATAATTTTATAAGCAAGGCAAAAAAATGTCAAATAAAAAATATTGTTCTTTTGACGTTTTTAAAGATATTAAGAGCAGTTGGTGCTGAGGATGTGGAAACAACACTTTTCTAGACTGCTAAACGACGAAGATGGCCAAAATTCCGCTGTTAGGCAGAACACTCCATTCAACGTGGACAATGATGGTCAAAATTATTATTATTATAAATATCCAAGCTTAAAGCTGCTGGTGCAGATGACCTGCCAGCCGAGCTATTCAAAGCAGGGAGAGATGACTTGGTAGGGAGTATACACCAACTTATTTCCAAAATGTCAACTACAGAGTTATAAGGCCGATTTTATTCACTCAAAGTTAAACATAACTTGAAGAGTTTTGTTCTCAACTTGTGAATTTGTTTTTATTCACACAAAGTTGACGTTTTTAACTTTCGATTTTCAACTCTAGAGTTGATAAACTTTAGATTTTCTAACTCCCGGAAAAAGTAGAAGTTGACCGAGCAAACTTGAGAGTTTACATTAAAATGTTGTTTTGTCATTTAAATTTTGTAACAGAAGCAGATTACGGAAAACAAAAGGTAAAAAAGAAATCAGGAAATGCTCCGAAATCTTTTTGGAAATTTGCCATCAATTTCTTTGGGCAGTAAATGCATTCGCGATTTTCTCCGACGATTTGTCCTTGTTTCATTTCGTGGTATTATGTCACAATTACACAATTTAACACTAAATAACACACAAATAATATTAAAAAAATTCAAATTAATAACACAATAAATCAAAATTAAAATTGAAAATGACAGTTCTGTTTTATTTTCACAAATATCCCAGGGATATTATTTAACTGGGGAGTTGAGAAAAAAATAAAAATAAATTCAAATTTGTGTTTCAAGTCTAGAGTTATAGTAAACTCTCGAGTTGATCAACTTGAAAGTTTGCCACAAGTTGAGCAATAGTGAAAAAAATGGCCCTAAGTCTCCTCAACGTGTCGGTCGTCGCATACAAAATCTTGTCATCTGTACTGTGCGATCGCTTAAAACCGTTTGTCAACGATCTGATCGGCCCCTATCAGTGTGGTTTTAGGCCCGGCAAATCAACCGTTCGATCAAATGTTCACACTCCGACAGATTTTGAAAAATCGTCCTTGAAGCAATTGTACACAACAATAAAGCTACAATTTGTCTAAAGTCTGTTCAACTACTTGCTATGCAGATGATATTGACATCATTGGGAGAACGAAGTGAGCTGTTACCGGCGTATTTGCAAGTATTGAATCGGAGGCGGCGAAAATGGGTTTGACTGTTAATGAGGACAAGACGAAGTATATGCTATAATCGAGAAAGGAATCTCAGCATCGTCGACTCGGTCAAAACGTCACGATGGATAGGTACAACTTCGAAGTCGTCAAGGACTTTGTCTTCCTGGGCTCCACTATAACCACGCAAAATGACATTAGTGCAGAGATCAAACGAAGAATTACTCTTGCCAATCGCTGTTTCTTCGGGCTAAAAAGGCATTTGAGTTTTAAAGCCCTCTCTCAAGGAACCAAGCAGATTTTATATAAGATCATAATCATCCCGGTCCTGCTTTGAAAGGAAGATTCTTCGGGTGATTTTCGGTCCAGTCCGCATCGATGAGAAGGTTCAGCAACGAGCTTTACGGGCTCTACAGCGACTTCGACCTGGTCAAAAGGCTGAAAAACAGCGGCTAATATGGCTGGGACATGCGGAGCGTATGGACACCAACGTGGAGTCTTCGAATCTACCCCTGATGGTCTGCGCAGCAGACGAAGACCCCACCTTAGGTGGCGCACACAAGTGGAGAACGACCTCAACCAACTTGGAGTGCGTAACTGGAGGCAGCTAGCTAGGGACCAAGCTGGCTGGAGGGGCTTGTTGGTTGAGGCCGTAGTCCATGCTGGGCTGTGAGCGACATCTAAAGTAAAGTAAAGTAACTAAAGATATCATTACATTATTAAAATATATGTTTTGTATTATACTCGTATGTAGCTTCATTAGAGTTGTTAACTAAACGAGCAATAAAATAAATATAGGCAACCATAACGAATTTATTTCTTTTTAAATCAGGGCCCCTATTTTGTAAACGATTTTCATTAAAATTACTTCGTTATCCTTTGAATGCGATTACGAATTACGAGAATCGTTTTAGTTTTAACGATACTTGTTATTTCTTACGACTGCTTTTTGGCTATCGTTTAGCTTTTGTTTTCGTTTTTTTAAATTTTTGACAGAGCAGATTTGGAGTGGAGTTGGTTGTGCCTCAAATACATGTTTTTTTTTTCGATTTCGTTAGGCATCATCTTTATTAAACCTTTCTTGTTTTACATAATCGCTCTTTGTCGTGTCTATCGTTTACTTCAGTATCGGTTACTTGCCGCTCGTTTCGTAACACATAATAGAGCCCCAGATGAATAGGAGGAAATAAGGCCAAATATATGTGTTTGGCTTTATGACAGTTTAAAAAATTTTGGCAAAGCGATATTAAGTTTATTGAGCCCTTTGTCACATTTCCTTAAAATTTTGAATTGCTCCGTAATTTACTATACGACATTGTGAGTCTTAATTTGTAATGACGCAGTTCACGCACATCCGCCGCTGCGTTCAGGGGAAAATGTAAAAATCCTTAAACTAAGGTTTTATAACACCTTTATTTGTAAGAACAATTTAAGGTGTAATTTCATTTTTTTATAGGAAATAGGTAATTCATTATGATGCACTGCAAAGAGCTTTTGAAGTTCGTAGGTCTTTGGCCCTTCCAAAACCAAATTGACAATTTTCCTAATTTGACCATATCCAATTTAGCTCATTATTTCTCAAACTACCTTGTCCTTATGCGCTTTATAAAAGCGAAATAAACTAACTGTCACTTTCTTAAATCGGTTAGTTACAATTCCTGAACAATTGACCCTTAGTAATTTATTTAACAGAAACCAGTATTGATCACATTTTCATTTAAATAAAATAAATTACTGGGAATTATTAAACATATCATTGGGTTATTCCCACGCATGAACTCTTGATTTCTATTTCTCTTTAAAAAATATGTAAAAAGAATAAATTGTTACTTAAACTTACAAAAGCACAACTAACATTAAGCTTTTTTCATACGTTTATATCAGTGCCATCGGCGTATGCGAGTAATTTTTTGATGGTCTCTTTATGAAAAAAATGTTCAGATTCCGAAAATGTATATCTTTGGGAACCTTGAGCGTTTTGAGATATGACGTCATCAAAGCGTTTTGAGATATGACATCATCAAAAAAGGGCCTCTGAGAAAAAGGCGACAACTGGTTTACATTAATAAAAAGTCGGATACACATTATTTTTGACACTAAAAAACGCAGATCTATGAGTTCCCAAATAAAAAAATCATTACAATTTTTTGGGGGCAAGGATAATGCGTGGGGGAAGGGGTTGGGGTAATTAATGAAACACTCAACTTCGTTGAACATAGGTCAAGTGGGGTATCGTTTCCATGTTTTTTTTAATGCTTATTCCAATGGCGTAATTTAATTTTCAATCAGATCAGTTATTACAAAAGTTGCCATTCAAATTATAAATGTTTTACATATAAAAGGAGCTACGTTTAAGCGGAATTTTATATTTCCTTGTAGGTATTATTTTTAATTTTTGTATCTAATGTACTAAACTTTATTTATATACAAATTCCTTTTCTTGTATCAAAAATACAAAATTACGCTAAAGGTTATAAGTTATTATGCTAAGATCGCCACAGAGTTCATAACTATCATCTTCACTAGGTATTTGTCTCCAAAATATGTTCGCATGAATCCAAGTATTCTTTAGTCTTAGAACATTTACAAAAAGCTTTAGTGGACACATTCACATGTTTTAAGGTAATGGTGTTGTAATAAGTCTCCAAAAAAAGTATGTAAGACGCACAGTTGTCGTCCTTCCAGGCACGAACTTATAGGGTTTAACATTTTGTTGTTAAAGATTCATTTAGAAGCATGGCTGACACATTCCGACAGGACATTTGCTTTTAAGCTGGAGGAAGAGTCAAACGGCGCCGCGGGGCAATGAAAAAAGCTATTGAGAATAAATAGGGCCTTCGAGCCAAGCCTTTATCTAACTGGCTATATACATTTCGGTTATTAGATTTATTGTAGTAGTATGGTGAACAGCTCTGGATACACTGACAAACCACGATAAACTGAGTAAAGTTTAAAGATCACACTGTCTGTACAAAAGAGGAGCGCTTCGTTCTAATTTCTCCGCTACACCGGTTCATCTGATCACGTAAGACAATCGATTAAACGATTACATCTCAAGCAAAATATAACGAGAGCAATCGTCAAAAAGATGATCGTTCAATCGATTGTCTTATTCATTCGGATAATTTTCAATTAATTAAATAACATTGACAACACCATCCCCCAATTACATTTCAAGAAAAACAAGTCACTATATCTTAGAGCTGTGTCAATCGTGATTGATTCGGTCTTTGTGACCCGTTCATCAAAATGAATGATTGATTGCAATCACAGTAAACCGACACAATCAATCTCAACGTCAATCATTTCAGTTTTTGAATAAACGACCGGAGCACGCTTATAATATCTCAGAAACGGTTTATGCTAGACAAAAATTTTATTCAACAATATTATAGCTGAATGTATTTCCCATAAAAATGGTATATATTATTTATTTCGTAACATTAACCGTTAAAAAGTTACATCAAATCGAAAAGTCAAAAAATCCCTTAAAAGGAGCCAAAGGTCATGAAAATGTGCTGTAACTTTTAAACGGTTAATGCTACGAAAAAAATAATATATACCAGTGATGGAAATCGACTTTTGCCAATAGTACTGAAAGCAGAAAAAAAATAGTACTGAAAATGAACAAATAGTACCGAAATTTTTCCAGTGAATTCTACAGGAATTTAATATTTTATTGGACGTTATCATCGTTAGAGGAAGATGTGGTTTGAGTATTCAGCCATCGACCCCTTGCAATCATCTCGATTTGGAGATCAACAATGCAGCATCGCATGCTTTTTCGTACTTACGTCGGAAAACAAATTTATATTTTGTTAAAAATTCAAGAAAATCTGATGTGTATCTTTGGTAAAAATTGGTCTAGCATTCTGCAAACGAGGTGCAACAGTGCATGCATGGGCCAGATACATTCCAAATCAAAAAATAAGTTTAATTTCTAATTAATATTTTTGACAACTTTACTTGAGGGCGATACAAAGTTCGCTAGGCTCGTCGCTAGTACATTTTAAATATTTATGTCAACAAATTCTGAAAAATGTAACGTTTAATAAATAATTTGAGATACATCGGAATCATAGTAGGTATATGTTGTTGAATATTTTTTTGGAGATAATAGAATATTTGACCCATGTTTGAGGAATATTTGGTTTACTTTTTTTTTCGAGGACAGAATTTTTCTTAAAACATATTTTTTCGGAAGAAAATTTTTATAGTTTTTTTTATATATACCTACATATTTTTTGTTTTCATATTTGGAATTATTGAGTGAAAATTCAAATTTCATAAAACGTTCACATGTTTTTAGGACAGGAATGATCCCTGGGATCATTTTAAGAAAAAAAAATGCATGGAGGAAAGTTCTATCTTCCCTCTTTTTTAGTTCTTAAGAAATTAAAAACAAACTTTTTATTTTATGAAATAAAAGATAAAAACTTTTATAAATTTATAAAAATATTTATCTTTTATTTCATATATTAACACAACTTGGAGACCAATACCTACAATGATTTTTATTTTAGTTGTTTGTTCACATAAAACCCTTTTTACCGTTTTTTTTTTTACCATATTCTATTTTTTTTTTAATTTTGACTTTGAAATTTTATTTCTTATTTATTAATTCATTTAAACAACATGAAATATTAGCTTTCACATTTTGTTTTTAAATATTTGTTTTCGATTTTCATACAAACTGACTCAGCTTGTTGAAAAAAGTTTTAAAAAATTGATTATTTTCCTTAATTTTTTAGATACGAAAAAATATTTTTTTATTATGTATGCAAAACTG
Source organism: Epistrophella euchroma (assembly GCA_947049315.1). Lineage (NCBI taxonomy): Eukaryota > Metazoa > Arthropoda > Insecta > Diptera > Syrphidae > Epistrophella > Epistrophella euchroma. The sequence continues at coordinate 97,980,845 of OX346245.1, read as the reverse complement.
AGGCAAGTTCCTACCGCAGCAAACATCTACATTCGAAAGGTATTTACATTTTTGAATTTGAAATAGTACTGAAAGTTGAAAAGTGGTACTTGCGTACTGGGAAAATTAAATAGTACAAAATTCAGTACAATAGTAAGCCCTTTTCCAACCATGATATATACCATTTTTATGGGAAATACCTTCAGCTATAATATTGTCGAATAAAATTTTTGTCTAGCACAAACCGTTTCTGAGCTATTTGCAAAAAACTCATTTTTATAACGTATCACAATCAAAGACCGAATCAATCTGATTGACAGTGAACGATTTAATCTTTGACCATAATGATTGAAATATTGATTGATTGAAAAGACTGAATCTTTGAAGCAATCAATCATTGATTGATTCGATCTTTGAAAATGAACGATTGACACAGCTCTACCATATCTTCTGAATAAACTTTATAGGATGAGACTGGAAAGACTAGAAAGACTAAATTTAGGGCTCTCGTTTCGCTTGTTTCATTGTAGCATGTTTCATGCAAAACATCTAGTGATCAAAAAGTCTTATCTTGGCTTAAGGGAAACGTTATATCCACATCTTCTCACTCAGACAGACAAGCTATTCAATCTCTGGACTCATGACTCTACAATTTCTTAAAAAGTCCTAAATTTTCGATCATCTGATATGGGACATTCCAGAAGGCTCATAAACTCGCAAAAAACTTGTTTTATACTTTAACAGGAGGCATAAATTGGTATTCCTATCGCTTCATGCAAACTTATCCTGAAGCAAGAAGAAGTAAAGAGAACAAAGCTTAACTGGAATACCATCATCACTTCATTGGTGAAATAGTCAACGATGGATCTGAAACGTTCTAAGCGTTTGATATCTTTTATAAGATTGCACACTAGCTCCGTAATAGGTGCGCCATAACCAGGCACTGTCTAATAGGGAAGCCTGCAATGGTACTGCAAATAGTTTTTTTTTTTTTGTGTCCTCCTCTTTCCTTAAGAAGTAGGACCTACTAGTGATTTGGCAAACACAGAAATAAATTGTATTCAAAAGAAGGTGTTTTGCACTGCAACCTTAACATCAATTAGAGCTGGATGATATTCTCACACTACAGCTTTTTCTGCAAATTTATCTTTCTAAGAAATTTAAATATTTGGAGTACCTTCAGAGAGGATAAGTCGATAATAAAAGAGATGGAATTTTTATATGAAATAAGTTTAGTAAACCTATAAGATAAGCTATAAAACAGTTATACGAAAATTAAGAGCAATACTTACAAGAAAATATAAAATCCCACTTAAACGTAGCACCTTTTATATGTAAAACATTAATAATTTTAATGGCAACTTTTGTAAAAACTGATCTAATTAAAAATTAAATTACGCCATTGGAATCAGTACTAAAAAATACATGGAAACGATACCCCACTCGACCTATGTTCAACGAAGTTGAGTGTTTCATTAATTGCCCCCAGCCCCTTCCCCCACGCATTATCCTTGCCCAAAAAAAATTTTAATAATTTTTTTATTTGCAAACTCATAATATCTGCGTTTTTTAGTGTCAAAAATAATGTGTATCCGACTTTTTATTAATGTAAACCAGTTGTCCTCTTTTTCTCAGAGGTCCTTTTTTGATGACGTCATATCTCAAAACGCTCAAGGTTCCCAAGAGCAGACAAAGATGAGGATACCACGTGATGTTAAAACAATACAAAGCCAGTGATGGCAGTGTGTTTGAGCCATATGTATAATGAATACAGGCGCTATTTGCAGATGCAACATTTTTCTCATTTATTTTTTTTTATATAGATTGTTTGATAAGACCTTTTTTGAATTTGGAATAAAAGTTATTCTTAGAACGTCTATAATTTAAATAACTTAATTGGTAGGAAACTACCACAGATATTTTTATATAAAAAGAAGTTCCTACTCCGTAGCTGCAGCTGATAAATTACCCATGGTACATCTAAAACGATTGAGTGCCAAATTAGATGTTTTGTACGGGTTGAGTCTATTAACTACAGCTGTCATCTTTCTGGTAACATCAGAAATCGTTAAGCCAACCGATTTTGTTTTCCTCCTGTAAATATAATTTACGCATCTACAATTATGAGGGTGTTAATTTTTAAAATGGCTCTTTATTATTTTCAGTATTAACTAAAAATTGAACTTATTATTAAAAACAAACAAATCTACCTATTCCAAATTTTAAAATGTTGAATTGGTAACAAATAAATACTTGCACCACTCGACAGCACAGAGAACTATTTACTTGTTGTTCGACATTAATATTTTATTTGTTTATGTTGAAGTCAAATGTACAAAATATATCTAGATACATGTATGTAATGCGAAGACGGGCCGTTTATTAACCAAATCAAATTACTAGAAAAAAAAAAATATCGCAAGTAAAAAGAATATAGAAACTCAAAAAAATATGAATTTTAACAAATATTTCCCATATCGTTTTCTGGTTTTTCAAGTTTCATCAAAGCAACCTGTTGGCCTTGATCACGGATGACCAACACAGAACCATAGTACAATGACTTTTAAGAAATTAAAACTTAATTTTTGAAGAAAATTCGTGTGTATTGTAATAAAAGTATATAAAAGCTTTGAGTAGCAGATGAAGTTAAAAAGATTCAACTCCCCTCAAATGTTGGTATCAACCATGTGATTACATTTTTTTGTCAAGTAAATTATTCCACTTGTTTAATAACGAGGCGAAATGCTGACAAATTATAGCCATTTCGAAGTGAATGGTAGGAAACTACGTAGTAGTGGTTGGTAGTAGCAGTATAATTTAGACCAGCATCAGTGACAAGCATGAACAAATTAATTTTTGTTAGGTTTTATTGAACCCACATGTTGTCCGGTTTTGTGACTAGACTTTAAGATATGCCTAGGCCAACATAAAATTAACAATTCGTCAGTTTATTTTATTATTTGTGTATGCAAACAAAAAAAAATAAATAATATATGACGCAATGTATACCTGAGGGTTTATAACAATGACCGCGAGTTAGATTTTATGTGTAGATTTTATTTGTAGGTATAAACCTAGGCTAAGATATAAGTTGAATTTATGTAGATGCCACCTCGTAAGAAAAATTTTTACATTAAATATATACGTCATTCTTAACCCCTTTACACTTTAAAACAAATAAGATGATTTAATAAATTTTGAAGACCATATAGCTTTTTTTTAAAACGATCATATTCTATACAGGGTGATTCACCTTAGGGTTGACAAAAATCTAGAGCCCTATCCTATCCTTCTATTCCTTCTAACATTGCCTAATTTATAAGACCCTAGGTCTTACTGGCAAATATATGTTTGTGTGTGTAGGTTGAGTCGAGAAAAGACAAAAATTGTATGGAGAGGGGGTCTATTTCCTCCCGTCTAGGCGGCAGGGGCAATTTTCTAAAAAATCAACTTGAAATAGAAATAAAATCATTAAAAACAACGAAACACTTACAATGTCATGCTATCCTTTTTTGAAAGCCAGAAATTCATTCTTTTATTTAGTTTTCAATTCGAGTTATTTAAGATAACAGTTTTGAAATACATAATGAAAAAAATTGTATTTAAACTAATTTTTTTTTTCAAAATTTTAAGTTTAAACACCTTCCGAGTACAAATTTACCCACTGAATACTTTCCAAGACTTAAATAAACTTTTGTCAAAAACTTTTGATCTTTCCAGGTGGGTTCTTTAAAAAAAATTTTGCTGATATGTATTTTAAAAAAAAAAATAAGAAAGAAACTGTAATATGCTTTTTTAAACACACTTTTCGTTCTCATCTCATAAAAAATTTCTAAACATAGATACGCGGGAAAATGGATGTCCTTCTTGGCATCATCAGCAGGACAACTCCCCAAAGTCACATACATAGGTACATCAGACCGAACTGTCATGCGAGACTGTATACATTTGGTTTAAGATTTGCCATTTTACATTACAATTGTTTACAAATCACGGAACGTATGGTGAAATATTACTACAAAAATATTGATTCTATAGTGGGAAGTAGGGAACGTTTCGCGACCCTACAATAATTCGAATTGTAACAGATCTACATATTGAGGCTTATTGCCTTAGAGACAGCATGTTGAAGAAGATCCAAATCTATAAACTTACTTACGAGTACACGGCCCGTTTGTATTTATTGTAAGACACATTTCCTGAACGAGTAATTTCGAGTTTTGGTGATGACAATTGGCCTCCAAGATCTTAAGATTTGTCGGCTTTTTGATTTCTTTTTGTGGGGCTATACAAAAGATCATGTTCTTTATCTTTATCAGCAAGTTAGGAATGAGTTGAATGCCGATATCTGTCGAAAAGTCATCGAGAATTAACTTCTCATAATTAGGTAGTAGCCGTGGCGTGATAGTTAGTGCGATGGACTGTCATGCCGAAGGTCTAGGTTCGATCCCTAGCCGCGCCACCTAAAAATATTTAAAATAAAACGGCTACTGCCTCTTGCTAAGAATTGACAAAACCTCCAAAAGTATCTCTTATCATAGAAAAGTGCCACTCATATTAGCAGTTCGGTTCCGGCAGTAAACTGCAGACACGCACACAGGAATGATTAAGAGTTGTGTCACCAGGCCCTAGTTTCATGAGCTGTTGTGCCATCAAATTTTGTATTTTTTTTTTAAATTAGGTTTTGCAAAAACTCAATGGCAAGGTCCAAATAATATATGTTTGTAGGATGTGCCTGCTGCCATACCTCTAATCCGTATTCGCCAAGCACCACTTCATCAGTCTGTTAATAAGTACAGTTGATAAATCATGAGCCTGAAGAACTGAGAACGGAATAGACGAGAGAACGATCACGACCATGAAACGGCTATATCAACACGACGCATCGATACTTCGTTTAATTTTTTACCTTTCCTTTTTTATTTTATATCCTTATATCATTTGACCTGTTTTTGAATTTATTAAATAAATATTTTAAATCATAGTTTTACTGAATAAAACTGTCTTTTTTCGGCGCACCTCATCATACGTATGAATGATCGAATTGGTCAAAATATTAATTTAAATCGACTTTCTTGAAAGTTTAAATGCCGAATTATTTTTGACCGACTAAACAAACGTCAACATTTTGAAAAATCGACTTAAAAACAAGTCGACTGCCTTCAACAAATGTCGACGAAAATAACGACTTATCGATATTTTTATGATTGAAGATAAAAGATAGCACTACACTCCGATGATCAAGTACATTGCAAATTGATTGATATTTTAAGGAATCGAAATTTCAACAGTCGATATGATCAAATTAAGATCTATTATCATCTGTAATTAAACCACGATCTGATCAAAATGCCGATTATCAATTTTTAAGATGTCGATTTTCAAAATGTCGACTGCAATCCTAATTTAAAGAATCGATATTTTTACATCAACATTTAAAAAAATCGATAGTTTGTTTTGTCAATTTTTAATCAGTCGGCCTAACCAGTCGATTTTTTTTGTCGAGATTATGAAAATCGACATTGTGAAGTCGATATTTATTAAATCGATTAATTAAAGGGTATATATTTAAATTTACTTTTGGAACCACAAATTGAATGACCCTGTACCTACTACTGCTTAGAAAAATATTTTTTGTAGTCTGTACTGCCCATAATTTCGTAATGGCAGTAACTACATAGTTTTCGATTTTGAGTTTATGGCATTTTTGGACTTAGGGCAATGTCCAACAATTATTGTCGGTACAGGCCTTATGGGAAAGCTTTTTTCAAATCAGTGGGACCTACTGATATCCCAAGGCACTCCACGAAACAAAATGCCACTTAAATACATACACACATAACCACAGACTTCACACGGCATTGTTTTTGTTAATTCTTTTTCAAGCGACGCACGTACATCCCTCATGACCTATCCGGTCATTTGTCGTTGTTGTAAACTGGGGGGTCATTCCGTAATTTTCAAAACGATTATAGTTGACGTGATCGTCAATAATTTTCTTCACGTAAACCAAAAACCATCTTTTCTTCTATCGTTTTTTCAGAGATTGTCAAACCATCATTGAAATGTCATATTAACAATTTGCGTTATTAGATCAAAGCTCACTAAAGAGCACAGTTTCTTTATAAATCCACAAAAAATCGGCGGAATTTTACATTAGATGGTGGCGCAATGGAATAGGCATTTACTTCTTAACTGAAAAGGTTCGGAGTTCGAACCCTGCTGACACAATTTTTTTTTTAATTTATAATATAATTTGTATTTTTCTCGAATTTCTGTTGTCACTTTGCAAAATAAGTAAATTATTTCACTCATTTAACTACAGTCGCGTACAAATTTACATACAATCATGAAAACAAATGCGAAAAAGCCAAAAGCCATCGTTTTGATGATAGCGTTTTTATGATTATCGACTTACGTGAAGCAAATGTGTATTTGATCGTCCAGACGATAGTCCTTTTTTGTGGAACGTTAAGCAGGACTATCGTCAAAACGTTATCGTCGGGTGATAATCGTCTTAGACCCTGTTGAGATTGGGAAGATTGAAGCCGGTATAACGGCAGTTTGTGGGTAAAAGAAGTGCGGGGTGAAGTATCTCGTGAGGCGCGAAGAAAACATAAAACCGGACAAATGCGTCTCATTTGTTGTTGTTTCACTGTGCGAAATTTCGAAATAGTTGTTGTATCAATGTATTTTAGGCGCCTCAAAGCTTATAATGTAGACACGACGACCCTCACCAGTCTTGACTCAATTTTCCCAATCTAAACAGGTTCTTACGGAATGAATCCTGTTTAGTCTAGTCGAAAGAAGTTTTTTTTTGAAAAAATATACTGATTTTATACTTGATTTTATGATTGAAATTCGTGTGTGTGCTGTTTTTAAGTATAAAAATAAAATGGCGCGACTGTAGGTGTTGTGCTTCGTCCACCATTAAAAAAAAAACAATATCTTGAGCACAGCTTTTATTTGTTTTTTTCTTTTTGAAGGTATTAGGCCTACTGGGGATACCCTAACAAAAACGCGCCTATTATCTTACTTCACAGTAGTGTGAAAAAAGATAAATCATAATTTTTTGTTGTTTTTCAAAATTGTAATTGTGCAATTTTACCTACTAGGTGGCAACGCTGGTCAATTTCAATTTTGAAATGATTTATTATACATACTACGGCATCGCGATAAGAGCTTTACATGCGATAGACTTATACAATACGCTGCAACCAAACTGAGATGCAAATGTCCTATCTTAATATAATAATTGTTGGACGAACTATGGGTGTTTTCATAAACGTCTGACTAACCGATTTCTGCAATTGCACAATTGATAAAAAACCATCTATTTCTTAAAGGTAAGCATTTTACTGGTTCGATTTTAATAAGTATTTTTAAAATACTTAAAAATCGTGAGCTAAAACTTATATTTACATTTAAAAAAGTAGTTTTTCATTCGTTTTTGTGATTGCAGAAATCGGTTAGTCAGACGTTTATGAAAACACCCTATGCCTAGTGTGTAGCTTATGACTTTTATTATTCCCTTTTAACCTTTGAGCTTAAAAAAAGCATATGCATACACGCATATATGTATTTAAAATACATTACATTTTAAAAACTTTGCTTACTTACATATGTAGGTACCTACCTCTAACTTAGTTTAATGGAACTAGATACTTATGCAAACAAATGAGATCCAATGTTTTTTTTATAAATTTGGAATACTTTTTATTGAATGCACGTGAATTTTAAACTTTTAAGACAATAAAATCACAAACAAACATAGGTTCCACATACTATGAAAAAAATACTAACTAACACTATGAGTTTAGTTGTACGAAAAATGAATGCGTAGGTAGGTAATTTTTGTATATGTATAATTGTACACATGAACATATATGCATTGTTCACATGAACGTGATTGTAAAAAAGCGAGACGCGGAACGAATTATTGAGTTACATATTTACTTCACCGGGGTTTTGGAGTGCTTCCAAGAATAATAAATAGAAAAAAAACTTCACAATAATTTTTTTTTAGTCAAGGTGTCATGGCGACTATAATAACGACTATTAAAAAATATCTCTTCTACGCAATTTAAAATGTTTTCGATTCAGTGAGATGAAGGTAATTATTAAAATACTTATAATAACATTAAGAGGTACCTACAATAATTCATATGTAATTTAATTGCATCGGTCAGTTCCGCAAGTTCTTAGGCTTTTTGTGAAACATTTAAATACAAATTTTCTGACTCAATTGCTCATAATTTTAAAAGTATGTTTATGCAAAACTTTATTATTTAGGTTCAGCCACAATAAAAGAAAATTTCACAATAATGAAAATAAAAAGTGATGTCATTTTAAGAGGATTTTTTTTTAATTTTCTTGAACGACCACATTTAATTAGAAATACATAGGTAGGGAATGCAAATTATGTATTAAGATCTGTAGATATCTCTGTGAAAAGTGGAAGTCGGTAATGAAATGAGATGGAACAAAAGGCATTGTAAAGTAGGAGAAACAGGGCAGCGTGGAAAAAAATTCGTATTTTCAATTTTTCAAAAAAATAAAAAATATAATAAAAATCGATCCCCATAAATTGATGTTTATATTTTTAGCCTACCATTTCTCATCTCTAAATTTTAGGGATCCAAGGTTTTGTTCTAAATTTTACAAATATCAAATATCGGTAAAAAAAATAAAAAAAAAAATATCGGTAAAAAAATAAAAAAAAAAGTAAAAAACATCACGTTTGTGGTTTGAGCCAAAATGGTGCTTCAATGTTTTAGGACGATAAGCTGTTCTTAGTTTATAAGTTGTTTCTTACTTTATCCTGCACAGTCACTTGTGATCATTTTCGAAGCTTAAATACATTATGAATAGGCTGCAAAACAAAATAACTCTAGACCACCTGGAAGCAACAATGCTCTTGTCTGTGGAGTTTTTTCTTTTGAAAAAGAATTCCAAAAGAAGAATTAATTTACTAGCACATAAAAGTGATTTATCAAAAAAATATTTAAAATTTTAAAATTTTTATGAAACAATTTATCAATGCTTAAAATAGTTTGTTGTTAGTGTATCCATCTTTTTCTATAGATACATTTATAAACACACAAATTTATTTTAATTAGAACCTGAGAATTTTTTTAAATTTTGTGGCTCTTTAAGTCCCGGTTGGCCCTTTGGCCCAAGTCCGCCCCTGGATGCACTATGTATGTAACTATGTACTATGTATGTACATGCTAAATTTATCATAAAAATTATATATATATATAAAAATACATTACTGAACCATTAATATGTTTGGTATGTGTTTACAACATTATTGTTTTTAACTACATCTGTATATGCATACATACAAAATTAAGGGAAAACAAAAAATTCACTTTTTTTTTTTAGTGTTTTTTGAAGAGCTGTATCTCTGCAGAAAGTGGTCGTATAGAGATGAAACAAAAACTATTCTAAAGCTTTTTGAGGTTGACAATCAACTGTCAAAAAGTGACCATAATTAAAAGTGTACCTAGTGCTCAAACTTTTTTTATAAATTGCACTAAATAAACCAAAGAATTATCGATTTTGATCAGTCTTTATGGTTTTAAAAGGTAGTAAGTTACAATTAAAACCATAAATTACCATAAACATAAGATATTAATTGACTTAAATTCACAAACAAAATCTGTAAACTTTCCGCCATATAATTTTTCGTTAAAGAACAAACGTCGAGCTGGAGAGATTTGCCCCCAAATCAAAGAGTCACCGTGTAAGAAAATCTCAATTATGTCTGCTATAAATATCTCGGTAGAAACATTACAAACCATGATCAAAAACCTGCTGGATGAAAACCTGAAAGATCTTGCTACCAAACAAGATTTAGTTGTAATTTTTCATCAAATAAAAAATCTCGAACACCAAAACGAAAAACTAACAAAGGAAATTGCAAAGGAATAGATGCGATCGATTGGATAATCAAACGAAGATCTTTGAAAAAAATGAAAAACATAAAACATCGCGATCACTGCTCACGAAGACAAATGTCAAAACTTAAACAAAACCATAAACGAAATCTTTAAACAACTATGTACGATGAGATGATGAACTGCCAACTTGAGGCTCTAATAAAAAAACATTAATTGAAACTGATTCTGCGCTCAAGCTCAAGGTATCCAAAATGCTTAAGAACTCGTCACGATTCCGCGGAACACAAATTTATGTCGAACAAGATTATACAAGGGAGGCTTGCTGAAAAGAAAACGATTTCTCATAGTCAGAAGAGCACTTAAACACAAATAAAATTCAGTGAAATTTGCACTTAAGGGAATAAAACTTTATGTTAATAACGAATGTTATACTGTAACAGGTGATACCAATTAATATATAACATGGAAAGGCCAAGATGGTATTGAAAAATTAAAAATAATGTTTGGGGATTTCCAATTGCCGACAGAGTTCATATCTGATCAGCAACAAACACGATCAGGTAGACAAATGCAATTCGAAACGTCAAAAAATCCATTTTCGTTAAATATTCAACAGTGTTGCCTTTTGCCAAAATTTAATTAGTACTATAAGTAGTGAAATTAGTATTGTAAACGAAACCATTGATATTTTAGCTTACAACATATCAGGTTTAAGCAATTAGTTATTAAAAGAAGATTTTTTTGAGTTCATTCAATCATTGGAAATATTTTTTCTTATTTGAAACTTTTGTACTGGAGAACCCCAAATTAATACCAGTAGTTCACAATATTTGCCATCATTAAGACTAAAATAAAGCTCTGGAAGAACCTTCGTGAGGTTGGTATTGGCAAGGATAGATATGTTGACGCTGATTTTGACTGTGATAATCTGAATAGAAAATTTATATTATCCGTTCCTCGCCCATCATCGACAGGTTTATTCCAGTCATTACAGTTTGATTCGTCTCTCTTGCCGACACCACAAGTTTCTTTTTGATTTTATAAGAGTTACTCAAGAGGATGTCGTCGTGGAAAACTGTATCTCTATAAAATCAAATGCGATGGGTTTTGATGAATTGCATCTCACAATTGTTAAAGCAGTCCTACCCTTCATTCTTCCATTTGTTACCCACTTAATCAATACAATTTTAACTAAAAGTATTTTTCTTTCACAATGGAAAGTTTCCAAAGTTTTTCCGTTACCCAAAAACCAGACCAATAAGGAGTTTCGACCTATATCTATATTATCATTTCTGTCAAAAGTGGTTGAAAGGCTTATGCATAAACAGATTTCCCATTTTTTAGATACAAATAACATTTTATCTCCAAAACAGTCCGGTTTTCGACCTCACCATAGCAGTACTACTGCGCTCCTCGATGTCATTGAGCAAGTAAGAATAGCCTTGGACGATAATAAAGTTACGTTTGTGCCACATTATGTGCCAAAAACTTTCTCGTCTGATTAATTTTTCTTTTGAAGCAGTGCAGCTCATGTTTTCCTATTTCACTGGGAGAAGGCAAGCAGTTGTTTCTGGAAATCAGGTATCTGAATTACTCTCACTGAGCTATGGTGTTCCACAAGGATCTATTTTGGGACCGCTTCTTTTTTCGACATTTATGTAAATGATATACCACATTTATTAAAATATTGCAAAATACAAATGTATGCTGATAATTTTCAGCTTTTCAAAAGTTGCCATCTGGGTTTATAGAAGATTGCGTTAATGGTATTAATAAAGACTTCAATGCTTTTTTCCAGTGGTCTAATAAATGTGGTCTTGTACTAAACCCTTCTACAACACAAAATGCCTTATCATTTCTAAAAAGACCCATGATTTGTCGTTCTTCCCTTCTATTTAGCTAAATGGAACAATTGTAGAGTATGCGGATAAAGCTACGAATTTGGGAGTTTTCTTTAAAAGAACCCTGACTTGGAATGATCAAATCAATATAATTGTGTGAAAGACGTATGGAGCCTTAAGAAATCTTTCAGCCTTCAACAAATTTACACCACCTGGCACGAGAAAAATGCTAGCCAAATCACTTATTCTTCCTATCTTGACGTATGGGTGTAAAATCATCACCAACTCCGATGCGGTGAGTCAGAGGCGGCTTAACGCCGGAGTCATTAAAAACTTTTCAAAGAGATTTGTATATTCACTTTGCTAGTTTATAGTACGAGTATTATTTACTACTATACAAATAATTTATTCATTTTATGCTTCAAAGCATTAAATTTGTTACCGATTTATGTTTCAAATAATTAAAATTGTCTAATAGTATGTACAAATCTTTCAAATTGCAATCTCTGGCATGTTAAATCAACAAATTTGTCTTTTGCTGCACAGGCTACTTTTAAAACTTTCTTTCTCTCTTTTATAATGAACTTGTAAATCAATTTTTTCTAGACTGTAATTTATAGAGAATTTCACATTTATCTAGTTTTTGAGAAAATTGAAAATAACAAAAGTAAGTTTTCCTTAAATTCGACTTCCATCCGCATTTTGTTGTTTAAAAGATCCTATTTCTACAAATTAAGTAGTAAAGTAGATTTCGTTATTTTCAATTTTCTTAAAAACTAAAAGACATTTTAGTATCCGGTTTTCTGTATTTTATTGAAAATTAAAAAAAACATTGAATTTTGAAAATAAAAATTATACTTGATTACATAAAATTTTGAAAAAAATTAATTTGAAAGTTTGTTCTTATTTTTTTTTTTTCAAAATTTCGAGTTTGAAAATTTATTTTTCAAAAACTATTCTCTAACACAACTTATTTTAAAATGCAAATCAAAGAAAAGATTTCTGGCTTTCCAAAACTAAACTGCCTAAACGGGGGAAAAAGACCCCCCATCTCATACGATTTTTTTCTTATCTTAACCCAACCTACTCGCTCAAGCAGTTTGGTGCATCTTATACCGATCACCCTGTATAAGCGGAGGCGAAAAATCTGTTATTGACAATTATGCAGTTTCAGGTAAATGGTTTGACTACGTGAATCTGTTCAAAGTTGAGCAAAGTATAAATTCAGACCATATGCCATTAATCGTTAAAAAACAACATTAATTTAAAAAAACATCAATCTCCCACCTAATCTCTTATGGAAACAAGCTGAAGTACCAAGAAGATTTAAATCAAAACTTTTTTCAAATGGTTAAACATGGTGATATATTAGAAAAGTTAGTTGAATGCGTTTCAAGATCGCATCCAGCTATAAGAGAGCATAAAAAATTTAAATAAGAGCAAAAAGAAAAAATATTTTAAACGATTTTCTTAAAAAAACGTTTGAGAGTTTTAAGGAAGCCTTAGTATTTCCAATCTACAAAAAAGGGAACCCTAATGATCCTGCTAATTATAGAGGAATCTCCTTCAACAACGCCATAGCGAAAATATTCACGGCTGTTTTACTCAACCGCATCACAAAATGGGTCGAAGACCCATCATTAATAGTTGCTAAGATATAGGCAAAAGACTGCACCTTTTTAACAAAATGGCGGCTCGAGAGCAACAGATTTTGACGGGGACTTTTAGTATGTTCAATGGGAAGCCCCAATAAACATACTTACCTACCAAAATTCAGATCTTTACCGATTAATGTTTCAATTTTGTCTAATTTGACTGGAATATAAGTACATAAAATTCATGCGATACACTCTTGCATGTTTTTTATTGAACTACAAACTTTACACATCACTCACAATACTTTACCTTTACCTAATTCAACTAGGTATGTACATGTATATCTTAAGTACCTACGTAGTTATATAATTGATTAGGTACTGAATACGTTTCTTTTCCAGTTTCTACAAAATTAAGCAGGTACTTAACCTTGCATAGTTAAGTCTTTTAAAACTAATTTCGGTCATTACACCCCAAGAAGTCCTTTGACCTTTCATACAAAAATAAAACATTGTGTTGAGTATTTTTTTTATTTATTAACTTCATTGACGTAATAGGAGTCGTACTTTTCAGCCCTCTTTTCTTTTGAAAGCACAAATACTATGTGTTCAAAGTTAACGACGGAAAAAACGAACAGTAACTTCCCTTAGCAAAGGACAACACAAAATCCAAACACTTTGTGTTCAAAGTTAACGACGGAAAAAACGAACAGTAACTTCCCTTAGCAAAGGGCAACACAAAATCCAAACAGCAATAACCCCCGAAAAGAATTTGACCTTCGATATAAAACGCACCTATACCTACAAAAAACTTTCGTGATCCAAATAATTTAGATGCTGCTTTAGAACTTTCATGGAAATTGCATTGAAATTGGTTTGTTGTTTTAACTTCATTTTGGAGCGATTATTGTACATTTGAGTTAGGTACAAGCATTTGAATAATTGTTTGTTGCATGTTGATGGCAACGATTGATAGCTTTTCTTCGATATTAAATTCATTTTTAATTTCAGGTATAGACAACGACAACGCAGCGATTTTTCAAGGTACATAGGTACTTATCTGACTAGACCTTGCTGAACCATTACAACTGCCGGCTCCTATAAAAATAACCGTCAGTCTTCAGCCATCATGCCTCTTCGCTACAATTTCGGCTCTACAAACTTCCTCTAACATTCAATCATACATGAAAAGTTTTGATGCCCGCCCTCCATTGATGAATGTCATCAATTAACATATTTCATTTTGACGACGATAATTACAGGCCAAGAAGTGAACACGATAGTTGGTGGATTTTATAAAGTAAAGTACCTAGGTATTCTGTGCAAGTTAAACAAATTATATTAAGGAAATGGAAAAGGTATGTATTGTGTACTCGTGTTGGCCATTAAATGGGAACAAGTTTTAATATTCTATTATATTCAATTAACTTTTTTTTTGGGTTAGTGACACTATTAGCAATAGTATTGAGGCCACCATTTAACTGATGGAAATATGTAAAAATATGTAGGTAGGTACGTTAAGGCTGTTTTTGTATCTTCCATTTGTGGTCGATTTCTGTTTAGCCGCCATTTCGGTTGGATGACAGTCATAGAGAGGATACGATAACAATGAATTATGGAGCAGCTAAAGTCACGTCGTATAAAAAACGTATTGAAATTATTTCAAAAAATGTACCTAAATATTTGTTCATTCAATTACGAATGCGAGGAAAACATAACGTAACTTTTTTGGTGACATCAACTAGCCCCCATGATCGCCGAATTCTTCCTATGGTGGTACTTGAAAAGTCTACACCAACCACTCCACAACCTTGATGCTTGACGACAACATTCGAAACGAAATTGCTGAAGTAAAACCACATGTCTGCGAAATTATTATCAAAACATCATAGGTATTCCATATATAGTATTCCCCGCTTAATTGCACTGGCCATTTTGTCAGATTTTTCGGTCAATTATTCGGGTGGTAAAGCGAAAACCATTTAATTGCACCAATGGGTCAACTAAAAGATATAATTTTCATATACAAAAATTGTTTCGATAAATGTATGTGACAAATTTTGGACAACTACGTTATCAGAGATAACAAAAATATGTTTCTTTAAAGCTCTGAGGGGTCTGAGTGTATACGTACTCTGCTCAGGCTCAGAGTTAAAAAATAAAAATGCACATTATACTTTGTTGCTTGAGGCCGTCCAACTTACCAACAATTTTACATGTTTTTAGTTTGTTAGATGCGTTTTTTAAAGATCAATTAACCTAGTAATTCAATTAAGCGGGCTTCAATTAACCGTATAAAAAGCTGTTCAACTTATATGGGAAATTTTCGAACGCGATATTTTTGGTCAATTAAGAAGATTTATTCGAGGTGCAATTAAACGGGGAATACTGACCGTTGTAAAGACCATACATTCGACCAATAGATAGTTAGGTAATCATAAAAATTTATTTCAATTGAAAGTTATTAAAAAACATCCCTGTACCTATAAATTACAAATGCGAAATCTGTTTTATATTTGTTGAGGAAAATCACACTGAACGCCCAAACCGTAGCGCGTCGTCCCTGACGTATAATATGCGTTTAGCTGTTTTTGTTTCTTTTTATTGGACTCCGGTTTAACAACAAATGGAAAATATACCAAAACTTCATGCGTAAACGTTCAACTTTCTTCAAAGAAATTAAGACGGATGATAAGAAACAAAACAAAAAACTGACAAGCATCTGTTTTCGGCGGATACCAACAATTTATTAAACAAAATGCTTTCCTTTCCCCTTTCACATTTTGGTGTTCATTTTTGTTTTCTTTAAGTTCTATGCTACGCACAATAGAAAAGTATAAAAAGAGGCCAAGTGCCAGTGAGATACGAATGCGCTACGCACGCTTCAGAGGGTCTACTCATTTTTTTTTATTTAGCGGTTTTGATAATATGTTTTAGGTCACGTGCGTGATCGTGTGTACATTTTTTTGGGGAATATTGTATACGCACAATCGAATGAGAGAAAATAAAATTATAAACACAAATAGAGGAAGAGAAAGAGCTTCGACCTAGATTTGAAAGTTCCCCGAATTCAATCATCTGAATGAATTTTTTTTACTTTTGTTATTTTCTTTTCACTTTTTTGATTGTTTGTTGTGATGTGAGCAAGGAATTTTGTGTTGCGGGGGAGACGCAACCTCAACCGAAGTAGAAGTACACATAGTGAAATATGAGACCGTGTCGGCTATTAAGACGCGTCGCTTATAAGATCATACATAGATATGTTGTGCTTTTAGGAAGAGGATTGGCATATTTATTTCCAAAAAAAAAAAATGATTTAGGTCAGGAACACATCATAGTGGAACACATACCAATCGATGATCTTGGTTTTTTTTTGTGATAAAAATTATTTACAACTTGGGTTCTCATACATACATACGTTTCGCGAAATCCGGTCAAGAATTATAATTGCCTCACCTGGAAAGATATGAAAAAAAAAATCAAGTTAATATTATGAGAACAAAATTTTATTTGTGTGATAATAAAATATAAATGTTTTGCAAATATGCATGTAGTTACTTATTCAATAGGATATTCTTATTCATTCACTATAAAGGTCATTGCTTAACACTCGATCCCTCCTTAATCTCTCCCAAATAGTTGTACCTACCAATAATTTTTAGCTTTTAATACATATTAATATTCACACGTCACCGAATTTTTTTTTAATTTTCTGCAAGAAGTAAAGAAATAACTGCAAAGACAGTTTTACACACAAACTCTTACTTGTATACATACATAACTGATCTAAAACAAGTAATCCGATTGACTACACAATTTCAGAGAGTAGTTGCTTCAGTTGAAAGCGATGTACTTATCTACTGTAAAATAAAAAATAAAAACTACGTGAGAAGACATAATGTCAAATCAACACTGTTGACAGGTAATATGAAGTTACATATGTGTCATAATGGACAGGCGCGCAGCGCTATGTTAACTGAAAACCAATTAAGTTGATCAGGTAAAAAATTATAAAAACAATTTTATGAACCTTTAAGTCAACAATAATAATGTAGTGTAACTGGAATTTACAAGATACAATGTTAAAATACCAAGAAAGAAGGAAAATTAACAATGTGGTTATGTCAAAACTTTGATTTTTTTTATTTACAAGAATTTCAAATTGAAACGACATGACATCTCATTTAATCAACTACAATGTTATGAAAAAAGTGCCGTGTTAATTTAATATTGAAATTGTGCAAGTTCCCTGAAACTTCATATGAGAAAATGCAAATTTAAATTTAACAAGACACTCGTTAATTTTGTACCCCAAGTTTTTCTCTGCCCAAGTTCAAATTTTTAATTGTTGGAAAGATGCATCTCATTGACTTGAATCTTCATACTCGAGGTTATATGTACATATGT
Organism: Epistrophella euchroma; assembly: GCA_947049315.1. Classification (NCBI taxonomy): domain Eukaryota; kingdom Metazoa; phylum Arthropoda; class Insecta; order Diptera; family Syrphidae; genus Epistrophella; species Epistrophella euchroma. The sequence goes on along the minus strand of OX346245.1, from coordinate 97,963,118 downwards.
ATGTAAAACTGAAATTATAACTATACATTCCTCTTACAAAATTTAAACAGCTCATGGAGAATCCAGGGCAGGGCCTATAGTCTGTCCAGCAAAGATTGTCAGTATAGGGAAGATAGGAAGTTTACATCTCAGTTTGGTTGCAGAGTATTGCATAAGTCTATCGCATATAAAAGCTCTTATCGCAATGACATAGTATGCATAATAAATACTTTTTATGATCCTAAAATCTTAAAAAAAGCATTAATTCTTGAACTCAAACTATATAGAAAAAGTTTAGTTGATGTGGGTAATCTTAGTAATGGTAACTCCAATTTTGTGTGAATACTTTTAATAAACACAACCGCAAGAGATTGTGAGTGGTTATCCATTGTGCCCACGGCATCGGGCAAGATATGTTGCGAGGGATTTACGTCGCTTGAAAAAGAAATTACAAAAACAATGCCGTGGGAAGTCTTTGGTTATTGTATATAATTAAGTGGCATCTTGTTTCGTGGAAAGCCTTGGTAATTCAGTAGGTCCTACTGATTTGGAAAAAAAAAACTTCCCATAAGGCCTGTACTGACAACCTTTGTTGGACAGAGTATAGTGACTTAAGCTCTCAATGCGATGCATTTTTGTGCTTGTTACTTTGCATAAAGTGAGAGCACCTATAATTTTTTGTCTAAGGTAAGAAGCACTCTATAATGAAAAATAAAAAAAATAACAAAATTGTCACCTTTACAACCTTATTTAATGCTGTAAAAATAATCTCTCATTCAGGTTAATAGGATTTTGGAAAAAAACGACATCTTAATCTCGTTTCAGATATATTGACGCTTTTTTAGCTGATTGCTGATTGAGAGAGTAATATTTTAACAGTTGCTGTCGACTTTTTTATATTGGTATTTTTTATAACTAAAATTGCCTGGTCAATAAAATGTCCTAACCAAGCAATTAATTTGCCTCAATCCTAAAATATTGTCAATGGAGCAACAGCGTTAGTAAGCAGTAGGTATGTTCCTGTAAATGAGACCGCGTGGTCTAGTTTTTTTTTTTAATTCCGGCCTTAATTCATATCGTATAATAATTCCGAATTGTATTTCACAATCGGGGACTTATTTCATTTTGAAAATAAAAGAAGAACGTCATACAAAACATCAACAACTCGATTACACGCTGTTTGTATCCGAACGAACACCAATTATTAGCAAATCAAATTGATTAAACAGCTATTGTTTCATTTGTATTCTAATCTAAAACAACGAAATTGATTTAGGCATATGTAGGTACCTATTGCAACTTGAACAAATCACCGCATACATACATACCTACCTAGATAGGTACTTGAAACCTGAAATGAAATGTCAAATAATGAATTCATTCACAATCGCTTGAGTTTTTTCAATATAGGTATAAGGTATAGGTATCAAAATTTATCAATTGACAACCATAATACCTATCAAAATGTCAATTGATGAACTGTCGGTTATTGATCAATTGATATCTATCTGCATTTCTGCAACCCTAATAAGGATGCCAGTCTTTTGGAATTTAACAACAACATTAATAAGACCTATGACGACAACAAACAAAGGTTGCGATGCATTGCAATAAGAAAAAACAAAACATAAATATTGTTCGTATCGTTATGTACCTACTTAACTTATACAAAATGGAATTCGAAAGACTGCCTGTCTCATTTACAAAAGTAAACAAATTAACAAAAATTAACTCTGCTTAGAAGTAATTGTTTAAACAAAAAAAAAATAGGTATATACTAAAAGAAACGAACACAAACACGAATCAATTAAAGTGGCATCGACACAATAAGCACAGGAAAACATTGAAAGTTATTTACCCCTAAAACTATGACGTCAAATGAAATAGTGTAGTGAACCCGTTGTCGCCGGAGACTACCATGACCACCATTACATTTTTTTTTTATTACGACTTCAAAATCGACGACACTTTTATGAGTAAAATAGATAACCATATAGATATAGGTACATACATACATACATATTCATTTATCAAGAATAAATAAATAATAGGTACCTACGTTTATAATTTTAGGTTACTGACACTTTCTTTTTTTATTTATTTTCACTTTACGGACAATATTTTCCTATTATTTAATAGCCAGAAAGTTTTTAGACGTTGCATTAGATATGTACATATGTTCCACCCACTCACTCTGAAGCGAACAACAAACAATTATTAATTCTCTCTTTACACATACTTTGTTAACTAAGTAGGTACGTTCTTGAAATGATGATGATAGGAATGAGCTTTTTATATTTTCATATTTAAAAATACACCCGAAGATATTTTTTAATTTTTTTTGTATGATTCATCAAAAAATTCATCGAAATCAAAATGAGGACAATTTTTATAGATTACATTAATACCTCACGCTACTGACATAGTTTTGTTAGTAAACGCTCTCTCGAAAAAAAATTTTAGTATGAATAAACAAAGTATATGTGAACTACATATAAATTTGTTCTAGATTAATACGGCAAAAATTCGAATCATTTTGGTTTAGTGTGTGTTAATTAAAGAGAAATAAATAAATACAAATTTTAACAAAACGTGACAAAAAATTTGTATTTCATTTTTGACAAGTAATTTTGATATTCTTTCTTATTTTTAGTAGGTACCTACCTATGTATCTGGGAACGAGAACGAGATACGGCGAAGACGGGTTTAATAGTCTTTAGCGATTTGTATTAGTGTGTGCATTAAGTAAATGCACAGTGCACACACTAAAAATATATATTTAAGTAAATAAAAAAATCTGAAAGAGAAAACGCAAGACCTTGAACGAGAGTTCATGTGCTGTGCAAAGGAAGTTTTGTTTGTTTCTATTGTATTTTAGGTACCTATTTGCTCAAGCAATACCTATATAGATATAGATATGCACATACTTCGACATATTTTATAATGTTAAGTATGAGGTTTTTTTTATTTCTTGTTTTAAATAAAAACAAGGGCTAGATAGGTACCTCTATGTATTGATGTACATATAAGAGTGGAGTCATGCATATGTACCGATCCACTTATATGCACAGAGTTTGGTTTATTTTTGAAATCATCCTAGGGTTCCTATAGGTAGGTATATGACATCAAAGTTTCATATTTCATATAGGTATGCATTTTAAATAAACAAAATAAATTAAATAAAACTACAGCATTAGGCTCATATAAAATGTTTGGCCTGTTAAATTTCTTGTACGTAAGTTATCTGATTTTTGTTGCGTGATCATAAGTCTACAGGACAAAAATCATGAATTTCTTTTGACCCATACCAAATACCTATATTACATATTTAACTCTTTTGGTTTATGAACTTATGACCATATTTAAAAAGTGTTTTGGTTTATTTTCGTTTATATTTTCATTCTATTGAATTGAAATAAAAAATCATATAGGTACCTACCCGCCTGGAAAGATTTCGGTAAGGAAAACCTAGATCAGGAAAACATGACAGGACCCTATTAGATAAAATACAGGTGAGGCTCTTGATAGTAACTAACTTTGTAATTATAGTGAAGGTCATTTTATGAAAATTAATAATAGCGGGATTTTATTACATCGTAATAAAAATGTATGTGTCGTTGCTAATTAACTTTGCAATAATCTTTGTAATAATCTTGTGCTATACATATTTGTATATCTGTAGGTAGGTACCAGACGCAGACACTGACTGAAATATCTGGAACAAATGTAGTTTTTACTAGTCAGGGCTTAGGCAGAAATTAACTGACGAGGCCAAAAGGTACATATCTGGCGAGGGCCTAGCGAATGCCTATAGTAACCTTTACTAGACCCTTGTTAGTAATTATGAAAAACTTGACAGAGCCTTATTGAAAACTAGATACTTTTTCCAGGCGGGTAGCAGTGGCGGTAAGAAAAATTAGTCATCCGATAACAGATTTTTCAAAGAAAAACCTACCTGTATTGCTTAATAAACTTCACACAGCAGCAATAAAATAAGAAGAAGACGATCGTGTTTTTTTTTTCGAATTAAACTGAATTTTTTAAAAAGAAACCTATCCCGACCTGCTCCCAAAAAAAAAAAATTCCTACCAATAAACTTTACAAAGTTATTCAGCCCTATCGAGGTATCCGTTCGAAAGAAATTCCGATACGAAAGTCAAATCCGATCGCTACATACTTAAATAGCGTTCGCGGTATAGCGTTAATTTGACGTACGTATGGGTCAACTTCAGTTGTTTTGTTTCAGCAAAAAAAATCATTTAAAAAAAATTGTTGAAAAATTTATAGAATTGTGTGCAAATAAATGAATAGTGTTGCTTTAGTCTTGGAAGCCGAAGGCTTAAATATAAAGACAAGACAGAAAGAGGAAAAAATAGTTTTAAGAGATTAGAGATCACTCGAATATAAAAAAAAAAACTTTCAGATGCAGCGTAAGTAAAAATGGGTACCAATCGCTTTTGTTGAGCGAGCTCTAGAAATTGTTTTCTTTTTCAAATACACACTTATTACACTAAAGAGAACAAATCATTTGTAAATAATTTTTGAATAAAAATATTGAAAAAGTTTCAATTTTTGTTGCGCAACTATTTCTTATCGGAGACCGTGTCGGAAGAAATTTAACGCGCATCTGTCAAATATTCTTTACTTTACGCATTGTGTTGCACTGCGATGAAGTGCGTTTCATTTTTTCGGAAGATCTGTCCGATGTTGCACTCGGAACGGATACCTCGATTGAAAATTCTCCGATTTCAAACAAATCGGAGAAAATTTTTCTCCGAACGGATACCTCGATAGGGCTGATTGTTTGATATCACAAATACAATAATTTTTTTTTTATAAAATACTAACCTATTTATATTTTTGAAACCTTTGAAATTACAATTTTTTTGAAGAAACGAATTCAATTATTATTTATTATTATTTAGCCTGCAAGTAAAGTGTGTAATGAAATCGGCCGACTTCATAAAGCTATTTTAACCATTTTGAAGTCTTAAAATGACATTTGTTACCAACACATAATATTTTATTTTATTTTTTTAATTGTTAATAAAATATGGTTAATACAAATGAAACCTAGCAAACTACCAAGGATTAAAAAAAAAAAAACTACCAAGATTGTTAGGATCCTACCAATGTGAATGAATGATAAGTGATAACGGAAGAAAAGGGAAGAAAACCTATTTCTTCCATCCATCCAGAAAGAAATTTCATGAAATTTCATAACTCAACACATTTCGGATTACTTTGCTCTGCTATCGCTTTTTGGGGTGTGTGTTTGGAGTTGGGGAAAAGTCAAACAATGATGTGTGTGTGTGCGTAGAGTAACGATACGGTAGACAGAGTGATAGACTTTCAATGGTTGGGTTAAGTTCTGGGTAAGAATATCGCGTGCGTGTGCAAGTACCTATGTACATATAATGAATAAATACGTATGTTTATTTGTTAGGACTCGTGTTGCTCGTTTTTTTATTTAATAATAAAGATTCTAAGCTATCCCATACCTTATTGTTTTGCTTTATAACCACATTTATAAAAATATTTGTAGGTAGGTATGTGGAAGTTTGTTCTACAAAACCCTTATAGAAACAGTATACCACTCCCGCTTTACGGAGGCGGCGGGCGGGCGCCGCAATAAGGCAGACACTGCCCTTCTTCAAAAGAAAAAATTCTTCGGCGGATATTTTTCTTAATATCCGCTCAAATTAGCCGTTCGGATTTGGCAATAAACTGTAGGTCCCCTCCATTCCTGCAGACACGCACACAGGAATGGTTGAGAGTTGTAAGTCACTAGGCCCTAGTTTTTCATGAGCTGTCGTGACACCAAATTTATATATATTTTTTTTATTTAAAAGTCCTAGATAATTAAATTCAAAGAAATTAATTACGAAACTGAATAAATATTAATTACTAGGAAGGGTGTTTTCATAAACGTCTGACTAACCGATTTGTGCAATTGATTGCATTATTGTCGTATTCCCAAACGTGTTGCTTTCTGCTTATAAATACATTGAATATAGAATTTCACTTAAAAGAAAGAACACCACATAATGCACAGCCAATGTGTTTGTACTGTTGGAATGCGACAATATAGTAAGGTACATCACCTTGATCCTGTTGATGGGAGTTTAAAATTATGTAGCTCATATATCGGGGTTCAAGGTGAGCTAGCTTTTGGATTGTGCAATGCATTTTGTATTGTGAGATAAGCAGAGTCTTAGTAAAGTCGTCAAACTAGAATTTAGAATTAAAAATCAATTCAATTGTAAAATAATTCCTAAAATGAGAACAAAATTAATAAAAAATTAAATAAAAACCTTTTGTAAATGTGAAAGAAAATGAACAATAATAATTTTATTTAAGTTTATAACTTGTGTGCTCGAGTCGAACCAAACCCATTTTCAACTTCGTTTACATAGTGCTCTAAGCTCACTTTAAAACCTCATATAAACATAAAGTTTTAAAAAAGTCTCCACTTAATGTAGCGCGCGAAATAATGCTCAGGAGATTCTTTTAGAGATGAATTTTGACATTTGTGCTTTTAGTAAATGATTGTAGATATAGGAGTTGTAGAGATAAAATTTAGTTTAACTTGAACTGCGTGCCTGGCATGCTTTACATAAATTATTTATACCTTCTACAACCACGCCCACTTTTTTTCTATATCTGAGATTTCTTCTAAAATCACTAGAAAGTTAAAATTTTGTAATTTGAATTTCTTCAACGTAAAGGATGAAATTTGTGATTGTTTTAAAGCCCTCCTACTGCTACACCAACTTTTCTCATAGCTTAGTTTCTTTTTTTAATTATTTATTTTTTCCTGTATTTATGTAGGTATTTATTTGAGCTTAATCCAAGCAAAACTTAAAACTAAAAACAATACTTCTAAAATCTACGTAATCATAAGATGGTGTAAGATTGCGGGAGTTTAAATTTAATATTTACTGTCACAAAGAAGATAAGGCGATTAAAGATCTAAGAAAGGGGTGAGTTAAGGATGGCTTGTTTTGAAGCGGGCTTGCTTATGCTGATGCTGGGTTTTATCAAATTCGTTGTATAAACACATTTGGGTCAAAAGGAAAGTCAGGGCTGCTGCCTCTTGCGAGGAAGTGAAAAATCCTCCAAGAGTATCTAGTGTCATAGAAAAGTGCCGCTCACCTTGCTTGCTGTTGAAGAACACAACTAAATTATAACTAACTTTGCTTTCTTTATTCTTTTAATATTATATTTTTAGCATAACATTAAAGAAATATGTCCATTTAACAGCGATCGATGTTTATTGATTTTCCTTAAATTGGAGTCCATGAAGCTTTATAGCTTTTCATCATCTCAAGTCATTTTCTATGGAATTCATCCTGTGAATTCTAAACGATCACTCACTATTTTATTTGTTATTCTGCTATAAGTACGCTGTGTATAAATAAATGTTTTCTTTATCATTCGTCATGATTTATTTCACTTTGACTCAATATGCTTCTTTAACGCAAAGTTGCATGCATGTCATAATATATATATATATATGCATCTATTTCTAAATTACTAAACTTTTTATCGCGAACGTTAATATCCAGAAAAAAGTCTGTATTCACATAGGTATGTATATTGATAACTAAAATTGTATTTGTAAACTTTCTTTCTTCAATTTTGCTTTTAACTTTCTTCTAGGTGTAGGTATGATATTTTTTTTAATAAGCTTGCAAGAGAAAGTCGTCTTTTTATTAGCTGGTTTTTCTTCTTCTCGTCAATTTACTGAGTCGCTTCTCATGCCTTTCTTTTTCATCAGCGCACACCATTCAAAATTATTAATGTAAACGGTATATTTGTGGCGACTGGAGCTTGTGGTTGGTTACATATTGGGGTCATGTTCAGGGAAAATAAAAACAAACAAACAAGCAAATAAGAAATGAGATACTGACATCAAACTGGTGATCATAATGAGCTATAAAAATACAGAATGTAAAAAAAATCTAGTTTGGTTAGTTATATTTATTCAAACAACTGAACTTTTTTTCTAAAGTAAAATTCTGTTCTCAATAGACAGAAACTAACTTTTATTGTTTTTATTCCCGAAAGTGATTTTATTCTTTAGAAGAAATAAATAATCTACTTTCAATATAGGTATTCTTAGAAAAAATGGTTTTAAGTGATTAAATTGGAAAAACTTGATTAATTTTTTTTTGAACGCGTTTGGTGAATGAAGCCTTGTAAAAAAATAATATAATCATAAAGGTTTTCACATGTAGATTTTGACAGTTTAAGAAATTTATTTTTAATTTTATAAATATAGACCAGGAAAATTAGACTTTCACCTCGAAAAAAAATTACGGCAAAGCTGAATTTTTGTGGAGACCTTTATTTTTGTATCTTAAGCATTTTCCACAAAGTACCCTAAATTTGGACCGGGGCAGTTTTTTTTTTTTGCAAATTTTTCAAAAACTGCCAGTGTTTTAAAAAAAAAGTGTGAAGGCAAAAGTAATTTTACATTAAAAATATATACACAGGGTGTCCAGAAACTCAACGTCAAGCGGGTACCGGGTGATAGGGTAAGTTGTGACCGTTCTGGGAAAAGTAAGTACGAAAAAAAATCCATCTCGCTTGATTTAGTAAAAATAGCAATATAATAAAAATCGTTACCCTAGCTCAGATTTTTAGATACAGTAGTCACAAATTTTCAAATTTTGCAGTGTTTTATTTTTTTACGTAATCCTTAATAACCATGCTATTGATCGCAATCATAAAACCAAGAATAAATATAGGCAGTTTCGTAAGAAAAATAAAGTTTGATTGAGTCATGGTTAAAAAAAAATTTTAAGCTAACTTTGACACTTCATATTTTTAAAGAAATGTACTTCACCAGCCTCGACAAGTTATTTAAAAAAACAAATCAAGCTTTATTTTTCTTACGAAACTGACAATATTTATTCTTGAATTTATGATTGCGATCAATAGCAGGGTTATTAAGGATTACGTAAAAAAATAAAACACTGCAAAATTTGAAAATTTGTGACTACTGTATCTAAAAATGTAAACTAAGGATCGATTTTCATTATTTTTCTTAATATTGCTATTTTGACTAAACCAAGCGAGATGGATGTTTTTTTCTTACTTTTCCCAAAATGGGCACAACCTACCCTGTCACCCGTTACCCGCTTAACGTTGAGTTTCGGGACAATCTGTATAGTGTATACATTTTTTTTCGTATACTTAATCAATAGATTTTGAACAAAAAATGTGCACAAACTTTATGGTGGTAGGTAGTAAATTTAGTCAAAAAATTTAATGAAGTTGCATGTTTCGACGGGCAAAAATTTGTTTATCGTATGGTGTTTGGGTTCATATCCATATTACAAAAAAGAATATTTCGGGGGGTAGGGGTTAGGAAAAAGCCGCCATATTGAAACAGATGGTTATTTCGTTTTCATTAAAATAACTCGTCTAAAAATTATTTTGTAATAAAATTGGCAATGAAAAACTTTTAGAGAACTCAAATACTTAAAAAAAGAGGTATTAACTATCTCTGATACATTAACTCCACCAAAACCTATGGCAACTTTAAAGTGGACTACAGTGAAAGCTCCTAATGCGGACAACTCCCTTTAGGCGGACAAATTCTCACGACCGAGGATCTTGGACGTAAATTCCATACATTTCATGATCCCTTAAGCGGACACTCCCTTACCCGGAAGCGGACAAGAATATTAGCCGCGATTAAATTCCCTTAGGCGGACAAAAACTTTTTTTTAGTATGCAAAATTTCAACCATAATTTTTAGTAATACTTTTACATAAATTTATTCTGCATTAAAAACGGTCCCCCTGGTTTACAGCGACATAGATGCGATTTCACCAAATTACTGTCTGGGTTCAAATTCATAACGGATTTTATTTCAGCAGCTGTAGTCTGTTTTTGTATCTTTTTTCTTGTATCTTCATGTTCATTTTTAGTTTGAATGCATTTCATGGCTTGTAGGTGCAAACATTTTTCATGATGCCACTATATACCATACATTTCCTTACATAACTATTTTTTATTTTTTCCCTTGGGCGGACAACTCCCTTAGACGGACAAAAGTGTTGCGACCGTCGCTGTCCGGCTAAGGGAGCTTTCACTGTACATATAATTATGTCGAACATTATTTTTCAAAATTTAAAAATTTTCCATCAACTTTTGCATAATAAAAATCGAAAATCACATTGATGGCCCCTGTTGTACTTACATCATATTAATATTAAAAGGAAAATAAGTCTTGCAATAAATCAAGCCCTTGCCGCCAAATTATCGTAAGCGAAAAAAAAATAAAAGTATCATAAGCGACATTTTGTTTTTTGTTTGTTCAGCAACGAAACCAATTAGGTCAAATTTCAGCATTGAACATTATTAACAATACTGTTATTGAAAGATAACAAAAGGTCCGATTGCTTTTAATGCACAGGCAAAAATGTGAAAATTAATAATAATTTTGCGGAAAGGGGTCGAAGTGTTTGTAAAACAATGAGATATTTACAATAAGTAAATAAAATAATACATATATAAAAAGTCGTTTTTTTTTACCCTGAAGATTAAGGGTAAGAAACCGGACTTAAAGGAAAATAAATTATTTTTAAAACTGTCGCTAAAATATCTATTTCTTCATTCGTTCCTGAGATTTTGATGACCAGTGTGAGTCTCATTTTTCATTCAAATCCAGATATTTTGTGGCAAAAAAAAAGTGTAAAATGGCGAAAAAAAAAAATAAATTAGAGAGATGGATACAGGTCTTAAAAAGAACACTAAAAAATGAAAAAAAAAAACTTTTGTTTTTAAATTCTGACTAAAATGAAACTTTGGTTTCGGATTTTTGGGCATTGGATTCACTTCCTGGTGAAATTTTGGGTCCCCAATACAACTACTATGCCGTGATTCCATCCAACCATACTATAGGTACAAGTGAACTTTGACAAGCTATAACTTAAAGTTGGAAACGTACCAGAGGTACTTTAGATATATTCCTCGTTTTTTATGTATTTGGATTCGCTAATAGTTTTTCATTGGCTATTTTCTTACAAAATAAATTTCAAACGAGTTATTTATTGAAAACAAAATAACGAGCTGTGCGGCTTTTTCCTAACCCATACCACCCCGAAATATTTTTTTTATAATGTAGAGAATACCCAAACACATACGATACAAAAATGCCCGTCAAAACATACAATTTCATTAAAATTTGTTGACTAAATTTACTACACCATAACGTTTGTGCACGTTTTTTTTTTTTAAATCTATCGTAAAATATAAATTTGGTGGCACGACAGCTCATGAAGAGCTAGTGACTTACAACTCTCAACCATTCCTGTGCGTGTTTGGAGGGGACCAACAGTTTATTGTCGAGTCCGAACGGCTAAGCAGAGCGTCACTTTTCTATGACAAGAGATAGTCTTTGAGGATTTGTCACTTCCTCGCAAAAGGCAGTAGCCCTGAAAAATATTTTAAGTGTTTAGGTGGCAATCGAACCCAGAGGCGTGAAAGTCCAATGCACTAACCAATATGTCAAGGGCTATCTAATCAAATTTAGGGTATTTTTTGGAAAATGTTTGATTTTTATCTAGATCTCCACAAAAATTCAGCTTTGTAGAATTTTTTTTCGTATTTTGCCATTTTTTTGTCTTATTTTCCTAAGCTAATAGACTAAGATGCTAAATGCCTATATTGTCGATGTTAAACCCGAAGTGGAGAAATTAAGAATAAACGGTAAAACTTTGAATTTTTGAGCATTATTAGTTAAATTATTTCCTATGAATATTTCACTTCGCGTCGATCTATAAACTAAGCTTAACATGGAGAGTCGAAGTAAAATTTAACTACTTTTCAAACCTCTTGTGTCTTTGTAATAGAATTTTTCGACTCTATTGTGCTATATTTATTTCGAACCTCTAACATGTTCGTTAGTGGGTTTAGGATTTCGAAAGTAGACTAGGTTGAAAAATTCCAAATTTGACTTTGCAAGAAACTGTCTTTAATCATTCTAATTTTCACGAGACCGTGGCTATTATCGCTTAGTGGTCAGCCTTAATAAACAAACAAAAAAAATCGCTAAATGAAATATGTACATTAAATTAAACTCATGTAAGTAGGAACTGAGCAATTTATTCATAGAATTTCTGAAAAGAAATTAATTAATTCGATTAGATGAAGTTATCCATACCAAATTATTGGTTATTAGTTTTTGGTGTAGCATCATATTTATTGGAACTAAAAATAGGTGTGATTATTCCATAAGTGCGAAGGGAATTGAACGAAAAAGCAATATGCGTCGGGCGCAGTAGGTATTAACGGAATGAAATTATATTATATAAATATAATTATAATTAGAAATTAATTGATCTATTAAGGTTTGAAATTGTTTTAATACCAACGCGTTGTACGCCATCTCCTTTCATTGAGTTTTGTTTGAAAATACAATCCGTGACTGTCGCATAAGCTTGATTCTAATATTTATTTTTTTTAATGAAATATATTTTTATAACGGAATCAAGCCATTAGCGAGATAAAGGAAAATAACCACAAAATCAGCCTCATTTTCTCAAAAAACTTCTTGACATGTACCCTAATGCCAGTTTTTTTTGCAGTAAACTATAATTGCTTTATATATTAGCTTAAAGCAGTTTTAGATAAAACTTGAAAAACAACACGGTGACACGAAAAAGTTCATTATGGCACATTTTTGTTTTTCACAAAATTTTAAAAAATTTCGAAAGAAATGGAAAGGAACACATATCTGTTCCCCAATGCACGAATAGATCAAATGATATCCTTTGATTTTTTTTTTGTTGAACTAGACCCCGTTACGAAATTGATTGCAGTTTTATTCAAGAAAATAGAAGAATTTGTGGTTTTTTATATGGCAGGAATTTTGGTACGTTTTTCAGAAAATAGGGCACGGTCATTTTTTTTTTCGGGCGGCAACGCTGCGGCTGAGTCAAATCATAAGTAGGTATTATCGCTAAGGTCAGCCAGTTGCTAAAAGCTATTTTGACGAAAAACTTCTAGTCTGTATAGAAAACAACATAAATTGAATTTCCCTCATTACCAACTTCGAACTGTTTCCTTTAAAACTGTTTTTTATAGGAAGCTCATCATACATACCTACTCCATTTTCCTAAAGCTCGCAATGTGATAGGCTGAGAAGCTACACGGTTACAAAATTTGGTAAACTTGTGCCCAGTTGCACCAAAAAGCACTATAAGCTGTTTTTGCTAAAAGATAATTTAAATTTATTGCAATGATAAATAAATATGGGTTGCACCAATGCAACGGTTTTTCAGCCCCAAAAGGACTTATTCAATAATCACAAAAATGTATTAAGGCCGATTTTATTCACTCAAAGTTGAACATAACTTGAGGAGTTTTGTTCTCAACTTGTGAATTTGTTTTTATTTACACAAAGTTTACGTTTTTAACTTTCGATTTTCAACTCTAGAGTTGATCAACTTTAGATTTTCTAACTCCCGGAAAAAGTAGAAGTTGACCGAGCAAACTTGAGAGTTTACATAAAAATGTTGTTTTGTCATTTAAATTTTGTAACAAAAGCAGATTACGGAAAACAAAAGGTAAAAAAGAAATCAGGAAATGCTCCGAAGCAATTCTTTTTGGAAATTTGCCATCAATTTCTTTGGGCAGTAAATGCATTCGCGATTTTCTCCGACGATTTGTCCTTGTTTCGTTTCGTGGTAATATGTCACAATTACACAATTAACACTAAGGCCGATTTTATTCACTCAAAGTTAAACATAACTTGAGGATTTTTATTCTAAACTTGTGGATTTGTTTTTATTCACACAAAGTTGACGTTTTAAACTTTCGATTTTCAACTCCAGAGTTGATCAACTTTAGATTTTGTCAACTCCCGGAAAAAGTAGAAGTTGACCGAGCAAACTTGAGAGTTTACATAAAAATGTTGTTTTGTCATTTAAATTTTATTACAAAAACAGATTACGGACAACAAAAGGTAAAAAAATACATCAGGTAATGCTCCGAAGCAATCCTTTTTGGTAAATTGGCCAACAATTTCTTTGAGCAGTAAATGCGTTCGCGATTTTCTCCGACGCTTTTTCCTTGTTGAGTTTCGTGGTACGATGTCACAATACACAATTTAACACAAAATAACACGTGCAAATATTGAAAAACTTCAAATTAAATAACACAATAAATAAAAATTCAAATTGAAAATGACAGTTCTGTTTTATTTTCAAAAATATCCCAGGGATATTATTCAACTGGGGAGTTGAGAAAAATAGAGTGAATAAAAAGAAATTTAAAATTGCGTTTCAACTCTCAAGTTGATCAACTTGAGAGTTTGCCTCAAGTTGAGCAATAGTGAAAAAAATGGCCCTAAATAACACACAAATAATATTAAAAAAATTCAAATTAATAACACAATAAATCAAAATTAAAATTGAAAATGACAGTTCTGTTTTATTTTCACAAATATCCCAGGGATATTATTTAACTGGGGACTTGAGAAAAAACAAGTGAATAAAAAGAAATTCAAATTTGTGTTTCAACTCTAGAGTTATAGTAAACTCTAGAGTTGATCAACTTGAAAGTTTGCCTCAAGTTGAGCAATAGTGAAAAAAATGGCCCTAAAAGTAAAAACCGAGAAAATTTAAGTCCATATTTTTATATCGACATTGTTTTACTGAATGGATTTTTAAGTGTTAAGCTGATGCGAAACGGAATTTTTCATTGGTCTCCAACATGACAACGATATGCTTACGAGCACCACCTCTTGAAAGTGTCACCGTTTGCAAAAACAAAAAACAAACACAAACGCATACAAATCACAGAACGCCATGTTGTGATGAAAGAATCAATAAATACAAACTCGAATAGAGACCAAATGTCTCACAATAAATGGTACAGGCAATTAATTTTGTGCGAAAAAAGAGGTGAGATCTCTCCAAATAATCTGCTACAATTATCAATTTCGCTCATCGAACAGTGCCAGCGTACCGCAGAACGTTGTTTCATTTTTGTATGGGATGTTTCGTTTCGCAAATTAGGCTTAAAAAGTAAAAATAAATAAATACAAAACTTACTTTCATAAATACACAAGTTTATAAGGAACTTTATTTATTCGTCTTTAGCGAATATTCACGGGTCTAATTTCTATAAAAAGAAAATTCCGAAAAAAAATGTAACCACTATCCGTTTACCAACATCACTTTCATTTATGTAAAAAATAAAACTGATTCTCTGATTTGATTACAATTAAAAAAATATTCACGCCGCACCTTATTAGTAGGTTATGTATGACGTAAGGCTAGGATTTTCATGCACTTAAAAACCGAAATATGCGCTTAAAATATGCCAGGCCGGCCGCACATTGGATGCGTACGTACAAACATCCACAAACAGTCCCAAGCTTCTAAGTTCTGAGTACTATGGGAGTGCGCACACTGGGTGCGAGTGAGTCCTACGTATACGTACGTTTACTTTCGACGTACGAAATGAATCCGAACTTGTTGGGATTTCACCCTGTAGGATTTAGCTCAATGTATGTATGTATTATGTATTGGGCGTTCTACTGTAGTTGCTGGGGCTGGTTAGTGCGTAAGAGCCTGTTTAGATTGTGCTTTTTCACTACGTAGTGAACAGTCACTGCGTGTCTACACTTAAAAGATTTCACTCATGTGCATCTCTGAAATCTTATGGAATATCTGTGAATTGAAATGTTTTATTTTGAGCACTGTGAACCTTAAGTTTGAACTTTCAATAAATAAATAGTGTGAATACAAGAAAGGAAGAGCAATTAAATCTGATTCAAAATGTTTGCAATTGTCAAATCAACAATTGCATAACCATTTTCTACTTCTACCCTCGTCTAATTTCTTATATTTCTATTTTTATTGTTACCACCTTACCCTTCAACGAACAAGCCAAAAATGAAAAAATGGAACATTTCGAATATGAAACGTGACTGCTCACTACAATCTTTATGTTTTTCTCCTGACTATCGCCCCCCTTTCCACCTCACCGATTTCGCCCACAAACTGTCGTCACTACGTAGTGAAAACTCACAATCTAAACAGGGTCTAAGACTATCACGCCGAACGAATATTAGTCGCTGCCACCTAAAAACGGAACATTTTTTTTCACAAGGAATTGAAAAGGCCTCCAAGAATAACTTTTCAGAGGAAAGTACTACTCATTCTCATCTTAACCGTTCGGATTCTATTGCTGAATCTGTGTGTAGGTCTCCCTTATTCCTGCAAACACGCACACAAGAATGGTTGAGATTTATAAGTTACTACAAGCCCTGTTTCTTCAAGAGCTTTCGCGCCACCAAATTTATTTTTTTATTTTTATAGTGGACGTATAAAAACAAAAACACAAGGGCTGACAGACCGATGACTTCGACTAACGAAAATTAGAATGGTAAGTTGGATTATAGCCGATTTACTTTTTTCAAGAAACCAAAACCAAGTACAAAAATGTATTAACCATTCTTTATCAAGGGTTCGAAATGGAGATGTAAGAGCCCTTCTGGAATCCATGGTAAAATGTATATACCTACAATCATTTAGGTATATATATTTTATGACTGCAATATTGCATTGTTATTAATGGTCATTAGACCCGCATGTCAATACTCGTTTTTCGTCCCTTGTCCTATATTTTATATATAGGTATATATAGCTTTTTGCAAACAAAATACAGTTCGAGTGCATGAGCATGAGTTTTTTGTCATTGTCAACACACCACAGCTCACAGCCACAGAGCTCATATACCTACAAGAAAAGTAGGTTACTAGTACGTACATGACCTTTCCTTTACGAATAAATTCATTCTGCAATTCTTTGTTATGATTTTTCCTGTTTTTTGTTTTGTTAAGTTTTGCATGGTAGGTATTGGTTGTTTTCGATTTTTTGTTTCGTTGTCGCGAATATTTAGCCATTAAGGGTGCTGTGATGGCTTGGATATTTCATATTAAATGCAAAAATGAAATCGTGTTACCTTAAGGGATGAAACTTTGTTTTTGCTCACAGATACCTTTTATAATATTAAAAAAAAAAAACCGACATACATCAATAGTTACAAAAAATGAAAATAATTTTAACGGAGGAGAAATTATTAAAAAAAAATTATATTAAAGTCACCTTAAAGTTCGCCTTCGAGCTTCGATCCTATATCTACCTACTTCAAACCTGGTTCTTGAAATCAAGTAACAATTTGAATTACCGACAATGTGAATTTCTGTAAAATGTAAACCACCAAAACTTTACATTGTCATCTCTATAATGTGAACTTTCGAAATTTTCGGACTCCATAATGTGAATTTTGTAACTTTTTTTATATTTTCATTTCTTTTTATGATAGTTTTGCATGCGATATCAGAGACTTTATCAACTGTCATTTTTCTAGAAGTATTGAATGGTTTTAAATGCAGTTGTGGTCAAGAAAGTGTCTCCTGCCAGTTGCGTAGGTTCATTTTGTTGTTTCAATCAGTTTCTAAGCACTGATAAAAAAGTTCCAGTAATGTGAATCTCTCTAATATCTGAAAACGCCTTGTTTTAGTTAGTTTACATTATCTAGGGATTACTGTATTATGTTTGACGAAAAGTGCATAATTGTACAACAATACAGATTAGATTGACACTCTTGTGTCTGAATCTAACCTTCATTGAGTTTGTTTATTAATATTTCCTGAAAACCGAAACGTCGCCGTTTGACATTTCACGTATCTTCCTATGATTTTTCTAGTCAGACAGTGGGAAGAATATAATTTGCAGCATATCATTGCTGCAAAATATATTTTTGTTTTGGTAGACATCGACTGCGTCTGAGAAAGGTACGACATCTAACTGATGAGCCCAACTGTCGTGCCTGGGCGAAACGCATTGGACTAAAGGTCGCAAATATTCTTCCATTTGAATTTCAATACAGTCCACTAAAACAACAACAAAAATAATGTTCTATTGTTTTTTTTTATTCCCCTTTTTCGAAAAGTAGTTTGTCAATGTAAATGTCGTGAGTTTATTGAACAAATATTCAGTCCCTCACTCGCCCTTAGTATGAAATTTTCTTTTTCTAATTATATTTATTTTTACTTATTTGTTCTTAACTTTTGTGCCACAAAACCTTTCCAACGATATACCTATACGTAATTCTTGTGCTTTCATTTTTTGGACCGTTAAAATTGTACCATAAAATTCTTATTTGCCGTTTTATTATGATGACGATGATTACCATGAAAAACGTAATAATACATAACACAAAAAAGTCACCTGAAAATTTTAAGGACGCTCGTGTGTCCATTTATCAAGAATATCCAGAATGGAATGAATAAGGAAACAAAACTAGAACAAAAAGAATGGTAACCCAGTTGTTCGGTGATATGTCAGAACAATGGAAGAAATAAATGTTTTTATTTTGGATATTTATGTATTCTCAGTCAAAAGTTAAGTAAATTTTAAAATTTATTATTAAAATTTATACTCTGGTACGTTTATTCGCGTTATTATGCTGTTTTTAAATAATTAACACTAATGTGAATCTGCCATAATTGAGTTTAAGAATGCCAATTATACTGAACGCGCCCAGTATTCTTTTTCTATTCTTTTTATTCCACACTTCACATGGAATAAAAAGAATGCATTCGAAATGTTCTTCATTCCGGAACAAAGAAACAACAAAATAGTTTATCCGGAATATTCCGTGGAATAAAGAAACGCAAAACTGGTATTTCGAATATTCTGGACATACCGGAATGAATAAAGAAACACACTCACTTTGTTATTTACTATAGTGCCACCTAAGACCTAATCCTTGACATAAGTTATGTATGACGTTCTACAGTCCACGTGTGATAGTTTTTTTTTTTTTCTTTAATTAACACTGGGTCATCTACCTTTCACTAAGAGAGTGAAATATACCCTAGGTCTATATTGTTGTCTCTTTTGGGAACTTGGGAAGATGATTGAATACACTTTTTTCATGATTTCAGGAAGACAATTTGAAAAAATTCGTAGAAAATTGTTCTACCGATTCACTTAAAAAAAAGGAAGACTTTTTGTTTCAACGGGCTTTCTAAAATGGTTACATTGCATTTATAAACTATAAATAAAACTTCTTAACTCACCTGATGAAATTGAATTTGCCGAATCACTTCGCGGCGTATGATGATTAACATTCTGCTGCATCGATGGCAGTGGTATTATTGTTGTTTGTGCTGGCAACGATGTGCATCCATGCACCGATGTTATTACACTATGTTGGTGTGGGTTGTACGGCATTTCGTTATAAAGCCATAAATCCTGTTCGCCATAATCTGGTGAATCCAAAGATGTAGGCGACATAATCATGCCTGAAGGCATAACTAAACCATTAGACGAAGATGTTACTTCCGAAGAAGAATCCTCCAACGTGCGTAAACTAAATCCACCGTTATTTGACCAACGTCGTTTCATCATTGCAGGATAACACTGAATGCCGTTTAAATAAAATTCCTTTTGGGTTTGAATTCGATTTTATAAAAACACTACGATTTTTTAAAAGCTCGTTTTTGCTTTTTTTGTTTTAAATAAATATTATAAAATAATACTTGTTTTTTAAACTCGACCGTTATTCCAAACATATAAGTAATTTGAAGGTAATACTATTTTCACTATATGTTTTGATTTTAAACCTTCAGATAAACAGCAGTTAACAAAGATCGGAGCTCCCTGACGAAGAAGGCAGTATATTGTGTAAGGTTAACTATCGCTATCTGTTTTGCGATTTCTATTACATATCAGTCATTGCTGAAAAATTACATTTTTATTTATTTTTAAAGAATATTTCACCACAAATTTTTATTAAAACAAATATGATGACGGACATAACGACGGCGATAAAACATTAAACCGGATGAATCACTAAAAGAGCGGAATGTTTATGTTTGATGTGTTTTATGTTTTACATCCCTTTTAAAAACGTTTAAGTTTAGTGCAAACGAATTCGCAGCGAAGGTGAAATCCGGTTTTAATGAATTGTTTTTTGTGCTTTACTTATAAAATGAAAATGAACAAATTTTGCTACACACTGTAAAAAAAAGAAAGAAAAAAAAAATCAAGATTTACAAAATAAAAATAAACAACTGTTTGCGGCAATTCGTTTTTTTTTTTTGCTCAAAACCTAATTCAGAATATTTGGGGAGATATCTTCCAAGATTTGCTGATTTTGGGAAAAGTAAAATACGCCATCTTTCATTTGCAATGCGAATGAAAATAAAAAAACAAGCATTGATTTGCATATTCAACCGATAAGAATTGGTTAATATATAAGATATAGTAGAATATGATGTACAGGGTGGTCATGACTTAATTATTGAATTATTTTTTTGTTTGCGTGTTTTTATTCCAGAATTTACTTTGAAAAACTTGAGAAATTTATGGTGGAAAGACTCATTGAATTATTCAAACACAAAGATCATATCGCAAGTTCTTCTTTATTTGAAATGTGCCCAGTTAACAATTTACCGATTAGTTCAGCGTTTTCAGCTGTTTGTGATCTTCCACGTGCTGGAAGTTTTCGTGCAATTCGAAATGATGTGAACATTGCTCGGGTGCCGAAAGTATTGAGTAAAACATCGAAACTTCCACTAGTCGACGTTCTCAGCAGTTGGTGGTGTTTAGGCGGTCTTTGCAAATAATTTTACGGCAGTATCACCTTTTCCCATATAAGATTCAATTGGTTCACGAGTTAAAAGCAAGTACCGTCCAATGATTGATAATTTTTCAAGGCCAGAGGTAGAGAACAATTCAAAATTGTAATTCTAACAAGATGAAGCCACAGCTCACATAGCTCATCCAATTATGGCTCTCCTGAGTTAAATTTTTGGTGAACGAATAATATCTCGCGTTCGCCCGATTTAACGGCTCCAGATTTATTTTTCTCTTTGGGGCTACCTTAAAAATAAGGCTCATGCCAATAAGTCAAGAACCGTGCAACAGCTGAAGGCGCTGGGACCTAAAATTCTAAGAAAAGAGCACCTCAGGTCGAAGCAAACAATGGGCACAATTTGAAAGACATTATCCGTAAAACATAATTTGAACATACATGTTTCCAAGCCATAATCTAAGTTATAATAAATTTCAAAGTAAAATAAAATCAAGAAGAAAAATGTTATTTATCAAATAAATCATAACGTTACTTATGCAGCACATCCTCAAACCTGTATAGTGTATATCTAGAGGATCAGAGCTTAATAGAGAAGAAACTTTTGTATACATCTAACTTAAACCCTAAAAAAAAGAAACCGAATATACAACAACAACAAGCTATTAAAAATGCTAGTTGATTCAAATGCAGTTGTAAAACAATAAAATGAACATTGGGATGTATGTACATGATCACGTTACCTTCGGTATGGTAGTCCGTAATGCATATGCCCCGGAGAAGCTTGGTGTATGGTTCAAACCCTAGGTTCGGCAAAAGTTTTTCAAAGTAAATAATTCCTTAAAACTGATTTATAAGAAGTACATTTTAAAAGAGTGTAGGCTTTCATTGAATTAATAAATACTTAAATAAAAATACTCAAAATAATAAACTAAGCCTGTGCCTGGGCGAGACGCATTGGACTAAAGGTCACAAAAGTCTTTTAATTGAATTTCATTCAATACAGTCCACTAAACCAAAACCAAAAACAAAAATAATTCTTTTATTTGTGTTTTCCTTCTTCTTGTTAATATATTAAGCTCAACTAATGGAGTCTGATGACTGCCCTGGAAGCCGTGAAATAACTATAACTCCAGCCTATACAAACTTGGTGGTAGCTAACTCAAGTAGTTTTTGTTTTATACAAAATCTTCAATATTAAACCCTTTAGATTTTTTCGCATCCTGCAAAAAATTACCTACTGCAGTAAAATGGTTTTACTGATGCAGTGTAACTGGTCTGGTATCAATATAAAAGTGCAACAGCAGTAACAAATATACCAGAGATCAGAAATAAATCTCAACCTTTTGAAAGGTCCCATAATAACTCTTATTTGTTGCTATTTTCAATAAAAGTCACAAAATAACCTTTATTCTAAAAAAAAAAGTTTTTAGGTCAAGGTCTGAGCGAAACCTTTATTTTGTTTTTTTTTATGTTACGGTCAACCAGTGAGAGAAATCGCTGAGAGAAAAAAATAAATCTCATCTGCAATTTTATCAATTAGAATGTCTCTTAGTATGGCCCTTAGTTTTTTGTTAGCACTGCATGCTAAATTGCAGCTTATTAGGCTTTTTAGTCATCATCATCAAGTTTCCTGACATATTTGCTTGGCGTCCCAGCGACTGAATTCAAAATTGAAAGGGAATTTTCATCTTTAAATTTTATTTTTAGTGACAAAAAAGGACAATCTTGGGTCAAAAAAACCTTGAGAGTTTATCATTAGCGAAATTTAATACCATAAATTAAAAAAAACATAAAAATCCGTTGCTCCGCTTAGGGGGTTATCAGTCGCCAGGCAGGCGCCAATGTGAACAGTTTTCTTGACCAAAATACACATTAACCAAAAATAAAATTTCTCTTTACCATCTTTTTTATTAAAAGCACCTTGCCCGGCCTTTTTTGAAAGTTCTTGAAAAAAAAAAACTTTTTTTACAAACTTTTTTATTGATTTTTTAGAACTACTGGCGCTACCTAGATCACGAATATGTATTTTTAAAGTCGATAGGTCGCTTAGTTTAGCCGCAAGTCAAGTTTAAAGATGCAAACTTTGATGCCTCTAGCACGTCTAGTTTAGCCGCAAATCGTATTTAAAGATAAAAGTCGATTTTTCATATAATGACATGCATCAATTGAAAAGGTTGCACTTCCTAGATTACGAATATGCATTTTTGAAGTCGCTAGGTCGCTTAGTTATATTTTTAAAATTTTTTGTTCGAATTAACCATTTATGATTTATTTTCTACGAAAAAGGTTAAAGGTTGACCTTTTCCATTAATTTTTTCGTAAAAAACTCAACCATTGAGAGATATTTTAAAAAATAAAAAATAAATCTCAACCGATAACCGATATTTTGTTTTTCAATAAATAAATCTCAAACCGTAACCGAAATCTTCTTAAAGAAATGTGGTAACTCTCAGAGAGAAACCAATTGAAAATAAAGGTCAACAGTTATTTCTGATCTCTGAAATATACTGAAGAAAATCTTGTAACACTTTTACCTCAGCTCCATTGCAATAGAAAAATACAAGACTGTAAAATTTGCGACCTTGTACTTAAAAGCATTCTCATTTTTTCTGTCAGCTGTTCCATTCGCGATGACAAAAATTAGCATTAAGGAAAACATTAACGAAAAACCTCATCCCATATCTCACAAAGTTATGAAAAATTACATTAAAATAATAGGCCTTAATTCAAAATTTTTGTCAAATCCACAGATATGAATTTGTCAAACTGATGAGTACCCAGAGATGGAGCCAAGACTTTTGCAGCTCCCGTATTTGCCTCCTTAAAACCGAAATATCACGTGTCCATATTGTCTCGCCTCATCGCGTGTTTTGTGTTTGAAATATGGAGTTAGAGTTTAAAGGTAGGACTATACCTAATTGTTGGAACGCAGCGTACGCAGCCGTACGAAACCACACGAATACAAGCAATTCAATAGACGCAAACATAATTGAGTTCGGTTATGGCATTGGTTTCCGACAGCGTTTAATATAAAATTTTCAAATCTTAACAAATAATCAAAACTCATTTTACAAGTAGATTGTACGTTATTTTATTCGATAAATCTTGCCAATGTATTATACCGAGTGACTGCCCAAGCTTATATCACTTCCTTCACAACAACGAATTTTTCAATACAAATCGGTTAGACTTAGAAGTATATTTTTTTATATATTATTTTTTTTTTCGTTTTTATTTTCCATTGTGAGGTTAAAATAAATTAATATTTTTTTTATTTCACAAAATTTTAAATAAACTTGTTTATTACTTTTTTTTTATTAGCTCAACTTGATTTATAAATAGAAAGAGAATCATCACATCATAGCAGAAATTGTTTCTTTCAACCCTATACTACATATTTGGCTCTCGGCA